>OY998147.1:6184231-6624096 GCA_963921925.1 Sphagnum tenellum | reverse complement strand
TGCAGGCTGGGAATTCCTACTTCTGTGATTTCCATCAATGATTTTTTTGGTCACAAAGAATGCCAATCAAAATGCTCATGCCGATTCCATTTTCCTGAACAAAAGAACCCTCCATTAAACACTAACCCTAACCCTAGCTTTCATAAAGAGTATGTGCTCAAGTGTGCAAACAAAGCTTGCTCTGTTGTTAGGTGGAGAATAAATGGAATCAAACCTACAGTATTGCATACAGATCTGACAAAAAAATCCTCCACTCTCGGTTTCAAAAGAAAACAAAACTCCAATATAGGCACATAAAAAAATCAAACCTACAATATTGCATACATATACAAAACACAAGGTATGAAGGAGCTATGGGATTTACATCACACAAGATCTTACATAAATCCAAGGAGCTATGGGCTTTACAAACAGGCATCCAGCAGTTTGCATAAACCTTCTCAACTGCCAAGATGATAAATCCTCACTTTTGCGACAGAAATGGGACTTTTCAGCAAGTTCCACAACATTCCAAGCCTTTTTCCCACATATGCTCAGCAGCAGCAAGGAAGAAGGGAAGGAAGGAAGAAAGGAAGGT
The DNA here is from genome assembly GCA_963921925.1 of Sphagnum tenellum. Lineage (NCBI taxonomy): Eukaryota > Viridiplantae > Streptophyta > Sphagnopsida > Sphagnales > Sphagnaceae > Sphagnum > Sphagnum tenellum. The sequence continues at coordinate 6,623,519 of OY998147.1, read as the reverse complement.
TTTTTTATGTGCAAAAGGGGGAAAAGGGCTTACATGGAGAAGAGGTGGATTGGAACATGAGCTCTACTCCCAAATTTCAATCATCTCCTTCACGTCCAACAACAAGCAATCGATAGCCTCCCTCCAGCACAAAAGAAACCCTGGCACTACAAAACCCAGAAAAGCAGTAAGGTACATACATCCCCACTAATTCACAAGGGAAAAAAAAACCAAAAAAAAAATCATACCACAAAGAAAAATCCTTGAAAAACACCAAAACCTTGCAAAAAACCCTCTGTCATGCCACCATTGTTCCTCTTCCTGCTTGCATGCTTGCAGGGAAGGGAAAGAAGAATCTTACCGACTGTTCACTACTTTCAAGAGAAAATTTGTGCAAGCTCACTACTTTCAAGAGAAATCTATGGGCTACCGGATCTACAAGATGGCAAATGGTGATGGCAGACGATGAAGAAGAAGAAGAAGAGTCGGAGAGGAGAAGCGGCCGGTCTGTGGCTTTTTTTATTATAGGAATTTTACCGGCAGAACCGGCCTTTGCATTTTCTATGGCAGAACCTGTTCTGCTAGTCAATAAAACGCAGAACTGTCGCGTCGGACAGACGCACGCACGCACACACGCACTAAGGGAATTTATATATAAGATGTGGCTGAATTTGCACTGGCCTTGCACAAACAAAGTCAACATTCTAGTAAATAACACTGTTGTGCAGCTATATCTTCTACCCAGATTATACCCACCATACATGGATAGTGTATATGATATACCCTAACCTATTTTCCAAACATCAATATATTGTATGTTGTGCATGCCTCTACCTAGGGTATGTAAATATGAAAGTTGCTGGCTGGTTTTGAGGTTGTGATTCTTTTCACACTTCTATTTCAATTTTCCACAAGTTGATGGTTGATTCTGAAGAGGGTAAGGTGCAAACATAGTAGAAGGAGCCACTCAAACTAAGGATTGAGTTTCCAAAAGAAAAATATTTTTAAAATCACAATTTACAAAAATAATAATATTATTATTTTATTCCTATGACTCAAAAAAATGATGCATCATATTATTATGTACGGGTGTACATAACAATTTTTTCACAAAAATATCATTTTCAAATCATTTTTTTTTTTCAAAAAGCCCAAAAAAGGTTACTAATCACATTGAGTTTAAAATGATTTTGGCTACTCCATACTTATTAGATTCATTTCAAATTAATCCAATTTTTTTCACAATATACTAAAAATATGTTTTCAAAGGTTCATCCAGATTTTTTAAACTTAAATTACCACTTACCACAATGGAATTAACTGTTGATTATGCTAGAGTGGTTCCTTATTCCCTGTTTGAACTTGAGTCTTTTTATTCTTGTTTTCATGCTTGCTGCTTAGGATCCTAATTTAGGTTCAGGGTTCGAGCATCATGTTTGTTGTAGGAGTGTTTTTAATCACATCAATTATTATAGCGTTAGAGGCTCAAGACTTAAAATCTTAGTCTACAATTCAAGGCCAACTCAAAAGAAGGTCAGGTATTGTTGGGTTGTGTGGTAATGTTCATGTTGTTTCATCATCAATTAGTAGATTCATCATGACAATGGATGCTTGTTAGTTGGGTCAAATGCTAGTAGAGAAACTTTTTGCAGTGTGACAACAATCAAGTTTTTGGATTCCAATCCACTATTTGGGCCTTCTACAAACTGAACAATGATGAGCTTGTGATGCTCAAAAGTGAAGAGGTCCTTCGTTCTATATTGTGTTATGCAAGCGCTTTGGGTGGTTTGGAATTGGGATCAAAGATTAGGGGTAGGAAAACATTAATTTCTTGTAAGAAAAATAAATTTCGTTGGTGATCTTGGTAGAGAAAGATTTGCAGAAATGCATGTATTGCCTAAATAAGTATATATTAGGCATGCCTCTGCTGGATGCAGGCAGTCAAAGGGCAGTTTTCTGCTTATGGTCAGCAGCAATATCTGGAAGACAAAAACTTGGTAATGCAAACCTGACCACGGTGCTAGATTCACATTTATGATTGGACTTTAGTGCACCCGGTTGGGGGTCCTAGCTTGGCCACAAACCAAAATTAAATTAAAGCCCAAAAGAGAAGAGAACAAAACAGTATTACTAGTTGCCCATCTTGGTAGTCATTATTACTACAATTGTACAAGGAGAAAAGGGAGAAAGGGGGTTGGTTTATTCAAGTGTGGCAAAAGGACTTATTCGCAGTATGATCATTTATGCTGTCTTAATGAAGGCAATTCGTAGAATATTCATAACTATGAAATGTGGGACATGAGGTGGGTCAACAACACTCGTGCAATTGAGACAATTTTATGGCTTTTGGCTTTTGCCTCAAAGTTCACAAAAAAGAATCCAACCTTTTCACACTGCAAGATAACCTTTTCACACTTTTCTTTTGCTACAGCAAACATGAATTTCGGAAGCTGTGTTGAAATTTTTGTTTTGTGAGCAAAGCCTCTCTCAACCCATGTGCCTAATAACAAAGGGCCAAAGTGAACCAGCAGCGCACCATGAGGGATGGACTATGCAGGATGGATGATGGGTGGACATGAAATGGTTATTGGGTTCCAGTTCCCTAGCTAGCTGTGGTGTTTAGCTCAGTTTCTGTTTTCATTACAACTACTAACAACCGGCCAGCATGAAGCAGCAGCACCCACCAGTGCACCAGTTGGCCGTTCTGTCCACTGGATGGTGTGGGATTTCTCATCCTGGTACTGTACCACAGTTTAACTTTTTGACACTGACCTTTGGTGTTTGTATTTTATTTCTTTTGCTGGTTGTTTTTTTCCTAACTCTGACCTCATCTACAAACTGGGTTCCATTTTCGCCCTACCTACCAACTAACAACCAGCCCCCCCCCCCCAAACTACATATGTACCCACCCCCCTACTACCTGCCTATCTAACTAGCAGTCCACACACCATCCTCCTTACTCCAGAGACTTTCATGACATTGACATCAACCAATAAATGTTTTTTTATCAATGGAGGTATTTGACGTGCCCAATAACACCCCCAAACTCCAATATAGTTTCAGTTTCAGTTTTTTTTAGTTTTCATTGGAAAATTGGTTCAATAATCAATAGCTTCCACACCATAGCTCCAAAGAGTCTCACAAACCAAGTTCATGCATTGTCACGGGGTGATTTGTTTCAAACATCCTTTGATAGAATGAAGGTCGGCCTACTAAATGGTTACACAACAAATCAATTTTTAGAACAACAAGTATACATCTCCAAGTTGTCAAACTCTCAATTCTGCTACTTCAAAATACAAGACAAAGACAGACGACTCCAAGGATCAGATCACTCTTATCTCCTCCCAAGAGCCAACTAGGCATCAGTGTGCAGTTCATTTGTAACACAAAAACATAGTGACTGACTAACACCCATTTCCATCAGGTCCCTCCCTTTGAAGTTGTACAGAGAAAATACAAGACATCACAACATTTGTTCTCCATAACACACAAGTGCCCTCGATTTCCCATCTTCCCCAGAGCTCCAATGACTTCACTGGTACTTTCATCCAAAGTAAATAATCTAACAGTTACCCGTAGAACTCTCAAGACCTTGCCACAAAATGAAGATTGCCACTATGCCCACTCATGAGATCTCTAAACTCTATCATCACTTCCCTTGAACATGTCCTAGACTCCTAACACTAAACTTTTTGCACCTCTCCTTAAGTTCATGGCATGGTAGAAAAAGTATATTTTAAGGAAGGTACAAAAATTAGAGAGAGGGGCATTCTTCCCCAACTGTTTAGCAAACCACTCAAAACACAACCAAGCTAGAACAATGCAATATTCATCAATTTGAATAGAAGAACTTAGCTCTCTTCCTGTTATGGCTATGGCCCTCCTCTTCCTCCTTTTGTTTATATATTCCTTTCGACCCCATCCCCATCCTTCTGCTCTCCACAAAACCAACTAGTACCTAGAGACGTGATACCTAAAGACCATCCCCTATGCAGCAAAGGACCTGCTCCATCACCTAAACCAATGCATTTCCGCCACTCCATGGAAGAAAAACAGCAAACACACTAACTTGCAAACAAACAAACAACACCCAAAACTAGAAAAGAACACAACACACCAAACTTTCAATGTTCACATTTTTTAATGATGAATAACCACTTCGTATTTTGTAATCCTCTATCACCCATCCAGAATTAGGGTTTCAAATTCCCATCCATGTTCATCCACAAAAACTTTTTGAGATTGTTTCAAATCACAACACCTCTACTCATCGAGAGTTTTCCACCAAAGATACCAAGAGCACAACATGAAACACCATGGTTTGGGAGTTCTCAACGTAACAAAGCAAGACAAAACAAACTACCTTGCTTCATAAATAGATGTAGTGAAAACAGCCTTTATCTAGGTATAAACTATAAACCATCTACTTGTTATCTAGTAATTACCTATTTTCATACCTATCTACCTATATATGAAACCTATCTCCTACAGAATTGGTTGCAAAGGTGAAACCAAACATTAATTCAGTTGAGGTTCATCCACAACTGAATAATAATGGGCATCCAGTGGATGGTGCCCTGGTGAGTGCTGGTTCACTGTGGCCATGCAGACATGATAGCACATGTCTTGAGTCCAAGTTCTGTAGGAATCACATTTTCATGTAATGTGTGGGAGAATCTACATCCTTATTCAAGGTTTGTATTTGGGATGAACTTTGAACCATCAAGATTTTCAGCTGCCAACCTCATCGATGTAAAGGGTGCTGGCTATGTCTGGTAATTGGCTCAAGCATACTGGTTCCTGAAATTAGTCTAGGCACTCCCAGACTTTCTTATGTCTCAAGTTTTGAATTCACTTTGAGGAAGCTAACCCTACTGAAACATATGTCAGTGAGGCCCTCATGAAAGAGTTCATGTTTGTTGAAGTAACACAGTTAAGGTGGGAAAATTACATCCGTGATTCTCATTTTGCATTTCAGGTTTAGGGTTTAGAAACACAAATAGGAAAATGCATTTCATACATGGCCACCAGTGATTTTTTTGGTGGTAAATCTTCTCTATTTTGTGCCAAAAAAAGAGAAAAACGTGGGTTTCAGTGTAAAATATGTTTTTCACACAATTGCCACTTCTTTGAAATTGCAAAGTTGAAATTTTTCAGAACACATTGATGGGCATCAATATTTTTTTTCTTTTCAATTTTGTGATGTTGCTCAAGTGGTGATAGTCCACAAATATATTTATTAAAAAAAATGTGATATTAAAAATATGAAAGTATAAAATCTGAAGCACCCTATCATATTGTAGGCAATTGTGGCAAATTTTGAATTTTTTTGGGTTTGTTGACGAATTTGTTTTTCCAAAACAACAAGGAATGTATAGCAAAATATTCCTTTGTGAAAATATTTTTCTAAAAATGGTGAAAATTCGCCACAAAAAAAAAATCACTGCGTGGAAAGAAAGAATTTTCTTTTTTAGACTCAGGTTTGTAATCTCCAAATTTGGGTTAGATTCAGATTCCCAGCCCACAAAGAGTGGGCATTTTCACCCCCACTTTTGTTTTGCTATTGGAATGCTCAATCAACAAGAGCAAACAACGTGACATCACCAGCCAGTGTTTTTCAGGTTTGAGAGGCAAATAGGAAAGAGCTTCTGACATACATACATACTTTACTGCAACTTAACAAGAATGACACAGTGGAGTGGCTTTTGTCAGGCATCACATCCTGTGCAAATATGTTACCTCAAAATCATTTTAAAAACCAAACCGACAAGATTTTACTGGGATACATGCAAAACATGCTGTTACATCATGTGGGATGATGCTCTTGGCTGGGTGAGACTCAAGATTCTTGTGGAAAGTACGAAGTACTTCTTCAACTCTCTCTATGACAATCACCCACAGACCTTGGGGGAAGAGGAAGGGGAGGGGGGGGAGTTTGAATAAAAGTACATATGTACAAATGCTCAAAACTTATACTGAATTTCAGTACAAAATGAGTGAATTGTTCAGTGAATTGGACCCATATTTCCATGTAGTGAAGGTACTTACTTATGCTTAAATTATCTGCATTGCACAAGTAATAGGGAAAGAAACATATGTTCATCACTCATAGGAGCTGCCGCTGCTGCTGATGGAAGCAGCACAGAAGACATGCATAGATCAGAAATCCCCTTTGTTGTTTTTCTGGTGTTTGAATTCAAACAAAATTCTTGGCATGAGAGAGAGACCTCATTTGCCTGGATAAAATAGTCATTCAACTACCACAAAAAATATGCACTGGAGAATCAGACATAGGACAGAGAGAAAAGACGTCAGCTAAAGCTAATGTGACGAATCTTGAGGCTCTCTTTCTCCTTCCTCGTGGAGGAAATATGCAGAACCAACAACCTAGATAGTAGAGCATCCCATCCTCTTTGGGGGGTGGGTCTCTGTGTGACAGACGAGCACAGAGTAGATCAAAGACTGTGCCCCAAGTTCTTCCTCTCCTGTAAAAGTGGTGAAGTAGGGGCTCACACAGCAAATTGGTTTATGAGCAGGCTCTGCGCTTTAAACTCTGCTGTCTGTAATTCTCAGGTTGTGTTTTAGCATCTCTTGAATCTTCTGTTGCAGTCTGTTGTGCCCTAGCTTTGCCAACAACATTTTGCGAGCATATATTTGTTATTACAGCAGTACTTTTGAATTGCCTGCTTCTTCTTTTCCTTATCTGTTATCTGCCCTTGGCCTGATCAATCTATTCCTGAAAAAAGATGTATGATGCTCAGACACACTTTGGGCCCTGTTATGCAGGATTGGGCTAGAGTATTTTCCATTACAAGCCCCAAACCTGCATATAGGGCCTCAAAAAGTGTGTGCTGGCAGCATCAAGATATGTCTGAGCACCACCCAGAAATACACATCTTGGACAGGGAAAAGGGCAGTTAGAGAAAGAAGAAGAAGAAGCATGCAGTACTTTTGTACTGCCTGCCTGCAGTAACTATGTGCATATATAATGTTGGGGGGGCTGGTAAGGAGAAGAAATGGGATTGAAAGTTAGATCATCTAGACATCTTTCTAGATAAATCCATTCAAGCTCAAATATTGTACTTACCATTAAACTTCTAGGGCATCTTCACCCACACATGATATGTGAGCCCCCCAGTAATGTCTATCAAGACAAGGGGGCTTTTTTTTCCCCCTCCAAATTTGTGGTACAAAATACATATATCTGGAAAAAGTTTGCCAAAATTAGTCAAATTTACACATTTTTTTTCAAATCCCAATTTTTTTGTTGGAAGAACAAAAAAGTTGGCCAAAAAAAAAAACAATGATATCTGTTGGATTTCAAAATTATGCCACCACATGGGCCAATCAAAGATAATTGTTTTTTTGGTGAGTCCTTTTGGAGAGATCTGGATCCTTCATTTATTTACAAGTCCAAACTCAGTTTCACACTTTATAACAGTTTGCACTTCATTTGAATAACTATGTACAAATCATTAAAATGCTAGTACTGGTGAAGATGCTTTTGCCTCATTTCCTTAGGAAGCTCTTGCTCTTCATCAAGCTCCCTCCCTCTTGTATTGCAATTAAAAACTGCATCTGGACTCCTGGAGAGAGAAGAAGATCAGAATTTGAAATTGAAGGTCTATTCTCCTCCAGGCATCTAGACTTGGTCCAAGAGAGCGGATGGCCATTGTTGTACATTGATACCCATCTCCAGGTAAATGGAACACCACCACATGTGGAAGTATTGGGTGCATGTGTTGTAAGACAAAATAGCAATCTTTCATGTTGCCAGGAAAAGAAAAAACAAACCAGGACCCGCATCCCCTGATCTGCCTGTGTTTGCAAAGACAAACAAACAATGTGGCTTTTTGCCAGAACAGCAGAGGACCCACCCAGCCACAGCAAGAGCAGTAACATTAACAGGCCCAATGAAAGTGTGATGACAGACTCTCTCTGAGCTTTCTGTTGCATTCCTGTTGTGTGTAATACTTGAGTCTGGCTACTCTCACTGGCTTTTTGCTTTTACTCTAATTGGAGAGTTGTTACCTGGATGAGACAGACATGAAGGAAGGTTTGGATTGGCTTATTTGTTTGTTTATTTATTAATTTATTGGCTTTCCTTTACTGTTGTTTTTTTTTGCTAAGAACTAACCCTTTAAAAACCAAAACCCACAAAAAGCGTTAGTTCTTTTCCTTGATTTTTTTTGTTCTCACCCGACTTGATATGAGAAATTGCTATTTGGGTTTGACTTCTCTAACCCTTCATTATATGAAAATGTGCTTAATTAATTGGCATTCCAACCTATTGTTGATTTTAGTAATTAGCCACAGGGCAGGTGTAACCAAAGTCATGCTTTGAAGGAGACACTTTATTGGCCCATCATCAAAAGCCCTCTTTGACCCTCTTTGACCCCCACTCCCCAAAATAGAAACATAGTGGAATCCAGGTGGTGGACAATTTTAATTTAAATATATGACAATTCAATGTTAGCCAAAGCATATGGGATAAAATCAGAAAGAAAACCACAAGAAGAGAAGAAGAAAGTATTTTCATAGCCAGCCAACTGGGGCTCATGCAAACCCCCAAAGACAGAAGAGCACCACCTCACAGCCAAAATTCCCTTCCACTTTCTTCCCACCCCCACTGCCTCCAAACCCAGAATAAAAATGCCGGTCCCTCTCCTGAGTGCATGTTAAGCCTTCTCATTGGTTGCATGAATTCTTTATTTCTAAAAGTCTTGGTCATCATTTTCAACCTTGGCCAATACCCATTCCTAAGAGAGTGAGAAAATTTGCTATGAAAATGGGATTTTCTCCTCTAACTCCCCACACCTTGATATGATAATTTGTTAAAATGGGTTGTTCTCTTTCTCATCCCCTCTTCAACCTGTTTTCTAGATGCTTTTTTAAACAGTCTTGTTGATGGTTAAAACCTGGAAATAGTCCCCTTCCTTCAAGAAAAAGTTCCACAGACAAGGAGTAGCCTCCTTAGTCCACATGCAAACTACTGTCTGAACATCACCACAACAAAAGCAACAGCACATCATCTTGGTTTGAATATCTGCAAAAGGGCACTCTATAATATAGTGATAGTAGATACTACCATGTGTTGCATCTCCCCATGCAACCAATGACCTGAATGGATAAATTGATGTTCTTTTACAGTCTGCAAACAAATAGGTAACTGAATTGGTGGTTTGTGCTTTGAAGCCTGAGGCAGAGGAAGAAAGAGTGAGCTGGAAAGGGAAAGAAATTATTTGATTTTTTTTTGTGTTGACTGAGTAGGGTCCTAACATAACTAGTTTTCTTTAATGTTTTGTTGAGCTTATGTTCTCCCAGGAAAAACCTGCATGACTGTAGATAGGAAAATATTTCTAAGGATCCAATGAGGTGAGTGAGTATGAGTAAAATGAACCCAGATTTTTTTCTGCTTTTTTTTATCGAGAACTTGACAATTTTTTTAATGTAGTTTTTTTTTTCCCCTCCTCAATGTTCCCAACAACATTCCTCATGAATTTCCCTAATATGTTCCTCATTTGTTGTGCATGTGTTCCTTTATCTTTTTCCATATGCTTTGTCACATGTTACTCGTGTTTTGTTCCCTCAAATTCTGACCATGTGTTCTTTACCCATAGGCTTTGCCAAATGTTCTTTATGTTGTTCCCAATATCACCACATTTCATTCCATATTTCCTTCCCCCACAATCCTACTCTTTAACCTACATAGGTGAACCAAAAGGGATAGACTTATACCAATTCTAGGGTGGGAAAGTTGAAAGTTTCTAAAGTTTTTATTTTGAGAGTGTAAAAAAGTTTTGATGTTTGGGTTTTATCTGGTTTTTTGGGTGATGAGCCAAAAGAGAAAAAGAACAAATTTGGATGCAATCACAACTAATCAATAAAAATCAAGCACTAGATATATATCATAATACTGAGGCAAGTAAGTTATAAAAGCAGCTCTACCCACACATTGCACTAGTAAATTGTATGTAAGCCAGCATTTGTGCAATGATGCTATGGTTGGCAAAAGGGACTACGCACTCTAACGCTTATTACTAATTGCCAGATTGATTGATTGGTCCATATGGTTCAGTAGGAATCTCCCACCCTTTACACTCCGAATTCCATGGGGCATATGAAATAGTAGCCTAACCAGGTCGGTTGTGAGATTTAAGGTTGGAGGCCCGAATAGGGGGGCATGGGCGAAGTTGCTAAGCACCTAATAGGGGCCTTGTGGCTCATTCTGACCATTTGTACCCTCACCAATTGCATGTTTTTTGCTGTTGCACATATGAATTTTGTGTACCATACAGGATCATTTGGAGATAGATATAACACCAGTTTTTGAGGAACAAAGTATGGGCCCTCTGGAACATGTTGTCTGATTCTCATCATGACTCAAGCCTTGCTGCAAAGCTCTCCTTGGCAATGGGGGAAATAGGGGATGTCATACACCCCAGAGAGAGAGAGAGAGAGAGAGAGAGCTTATTTAACTTGTCTTTCTGACTTTATGATGTGTGACGTGCTCTTCATGACACCACATATGTGTCTGGCCCCCAGTTTACTTCTTCACCAATACAACTTGGTGACATATACCAACTGCAGAACAACTTTTCAACATGCATAAAGACTGTAGAAGCAAATGTATACCTACCCTACTCTACTACCTATTGCCAATTCCCAACATGAAATCACAAAGGAGATTAACACTTTAACAAAACTATTGCAGAGAATTAACTTAATTAAGGGAGAATTAATGTTCAAGTTAACATCTTGCCTTTGCCATCAACTTACTGTTGTGACTTTGATTTGGATGTTTGGTTGTAAGAGCATGTCCACCCACACCCAATATGTGGGGCTCTACTAATGTGCACCACGCCCAAATTAGTGTGCCGGTCATTTCCCTGCCCCTACACATTAACATGAAGTAGTTGCTTGTGCAGGGTGAGGAATCCATTCAATGTCACACATGGTCTAATTGTTGTGACTGGCTAATCAAAACTAATCATATTTGTTTACTCACTCTTTACGAGTGCCCTGTCTTGTACAATTTGCCAAACAGTTTTACACTATTTAAAGCCTAAACTTCATCCAAATTCCTATTTACTAGCCATTACATTGCTACTGTTGGAGCTTCTAGAAATATTCGTTCCACAGAGTTGACAACATCAGTGAAACACGTAACAAAGAGGCTGAAGCTTGCATGTAACGAAGGATGCATATAATCCTCATTGAAAGTGCTGAACAGTTGTGCTTTCAGCTGGCTTTTATTTGCAAATCAAAAAATGAAAAATTACAAAATGGCATTTTGAACCAGCAACAGCTAGCTAGTCACTTGAGTAAATTGAAGGTGAAGTCACAATAGGAGAGCAGTTGGGTCTTAGACCCATTGCTCAAAAAAACAATATTATCATTCCAACAACACTAGGTTTAAATGTTTGCCAAAGCATATCCAATTTTTATATGTACATTGAAGAAAATTGAATTTTGGAGAGGTGGGTACTCTGACAAAATCATTTGCAAACTCAACGTTGGTCTCTCTATCTCTGGTTTTCTCAACCAGATTTGGTTGTAAACTAATATTCACTAACTGAACCAACAAACCTGAAACCAACCCAATTTGAGTGATAATATAATATTCAACTTCTTGCTTGTACTATTTAGAACACAAAAAATCTACATCCTCCCGGTTGAAAGGAGAAAACATCTGTACAAAAGGTGAAAAGGAAATGCAGACCAATAGTAGATTGAAATTTGAGGTGTCAGGTGCACCTATTTGGCAGTTCTATATGATCTTAGGGCAAAGATGGGCACTAAAAAAATCCAAAGAGGAAAGAGAGGGCTCGCCTGGCAAAGAGCTTCACTGCTAAACTACTCCAAATTACTGAAATCACAAACTCAATTGCGGGATAAACATGAATTGGGCAAACATAAGACTTTGGTGGATCACTGAGGTGGTGCATGTGATAGGTGGCAACAAACAAGCCACTCACATAAAAATGTCTGCCTCCTCAATCTCCTCCTCCTCTGCCAGGCTCCTCCTCGTGTCCCAAGTAGGCACAGAAAACATGTGATGTTGTAGTGCAGGTGAGTGCAAAGGCTCCATTACAAATTCAAGCCCAAAAAACCCATCGCGCTCCATTCAAATTCGAGTCTGAAAAACCCATCCTGTGCAGCTCATTGTGGCTGATTGCTATTGATTGGCACATAGGAAACAAAGCAAAAACTTACACACCCAAAAAAAAACCCCCCAAACTTCTCACTCTCTTTCACAGAAGTCTTCCACTGCTGCCGCCGCCTCCCAATCCATGCAATGCATGCAAATCCAACTGAGACCAAGCGGAAGAATTGCTATTATTGCTCCAGAAATTATTTGTGTCAGGAGCGAAATCATAATGTGGTACAATATTATCCTTTTGAGATGCAGCAGATTGCTGGTTCTGCTGCTGCCAAGCAGCAGCTCCAGGTGCTGCTGCTGCCACATCCTCACCCAACCCATGAGTGGGAAGATGTGAAAACAAAGCAGGAGTCAAGAATTTGCCTTTGGCATGCAACCGGTTCAAGTCCAAGGATCCATGCAAGAAGCTATCTTCAGCCTCAACCCATAGAGGTTCCTGCTTTGGCAGTGGAAGATTTGATCTCCAAGCACCACCACCACCATCTGTTGTTCTGGCAGTACCTTGCAATGTCTCACAGCCAGTGTCTCCTCCTCCACTACTCACTGGAGCACTGCTGTGGTGATTGTAGCTGCTGTTGCTGTTGAGGCCTTCACTGAGTGCAGCCAATGCACCAACCCTATTGTAAGTAGAGCTATCAAGAAATACACTGAGCCCATCTCTTGTAGTACTGCTGCTGATGTGATGCTGCTGATGCTGAGGAATATGGGAGGAGGATGAAGAGGAGGAGGAGTGCATGCTCAATCCTGTATCTGGCAGGACCGAATCAAACAACCCAAGGTTCATAATGCCGGGACTTTCAAACTGCGGATGGGATGGGCGCTGATGATGATGAGGAGGAGGACAAAGAGTAGTACTGGTGTGGGATGATCCAAAAGGAAGCTCACTACTTTCACGATGCATATGATCTGCTGCAGTAGCTGTACATGTGCCGGGAGATGGCTCAAAGGCGATGGCTTGATGACCATTGTTGTCAAATAAGGTAGAAGAAGTGGATACAAAGGGACTGTGCTGCTGCTGTTGAAGCCCTGCAATTGCTGCTGCTCCAGGGCTGTCGCTTTTGCTTTGATGATCTAAGCCGCTGCTCCCATGAGGAGCTGCTGCTGCTAGGATAAGATTCCCAGCGGATGAGTGTTGTTGTGCTGCTGCAGCAGCAGCAGCATCTGTACTCATGTGTCGAGTAGTAGAACTATGCTTGGTTCGCTTGTTTTTGCGACAACCTCCACCCACAGGAACGTTGCGCAAAGTGCCGCCGGCAGTCCAATAACGCCGGCAGTTTTTGCAGAAATGTCGAGGCTGTGTGAGGCTGTAGTTGTTGTAGTAGCAGAACTTGGTGTTGAGGGATTGGCAACGAGGACAAGCAACAAGTTGATCTGGTGGTTTCAACCGCCTCTCCGCCTGCAGAGCACGCTGCGCAAACAGCTCACTGGCCTTCTTCTCCTGCAGCTGCAACAGCTGCTGCTGCTGCTGAAGACCATGATAGCTGTTGCTGCTGGAACCACTCATGAGTAGCATGACCACCCAAGAAGAAGAAGAAGAAGAAGAAGCAGCCTCTGCTTTTCCCCCAATGTCTCAACTGGTCTTTACTGCAGATCTCGCACAATTCCAATCTACCATAATCTCACACCTTCAATGGCGCACACTCCAGCAGTTGCTCCTTGCTGTCAACGATCCTCCTGCTGCTTTCTTGGAGCGAGCAATGAAGGTTTTTAAGCTTTTTGGATCTCTTGCACTGCTGGTGCAGGTGTTTGCGCTCTTGTCTCTCCGCCGAAGGACGGATGGACAGACGCTCAAGACAAGAACTCCACTGTCATGGATCTGCACAACAAACAACCTTGTACCTATGAGTATCTTCAAAACCAGCAGCATCGAATTCTTCTGGAAAACAAGCTGATGGGTATTGTCAAGAACTTTTGCAAATCTCAGGCATGTTGCACTGTGACCGCGACGACGAAGAATCCAAGTTTCTAGAACCACCTGGGCAGCTTTCTCAGGAGCTTGTCAAGCATGCATGAACTCTCTAGCTCCTCTTCTTATAGTATGCTTACTGATCTCACAACAATATCAATTACAGGTGCACAGCACAGCTTGCAACAACTTAGATCAGAAAACAACCAAATTCCTTCCAAACTTTACGACAACTTTGCTTTCTTTCTCCAACAATCCATCACAAAGTTTGTGAATTTCTATTTCATTGCTCCACTAACTTGGCTCTGCTGGCAGCTGTAAACTATTCAATCATTGCAATCTGACTGAACTTACACAAATCATCAAGAAACATTCATCACTGCACAAAATTCATACTTCACAATAGTTCCTCTACTGTTAAACCCGGCTCTCTACGACGAGACTGACTGGAAGCTCTACGAGAGAACACAAAACTTCCGATCAAAACCAAGCAACCGGCCAGCAAATCGTTCTGAGAATTGAAGACCCAGGAATCATGATCAGAACTCCCCAAAAAACATTTCTTGAGTTCTCGGGACTAGATGGACATCACCTTTTGCTGTAGATTGTTCGAAAGCTTTACTGGCTTTAAGAGATATATAATTTAGGAGCGAAAGAAAGAGAGAAGATAATGATGATCCGCAGCCTGTAGAAGCAGCAACAAGAGCTCCCGTCTCCGTCCCCGTCCCGTCCGCGTGCTTCTTGCTGTGGTGATCTCCGGCGCTTGCTGCCCTTTTCGCGCTTCCCGCGACAGCGACGGCGACGACAACAGTCGTCCCCCATAGCAAAACCCCCCCCCACCCCCCCACCCTATCATCATCGTCGTCATCATCATCCGCTGGATGAGCATGGATGAATGATCCTCCACGTTCCTCCATGCTTTCACTGCCACGTACTACGTACGGCCGTGCGCCAGGCACGAGGCCTGCCTGCCGGCCTGCGTGCCTGCCGTCCACTAGCTAGCTGTAGGTGCTGCTTAGGTACCTACTAATTGCCTGCTAGGTAGTACTTACCTTGTTCTTTCTCCCTACTCATAGCTTCTCCTCTCTAGAGCCTAATGAATCAGGAGCTGACCTTTAAGTGTTTTTTTCTTTTTTGGCGACGAGTTTTTGCCATTTTTCCAAAATTATTTCGGAAAAGAAGAATATTCTGTCACAAATTCCTCCTTTTCTTTAATCAACCAAAAAATAATAATCTTATATCTTAAGAGTGCCACAATTGCCTACAATATGAAAGGGTGCTTAAGATTATCTATCTTCATTACACAAAAATTGCCACTTTAGCAACATCACAAAATTGAAAAAACATACCCACACACACACATAATTAGGTGTTTGAATGTAACATATAAAAAGTTCTCTCTATAAAACAGGGTCCAGAGAGTAAGGGGTTTTAATTTTTACTTTCCTAAAGGTTAGGATTGATGATAACATGTTTTTAAATAAATTATGATACAATGGATGGAGAAAGAAGCCAAATTAGGGTTTTTTAAGTGCTGAATATTATGTGATGGAGAGGTTCTCTTTTTGCACTTTGGAGAGATTAAAGTTGGGGTTTGAACTTGCCAGCTTTCTTAGTAGGATGGACTTTCTTATGGAGTTGTGGTTTTGAACTTGCTAAATAGGTAGTATAAATTTGGGGGATAGTGGGTCAATGTGTTTTTTCTTTTGGAAAAGCTAGGCTTGATGAGGATTACTAGCTTCTTCATTAGGGTTTGAAAGCATGTATAAAGGAGGGAAGAGATTAGGGTTTTGTTACATATTTGGGGGAATAGTAATAATCTTTGGAACAAAATTATGAATTTGAGCCAAACAGGGATTAACATTGTAAGGATTTGGGGAACTTGATTGTAAGAAAGAAACAATATAAAGACATAGTTTTCATTTGCCTTCACTTTTGAGGACTATGAACCAGTCTTGGGCAGTTTTCAGATAACATTTTAAGAATGGAACTGGTCTTCTGAAAATCAAATTCATCAAAAATAATCAGTCAAGGTATCAACATTTTGAAAAAAAAACTCTAAGTTGATAATAATTCTCTCATTTCAAAAATATTTTTTGAAGTTGATGGCCTAGTTCAGTTCTATGTAAAATGCTAAACCTCAAGTCCAAATACAAAAGAACATGAGCTGTTAAGTAGTTTTGTTGTGTATAATTCAAGACTTGAAGAACATCTTTTTCATTTTTTTGGGTGAATTTTTGGAAGATTCAATTTCTACTTTCCTCCTCCAGCCAAAATTGGCTATATTCCTCGTGTGATGATCACCAGTGTGGCTACACCACAAAATTGGAAAAAAAATAAAAAATAAAAATAAAGAAGCTATCCCGGAGAATTTTAGTGAGGAAAAATCATTTTCAATTCTCTTTGTTTTTGAAAGACAATACGGCAGAGGAATCACACAAGTCGTGCATGCAGCTTCAGTTTTTTGTATCATTATGCATCAGCTTAAGCATCGCGTGGCACAGAAGTTCCATTTGAGAAGGGGGGGGGGGGGTCCACCTAGGGTTCTCCAGGGCTTACCGAGCAATTGGGAAAAAAACAAAAAACCTTCCAAAACCCAACAAAATGTACAGTTTGAGTTATGACTGCCTTCACACCAGGAATTAGTGCCCCTAGGGTTTTCAACTTGAAACTAATAAATTAAGCAGAGAAATGGAACCAAACTGATGAGTGTGAGTAAAGTAGCCTAGGGTCAGTTTCCACATTGAGAAAACGAATAATTATTTTATTTTGAAAAAAGGAATTCGTCTTTTAGTTTTGAAATTATATAAGTTTCCACCGTGAAATTATTTAGAGTGCAGCTTACTATAATTATGATGATTTTCAACATGTCAACTTCATTTCTTTCACAAAATTTCATTTCACTATTTTGACGAAACTAACCTTAGGGTAAGGTACACAACATATTTCCATGGCCCACAAACATAGAAACGTGTCAATTCTTTAGTCTTGGCAATCGAATTCAATCAAACAAATGGCCCCCCACAAAACAAAACAAAACAAACAAACATGGTACACAGAGGAAGCAGAGATGATGCTCAGGGCTGAGGTGGGCTACCACCCCAGAAATCCACACCGTCCAGTGACATCATCTATTGTCAGTTACTCTTGCGTCACCCATGAGTACGGCAAAGACCTTGTGGGATGGATTTGATTTCTGTAGTATGTATATTTTTAGGTTAAGTCAAAACAGTCTTATTTTAGAGTCCTATGAAGAAGCATTTCATGCAGTGTTTTTCTCTGGGATATTTTTTTTTTTTTACCCAAAGTGGCCGGAAGATTTAGCCAAATCTGGCTATACATCATTTTTGGTATGCATCAACTTTAACCATCTTTTCATATTTTTGGCCTGCATTCTGAAAACCAAATTTAGAAATCTGGGAAGATAAATAAATAAATAAATAAAAACTATTGTTCCCCTCACTTTTGGTGATTGAAATCTTCCAAAAATATCTTCACTTTCTAATTTTTAATCTTTAATTTCGTCAATCTTTAAAAAAAAGGCTGATCCCATGTAAACTTGCTCTCTTGGAGTAAGAATATTCATTAACACCCAGCATACACGCAGTATGTGGGCCTCTAGTAGTTTCTATGACATCCAAAATAGTGTGTATCAATATGTGATGAACCTGTGTTCTTTTTTTCCTTGTTATCTTTTACTGGGATTTCCTTTTGTCTAGAATTAGACCCCTACCCCCTAAACCTGTAATGAAATCCTCATTGTGTAAAGAAATTCCAGCTTATGAATGGAGGCATTTCCACTTGAGAATCAACACCACACTACATCGTACATACCAACGTTGGGGAAGTATTTGATTTTGTTAATACCCCCCGGCCGGTTCTGGTTTTCTAAAGAAAATACGTTCAGGATTGCCAGTTCCAGGTCTTTTGTGAATAAATGATTCAAATTATGACCAATTTTTTGTTTTTTGCACTTTTGGTATGAAGCCTGAGTCCAATCTTTTTGAATGCTGGGATAATTTTGATATAAGTTCTAATTTGTTATTCTTGTGTGTTGGCAATTTTGGGGTTCAAAAATGAATCCAAATTTTTAATGTTGAATGTGATTACGTTGCAATTTTAAAATATCCTTTGGCACCATTAACAAGCCCATCATTGGTGCAATAATTAATTACACACAATTCAATTAACAAATTTGGTTTCAAATGGAGTTCATAATGCAATCCACCAATTTTGGACGGAATTATTTTAGATAATGTGAAACAAGGTGGACACATGTCATGTTTAATATCTTTTGCTTGGAAACGATAAATTGGACCAATTGTTTGTTCAAATAATCTTTTATTATGCTCTTGAGTTGCTTTATTTGTATAAAGGAGGTGAAGAAATGTTGGAATTGATGGTGCAAGTCTTAAGCATAATTTGTTTATGGTATCAATATCTTATTGTGTTTGAAACACGTTTCTAAATCAATTAAGGATTTGAATGAATTGTGTATCTTGTTGTTACATAACTTGACATAACTCATAACATTTAGTTTTATCTTGCAAAAACTTGCTTCCCACAAAAACTAATTCCATCATTTATTGGATGAAACACCTGGGAATCACAAATTGGTGGGACTTGGTAAAAATCTCTACTTATTAAAACATCTAAATTTCTAAAAACAATATTGTGTTAATGTTTCATTATTTGTAATCTTTTATCAATGAATGAAAACATTTGACTACTTGTTAATATTTCATCTAATATTAATAATTTTACTTGTGCATATTTTTTTATCAAAGGATCACATCTATTATCATCAAGTTTGGAATCATTGATTGATTCGTTCAATGGAATGGATATGATGAATGTATATTTGATCCACCAATATTGTATGTTTTTTTTTTTGTGTATGCCATTTTTAAAATAATTTGTTTTGATGGATCCAAATCCTTATTTTCTTTGAGGTAAAAATGAAAAAGATCTTCAATAATTACCATTAAGGTATAGGTTTTTCATGTTCCTACACCACCAATTTAAAATATAGATAGTGATTCACTTGGATTTATTCATTTTTTATACATAATGTCATCATAAATTGAATGTTGTTCTTTATTTAAAAACCAAACCATGTTTGAAAAAATGCAATATGAATGAATTTCATCTTTCATTAGTTTGTTTTTGGATTCACATGAACCTTTAAGGATATGTCCTATTTTCTACCTTGTGGAAATTTGGGTTGACAATGTTTAATGAAAAATATGTATATCTTTCAAAAGAATCATCATCTACTTGATTGTGATCCTGATTTGGAAATATTTCCATCCATAAACTATTATTATTTTATACAACCAACTATTAGCTATATCTTGTATTTCATGACAACCAACGTTCACATCATTTGTTACATAGATGCATTGAATACAATGACAGCTTGTTTTGAGTTTTTTAATAAATTTTTCATTTATTTTATAAGCATCATGTTAAGTTAAACAAGTTTGTTTATGGGATATTGTAAATGGTGAAAATAACAGTAATAGTTTTTTATAATGGTTATCAAGATCCTTATGTTTATTGAAGCCAACCCATCAAATATTTTTTGTTTTTTTGTATTTACTTTTTAAACTTCTAATATCATAATTTGCTACTAATTCAAAAAGTGAAAGATTGTATAATGAAGTAGGCATGTTAATTTATTGATTAATAATTGATGGACATTAAAGCTTGAATTCTCAACAAATAAATAGCCAAAAGTGCAGACATTTGTTGACCATATTAAAAAGCATTTCGCATTTGTTGAATACGTAGAAATGTTACAATTTTTTCTTCTTTACATTTTAAAAATATGGTTGTAAATTCTTGTGTAACATTTTTATCTATTTTAATTAAATAAGATGTATAATAACTTGCTATTGCATATGGATCTAATATGAATTATGCATATATATTTGCTTGCCAAAGTTTACCAACAAATTTTCCATATGAATTTGTATGTATGTCTATTAGATTTTGTTCTTAAAATATTATAGGCTTTTATAATTTAGACCTCAAAGCTAACATGTATTTTTTTGTCATCCATATCTAATTTTTTTAAAATCATCAAATGACATTTTTTATCCCATGTCCATTTCATTTAATTTTGTGAAAATAGATTGTGCTTTTAATTGTAATTTCTTGAATTTTAATCTAGTAATGAACTTAGTATTTGTGTGTTGTGAAGTGGTAACAATAGAAAATGAAACCTACATGTTGGTTGGCTTTTTTTTAGAATAAGTTCATTTATGACAATGAAGTTGACTTTTACAAAAAGTTTTAGGTAATAAAATTTTGTTCCCAATTATGTACATATAAATAAATGATTCTATTTCATAATTATTATTGATCGCATATTTGGAACATCTTTTACCCATAAGAGTCCATGATCATGTTCATTTCCTCTAACTTGAAATTTTATTACAAAAAATATATCTTCCACTTGTCCAAACAATGTGTTTGTTGAAGATGATTAACACCCTCCCAAGCTCCTTGATGGACTCAAATATGAGTCTGAAATGAAAACAACGGAAATGCAAGGAGTTGAGGCACGCTCCCTAGCCCGCAGCACTTTGGGGGGAGTAAAGGGGCGTGCTGGAGCCCCGGGATAGGACTAGGAAGAGTGACAAGCATCAACTACTCACATGGACCTACACAAAACCAACCATAAGGTGGTTAATGCATAGTTGGAACACTTTTGGTGCTAGGACAAGCCACGAACAATTTGGATTCACAAGACTCACCACGGCCGGACATGGGGGAAGCCACCACCTTCCCCTTTATAGTATACCCAATGCCTCTCCAGGAGGCCCACATCTAAGTGGCACTTTGTCCTAGGACTTCCAAATGGGAGTCCCGAAATTCCCAAAGTTGGGACTCTTGCAACTTTGGGGCCCCATAACTTTACGTGCAAGCATCCGATTGAGATGAGGTCTGAAGCAACATTGTAACCCTTGTTGAGAACTTTCCAACAATATGTCGCATGCCACCTGCACACAAGGAAATCGAGTCGATTCCCGACTTTTAATGGTCGGGAATTAAATTGCCAATTTGACTCTCGGCCCTTCTACTGGCCATAACTTGTGTTTTAGATGTCCAAATGGGTCATGCGAGCCCATTTTAAACATTTATGTTTCAATAGCTTTCAAATGGTATAAAGAATTCTTCAATCCATTGAGTTTTGACCTTTACACTTGCCCTCTAAACATTTGGAAGTCCACTGGGACTCCAACTCCCAAGGTCGAGGCTCCTTTGGGAGTGTGAGGGTTCATTCCTTCACACTTTCCTTCACTCTCAAGCTTCCTCTTTGGGCCGCAACCTTGCAAGCCCTTGCCTTAGTCGCGAGCCCAAGGCTAAGGTTGCGACAATAATAATTTACAAAAACATTTCATTATGTGATTGTAATATCTTACACAAGTTTAACGATCTCCTCTAACATATGTCTTTTATCTTCAAATGTAGTATTTTTTATATCTTTGTAATGAGATTTTTTTAATTCATGAATTTTTTAAATAAATCTATCCATTTATTTTTTGCACTAATGAAAGTGACAAAAAATGTTAAAGGTCCAAGTTGACAAATCATTACAAATAGATATTTTCTAAAATGATGTAGATAATTTGGAGAAATGAAAATATTTTAAATTTTTTTATATTCAAATTCATATTTCAATACATTATCCAAATTTGGTAATTTGTTAATAACATCTTTGACAAAGGAAAATCAACCTCGCAATTGTGTTTTGCGAACATGAACCCAAGATGAAAATAAAACAATGTGAATTGAAATTTTGATGAGTTTGAAGAAAATATTTGCAATGCGATATGCAAATTTTATATCTACACTTGTTATTTTTATTTTTGCAATTTTTTGATAAAAATGTTTTAATCTAATCTAGACAAATGTGCTTTTCCAATAAATAAAGTGGGGATAGTTATATTTTTCAAAGTTAACATTTCAAAATAAACCTAATGGTTGATACTCTTCACTAAAAGCTATACAAATAAAACTTTGATGTTCTTGGTCAAATATTTGTTAAGTTTTTAAAAAAATTTGTATTAGTGAATTTGTTGGTGTACTTTCAATTACTTCTTCAAAATCATCTGTATTACTTTCATTGAAATCATCATAATCAATTTCTATAGCTTCACTTTTTTGTCTCATTTTTTATTCAAATGACTTTACCCAATCTTTTCTTAATGATAATTTCCATTTTTTTTTATGAAATGGTGTATTGCAAAGATAATGGAATGCTTTTGTTACAAATTTAAGTCTAACATAACTTGACAATATGGAGATTTGAATTCTAATTTTCTTTTAATGCATATGGCCATTGTTGATTAACAAGTTGTAGGTTGAGGCAAAATAGTTTGTATTTTGTCAAGATTTGTTGGAACATTAATCACACTCCCTCAATGTCATATTGGCCCCAATCACTTAATTGGAAAATCTATGTGAATGCCATTTGAAGTGCTATTAGATGTTCTTTCAATTTAATTATTATTTTAACAAAAGGAATTATGTTTTCATTAAAAATGTGTTTTCTTAGTAAAATAACATTTTTTACTTTTCTATTATTGATTGATTCTTTACACCTTTTACAAACTAACGTGTTATTAATTTGTAAAGTTTTGTCAAGAGGAATAATGGTTTGTATTATTTTCAAAATAATGGGAATGAGTTCTAATAATTAATATCTGAATCATAACCTTTTGCAATATACACATGAATATTTTGGTGTATCTTTTATATCATTTAAAAATTTAATGATTGGTGAAAGTGATTTTATAGTTTTTTTTTCACATTTTGAGTTTTCTTTTGTAATGCTTGAATTTGTTGCAATATTTGATTGTCGTTGATATCTAAATTAAAATCCAAATGTTGAATTTTTTAATTATGGTTTGGAGGGATTGGTTTTCCCTATGGACTAGCATAAAATTTTTAATTGCATCAATAGAATTCACCCATCTTAACCCAACATGTTTTTTATTTGTTAACTTTGATAGTTAATTTTCATATTGGAATTTTTTAAATCCTTTTAATGTTCCTAGTTTAATAAGTTTTTCATCTTTTAAATTTTAATTTTTTCCATCATTTTTTTGTTCATTTACATACATTTCATCTCCTAAAGCATTTATGGGTTTTTTTTCTATGATGTTTTCTTTTAAATTATGATTATGAAGATTTGGTTCTTTTGTTGTTATATTAAAATTCTCTTTTTCTTTCATATATGGGGTTTTAGAATTATAATATGTTTTTCATATCTTTTCTTCTTTCATAAATATTTCAAATGTCATTGCACTTGAATTAAAATTAATTTTTTATCATTGTATTGTAATATTTGTTAAAGTGAGGTCAAATTGTTTTTATTAATTTCAAGTATACATTTGTTTGTAGTAGATGTCCAACATTTTGTTGTGGATGTTTTAAAACATTTTTCTTTTTCTTTTTTAATTGTGTTAAATGTCAACTTGTTTCTTGAAATGTCAAGTCCAAGTTTGGATGTTTTGCTTGAAATGCAATTATGGTTTCTTTAATAATTGACAATGGATTATCATTTTCAATATTGATCAAATTGTAGTTCAAATCTTGAATCCAAACAAATCTACTTCTTTTATAACATTTTCTTTTTGGATTAAAAGAATTTTGATTGAAAATATTAAATTGTTGTATTTGTCTTTTCATTTTTGATAATGTCCATAAGTCTAATGGAATCTCATCCAATCAATTTTTTTTCTTTTTTTAAAGTTAAATCTTTGAAGGATGTTTGTTCTTGTGTTTCCCTTTCAATTTGTAAATTTTCATTTTCTAGATTACATGAATTATTTGAATTGGTTCAAAATGTTGATTCCCAAAAGCTAAATGTATTAACAATGTTGAATCATATATTATTTCCCACATTTCATCATTATTCAAACATTTGTTGTAAACCACACATATATTGGTCTGCAAATATTGGGATATTTAGAATATTATTGTAAAATCTCCCCAAAGGCCACCATTAGTTACAATTTGTGACATTTTTCTAAGGTATTCTTCTTTTGTTGAAGCTTGTCCATTATGTAATTCATGTAAGAAGGATCTCATACCAATTGTCTACATCGCATAGCTAAAGGTGTTTGCACAAATGTAAACAATGTTTTTAAAAAGTCATAATATTAATATGTAAAGAATTGGAAGACTTTGAAAATTATAACATGAAAGCTAGATAGAATCAAATAAACAATCACCCACCTTATACACATAATTAATTACATGCATCAATTGGTTGGAATATAAAACACAATCTATATTTCTCCTTAATTCCATGTATATGTTTTAATTGTTTGGGGAATCCCTTTTTTTTTTTGTGAATTAAATTTGTAAATCAAATAAAATTTTGAACAATTGGAATATTTCTTGTTAATATTTGAATACTTTGAATGTGAACACTTCAACAAAATTCAAATTGGATGAAGGTTTGTTTTAATTGGAAACTTTGAATTCTCTAAAGTGCCACAATGATTAGCACTCGGGCTATATTAAAAAAACCAAAAACATATTGCAATCAACCTTAAGCAAAAAAGCAATCAGCAACAAATGAATGAAATAAGCAAATGAATGAAATTGAAGGAATGAATCCAAATGGATGGGAAAGAAACTTGACAAAAGGAATGAATGATCAAAAGAATGAAATGAAGGAATCAATGAAAATACAAAAGAATGAATGAACAAAAAGATTGAAATGAAGGAATGATTGAATGGATAGATGAAAGAATAAAAGGAAGGAAGGAGGGAAGAAAGGAATGGATGAGCCAAAAGAATGATATTAAAGAAATTCTAAGAAATTCAAATTTTGAAATGATGGATTTATAGTGATGTTGAGTTTTTGAAACGTTGAATTTGGAAAAATTCCTACTTCCCAATTTGCACTCTCCAAAATTAATGTCAAGAGGGAAATCACAATAAAACAAAAGAAGACAACTTTTACAATGTTGCATTACTTAATGTGATTTTCTCCTTTTTTATTTAATCAACTATGATTGTCTCCTTTCTTGCTCATGTTTCAGCCTTAATGTCTTTGTGGTTTGGTAAAAACATGTTTGATAACTACCTTGGAACTGCAACTCCTAATGGTCTATTACTTCCATGCATTACTTTTTAAGGCCTAGCATCCTTTCTTAACTTTCTTTGTTGTTTTGATCTTTCTCTTGCTTCAGATGTGTTCTTCCTTTTCTATAATTTTTTTGGATATCTCATTGTTGTTCCCCTTCTACTATCCAAAACCTGTTACAACTCGTCATTAGACCTCTTATGACGCACTCCTAAGTTCCTTGTTAGACCCACTTGAGAGTCTAGGTATGTTGAATTGCGAAAAGTTGGAACTTAAAGCCACTCCCGACTTCCAGTACTAAAGGGGGTAAGAGGGGCATGTTAGAAGTCCCGGGATTAGACTAAGAAGAGGGACAAAATTACTTAGTTACTCGGTCCTGCATCCAAAACCAACCACAAGTTGGTTAGAATTTATCCTGCACCCATTTGGTGTTGGGACAAGCCACGGGCGACCTTGGACTCATTTGACTCACCACGGCCCGGACTCAAGGGAAGCCACCACCTTCCCCCATATAGCATTCTCTGCGTTGCTCCGTGAGAGCCACATCCAAATGGCACTTTTTCTCGAGACTCCCAAGGAGGAGTCCTGAAACTATCCCAAGTTGAATTCTCGGGACTTTGGGAATTCATATCTCCTAGCTTCAACCTCTGATTGGAATGAGGTCCAATCCAAAGTTGTAGCTCTCCTCGAGAGCTTTTCAATGCCATGTCGCACTCTTTCTGCAGACGTCAAAAAAAGGTTGATTTCTGACTTTTAATGGTTGGGAGTCAAACTACCAGTTTGACTCAAGTTTGACTATCGGCCCTTCTTTTGCCCATAACTTGGGTTGCAAATGTCCAAATGGTTCATGCAAGGCCATTTTGGACATCTACATTTCAAGACCTTTCAATTGATATAAAGAACACCCCAATGCGAGGTGTTTCGACCCTTACAATCCAGCTCTAAGTTTTTGAGAGTCCCAGAGGACTCCAAGTTCCCACTTTTGGGAGTGTGAGTTTCATCCTTACACTTAGCCCAAAGTGGGTTTGCGACATCTTAGATTTCTTTTAAATGATTGTTCTCTTTTTAGCTATAACCTCATAATCATCCTAAAACATATACTTAAACAATCTCTCTATAACTAATGTTGAGTGACAAATTTCCCTTTGTTCCTCTTGCTTTCCTCCTGTTTGCATTTTTTCCTACATCTTGGTCCATTTATCCAGTTCACTACATAGATTATTGAATATGATTTGTGCCCAATCTACCTTAATCCCATCCTCTACCTTCATGAACGTTAGTGCATTCTTGTTATTCATGTAATTACCTTTTCCCTTTGATAAATCACAAATATAACTATAGGATACCTTACATTAGTTGGCAATTCACATTTCTTAACATTTCACTAATCTACATTAGTGTAAGGGGGTTTGATATCATGTTTGTACAACAACTCTTCTACTAAGGCTTTGGTCACATGTCCCTTAGGATCTTCAACATAACCACTTTGGTAGACACCAAAAACATACACCATTAATTGCTTACTAATGACATACACTATATTCCTCCTACCAACATAAATAGATCACATCCTTTGATCACAAAAGTATTCAAGAATTCTACTAATGCATCATGGTTTAGTTCCTTTTAGTTAATGGCCAACAATGTGATTAACCCCACCTTACTAGCCCAAGCTTCTTTTGTGTTTCCCATTTGTTTCCACACTTCCAATCTCTCCACCTACTTAAAATAACTTTGTTTATTCGGTGTAAGTAAATATTCATTCTCATTTGCGATCTTAATGTCCTTTTCTACTAGAGTTTGTTGATCCATTGTCCATTGCTAAATTTTTCCGTCCTCTAGTACAAAAATTAGTAATTTTGCCAAACCTGATTGAAATGATGATGGAATCATGTTTCGCGATCTATGGCTGCATCGTCATTTATGGGACTTTATGTGGTTTGACCAACTTTTGTCATAGCTTCAAGAATTTTTCGAATTGCACCAACACCTTCTTTTTTGTCTTCTTCATTGGAATTGTCGCAACCCTACTTTGGCCAAGTGTGGGAGTGAAGCCCAACACTTGGAAAAAGTGAGGATTTGGAGTCCTCCGGGACTCCCGAATGTTCAGAGCTCAACAATAGGATCCAAAACACCTTGCATTGGGATGTTCTTGAGGTCATTGAAAAGGTCTTGAAGCATAGATATCGAAAATGGCCTTGCATTGGCCATTTGGACATCTATAGCCCAAATTATCGGCAAAAGAAGGGCCGGGAGTCAAATTGGCAGTTTGACTTGCAACCACTAAAAGTCAGGAATCGACCTCTTCCCAACCTCCGAATTGAGTGTGTGATACGTCGTTTGAAATATCTTGACAAGGGCTACAAGTTTGATTCAAACCTTGTTGCAATCAGACCTGGCAGTCGGGAGTTATGAGCTCCCAAAGTGCCAAGACTACACCTGGGATAGTTTCGGGACAATTTCGGGACTCCAACTTAGGAGTCTCGGGAAAAAGAGTCATTTGGATGTAGTCTTGGCGGGGCGTCGCAGAGAATAATATATGGGGGAAGGTGGTGGTTTCCCCCGAGTCGAGGCTGTGGTGTGTCTTGTGGTCCAAAGTGCCCGTGGCTTGTCCCAACACCCAAGGGTGTCCCGGAAATGTGAACTAACTACTTTGTGGTTTGTTTTGATACAAATTTTAGCTTGATCAACTAATACCTCTTCCTAGTCTAATCCTTGGGCTCCCAACTCGACCCCTTTTTAGAGTTGGAAGCGGGGAGCGCCTTTCGAGTCCCAACTTTCCGCAACTATACTTTGGTGAACCCTCAAGTGGGTTCACCCCAAGACTTGGGAGTGCGTCAGGAATCCTAAATCTCCACAAGTTCATGCACTTTTGCACTAGGTCCTATTGCCATTTTCACTTGCCTTCTCCAACCTTTCCAATAGTGGTAGTTTCATCTTTTCAATATCCTTCACACATCTAACTACGTCATTGATTTATTTCATGAATTAATTCCCCTCCTCACATTCGAATGATGATGGTGATGGTGATACCAAAGGTGGAATTTTTTTTAATGGCACAATGTTCTAAACTAGTCCATTAACTTGCCTCTCCGACTTTGACGCGCTCCCAAGTTCCTTGTTGGACCCAAGTTGGGTCCAAGTCAATCAAACAACGAAATTGTTTGGAACTCAGGGCATGCTCCCAGTTCTCAACATTAAAAGGGGTAGAGGGGCGTGCTGAAGCTCCGAGATGGGACTAGAAAGAGGGACAAGCTTTATTACTTACTTAAACCTGTGTCAAACCAACCAACAAGTTGGTTAGTTCACATTCTGGAGCACCATTGGTGCTAGGACAAGCCATAGGCAACTTTGGACTCACAAGACTCACCACGGCTCGGACTCAGGGGAAGCCACCACCTTCCCCCACATAGTATTCTCTGCGTCTCTTTGTGTGACCTACATCAGAATGATTTTTTGTCCTGGGATTCCCAAGGAAGAGTTTCGAAACTGTCCCAGTTTGACTCTCGGGACTTTGCGAGTTCATAACTCTTTGTTCAGACCTCCGATTGGGATGAAGTTTAAAGAAAATTTGTAGATCTCTTTCAGAGCTTTCCAACGGTGTGTTGCACTCCACCTGCACACACTGGGATTGGGTTGATTCTCAACTTTTAGTGGTCGGGAGTCAAACTGCCAATTTGACTCCTGACCCTTCTTTTTGCCATAACTTGTGCTGTAAATGTCCAAATGGTTTGTGCGATGCCATTTCCAACATCTACACTTTGATAGCTTTATAATGATATAAAGAATGCCTCAAGGCAAGGTGTTTTGACCCCTACAATCGAACTCTGAAATTTCGGGAGTCCTGGATAACTCCCAAGTCCCCATTTCGGGAGTGTGAATGTCATCTTCACACTCTTCCAAAAGTGGGGTTGCGACACTCTCCCCCACTTGAAGAAAAGGTCAATGTCTTCATTGACACTTAAAATTTCTTTCGACAATTGCAATTATTTTCTTTGGATCCTTGGCCATTATTTGCCAACTTTGTGGCTAGACCTTGTCTCAAGTTAACTTAGGCGTCCCCAAGTTTCCAACACTTTCTTGACAAGTCCAAGAGGGTCTAAAAAAAACCCTCTACCAATGCTTCGTCAAACCTAAACTAGCTTAATTGATGAAGCCTTCATTTGGGAAGAAACTATTCCATCCTTCCCCTTATGAGGAATTCAAGTCAAGTCTACTCTTGACCTAAGCTACTTGACACGACTCTTTTCCCAACCTTGCGCCTTGATCACAATAATCAAGCTTTAACAAAAAGGTTTTGCCTATCAAGGTATAAGAAGCGACATTTGGGTTTTGTAAAAACCAAAGTCCCAAACTACACGATTAAAGTATGTGAACGGGGTCATGACTTCCCGTGTTGGCCACCACTACCAACCAACCCTTTGGGATGCACTTAAGGCATGTGCATGTCCCCGCAAGCTCACCTTGCTTGCCTCCTCTTTTTGGGGCCAAGGTTCCTTTTAACCCCAAGGTAGGAGTTCGATTTTGATTTAGGCCTACGCAAGAAAGTTCCATTTGTCCAATGCCCTTTGACAACCTTACTTGCACTTCGTGATACAATCTCTCAGAAATTTTTAGCTTTTATTTCACTTGTAACTTGATGTGGTACAATATATGTGCCTCCCTGCCCCACTAAAAGAAAGGTGATGTCCTCATCATGTTCTACGAATCTTCATTGCCGGTTTCATGTGGAATTCTTCTATGGATTCTTAGGCATGCTCCATGTTAGATTCATCACCCAAGATGCTTCTATTGGATGGTATCCTTTCCACTTAATTAAATATTCTTATTCTCGTCCTCTTAGTTGCCTTGACTTGAGCACGGCCTCTTCAAATTCTGATTCATTATGAACTAAATCCGGTGGGGGCCTTGAGTTGTGCTCTCGATTGGGCCTTGAGGCATCGTAGGAGATCGGCTTTAAAAGATACAGATGAAATGTGGGGTGAACTTCAAGATTTTCCGAAAGTTCTAACTTATAAATGTCGGAAAGTTTCTTTTCCAACACTTTGAATGGGTTCGCATATGGGCCCAAAAACTTATGACTTAAGCCTTTTGGCAATTGGAAATTCTCAATGTTCAACCACACTTCATCCCCTTCTTGAAACTTCACCTCTCGTTGAGACTTGTCTGTAAAATCCTTGTACCTCTTGTGTGCCTTTTCCAATTTGGCCTTTGCCACCTCCCATAAACACCGCCTTTCTTCATTAAGTTGTGTGACCATTCGCACTTCTTCACTTGCATCACTTGGGGGTTATCCATGTGCTGCCCAAGACATGGGCACAATTGGTGACTTGCCCGTCACCATTTGAAAGGGGGTGGACCTAGTTACGGAATGTTTCGAGTTGTTGTAACAAAACTCAGCTAACTCCAAATGGTCCACCCAATCTTGTTGATCCGCCACCACATAAAATCTTTAGGAATTGTTGGATCACTAAGTTTATTTTTTCAATTTGTCCATCGATTTGGGGTCAGAAAGAAGTGCTCGTCTTGAGATCTGACCCCATGCGCTTCCATAAGATTCGCCAAAATTTGCTTGTGAACTTTGGGTCTTGATTCGAGACTATGTCCTTTGGGAAGCCATGATGCTTGAAAACATGTGTGAAGAACAACCTACCTATCTCTTGGGCCATGGCCTCATCTTTAGTGGGAATGAAGTGTGCCATCTTGCTAAATCGATCCACCGCCACCATGATGGCGTCAAAGCCCTTTGATGGGGGCATGCTTGCCATGAAATCCATGGACACACTTTCCCATGGCCCTTCAGGAATTAGCAAATGTTGCAACAAGCCTGCTTGTTTTTTGTTAAATGTTCAATTTTGTTGGTACGTCAAGCAAGTCTTTACATATTCCTCCACATTGTCTTTCAAGTTGAGTCAATAATAGGACTTCTTCAGCAATGTTGTGATGCATTTTGCACCACCATGGCCCGCAAAGTGGCCCATCATGACACTCCTTCAAAATGATGTCCCTCGTCCTCCCTTCCAGCACATAGAGTCGGTTTTGTTTGTACCACACTAGTCCATTTCGCAAATGGAAGTGTGACTTGGCTCCATTTTGAATGTTTTACCTCACTCTTTTGACAAATTCATCTTGGCGACTTGCAAGTCGAACTTCCTTTTGAAGTTTTATTTCTCCCACATACACCACTTTAAGTTGGTGTTTCCGACTTAGAGCATTGGGCACTATGTTCTCCTTCTCGGGCTTGTGCCAGATGTCCACATTGAACAAGGCCAATGTGTCTTGCCATCTCACTGGTTTTGATGACAATTTGGGTTGAGTGGCAAAATACTTCGAGGTCACATTGTCGGTCCACACCACCACATCCTTGGAACCTATGTAATGGCCCCAAGTCTTGAGACAATGTATGACCGCCCACATTTCCTTCTCATGTGTCCGTTACCTTCGCTCCATCTCACTCAACTTCTTGCTCTCAAATGCCACCGATCTTCCTTCTTGCACTAGGACTCCTCCAATTGTAGAGTCGGAGGCATCGGAGTGGATCTCAAAATCCTTGTCAAAATCGGGCAACTTCAACACCAACATTTTCATCAAAATGCCTTTCAAGGTCTCAAAGGCCTCATTGCATGCTCCTTCCCATTCGTAAATCACGGCAAACTTCTTTAAGAGGTTCATCAAGGGTGTGGCTATATTTGCAAAGTTCTTGATGAACTTGTAATAATAGGAGGCCAATCCTAAGAAGGATCTTAAGGCTAGAACCGACTTAGGCGATTCCCAATCCACAATTGCTTTGACCTTGTGATTGTCCATCTTCAAACCTTCTTGAGTTATCCTATGTCCAAGGAAGTCCACTTCCATTGCCTCGAATTCGCACTTCTCAAGTTTGGCATACAACTTGTTCTCCCTTAGTGTTTGGAACACCTTCTGAAGGTGCTCCGCATGCTCCTCCAAGGAGTCGCTATAAATCAAAATGTCGTCTATGTAGACGACCACAAAATCATCAAACCATTCTTGGAAAATGTCATCCATGAGAGTGCAAAATGTGGTTGGTGCATTGGTGAGCCCAAAGGGCATCACCAAGAACTCGTATGAGCCATACCTTATGCGGCGAGCAATCTTTTTTTTGTTCCCTTCCGCAATCCAAATTTAATAATACCCCGAATGTAAGTCAAACCTACTAGACACCTTGGCTCTCGAGAGGTGGTCAGAAAGATCATCTATTCAAGGCAATGGATACCGGTTCTTCACTGTGGCCTTATTGAGGGCCCTATAATCCACACACATCCTCGACATCCCATCCTTCTTGTGAACAAAAAGGACGAGTGCCCCATATGGCGATTTACTTGGTTTGGTGTAACCTTTTGCAATAAGTTCTTCAAGCTAAACCTTAAGCTCTTTCAACTCCTCATGGCTCATTCAATATGGGGCCTTGGTGGGAGGTGCTACTCCCGGCATCACCTCGATCGCATGATCAACTCGTGTTTTTGGGGGCAGGTCTTTAGACAACTCTTTGGGCATCACATCCGGGAACTCTACGAAGGCTTGCTTTATGCACTTGGAGGAGGTCACCACATTGGTAGCTTCCTTGGGCTTAAATTCATCCAACACCTGCATAACACACATCATGCCATAACCTCCCACACATTCTCTTTCCCAAGTTTTTCTTAACATGAAGTGGATGGTTGACCCACCCACACAAGGTAACTCATGTGCCTTCACTAACATAATCCTGCTTTTAGACGAGATTCTAACTAGTCTATTATGCCCTTCTATGAGCACATTGTTTTGGGTGATGAACTCCATTCCCAAAATGCAATCCACTCCGCCCAAGGTGGAAACCAACAAGTCCATCTTTTCTCTCTAATTTCCTAGTTGAAGAGGCACTTCCTTTGCTTATGACGTAGTGAAATGGGGAACCCCATCCGTGAAATGCACCTCGATGGGTGCCTTGAGCTCCTCCAAGTGGAGCTCCATCCTTTCGACACTTTTTCGAATTATGAAAATGTGGAAAGCCCCTATGTCCAAAAGACATAACATCTCCCGCTTAACAACATTCCCCTTTAAGAAGACAAGTCGATTGCATTCATTTTGGGCTAGGTTGGCTTTGAGGGCAATTACCTTAGAGCCCCCATTCCCTGTTTTGGACTTGGGGCAATCTTTGGAATAATGCCCCACTTCATTGCAATTGAAACATGTTCCTTTGGGTTTTGCCCCAACATCTCCCTTGGGTTGGCTCCTTTTGAAAAAAGCCCGTTTTTTCACAAAATTTCTCTTAGGCTTGAACTTCGAGCTTTGGAATTGTTTGGGCTTTTCCTTCCTTGGAATTTCTTGTCCTTGGTTCCATTCTCCTTCATGACATGCCTTCTATGAAGGAACTCGTTGTCTTTCTTGAACCCGGATTTTCACCCCATCCCACATCTAAGAAGCCTTCCACTTTCATGATGGCTTCGAATAGTGAGGAGGGCCAATTTTTCTCAAGCTTACACTTGGCCCAAGTTGGAAGCCCCATCACAAATTGGCACACACGATCCAGCTCATGCATGTGCCGAATCTCAAGCATGAGTTTGAAATAAGCCATCACATATTGCCGCAAGTTTTCATTAGTGGCACTCATAAGGTTGCGGAGTTTGCACTTCGAGATGTAGTCAGAATTCCTTGGAACACATTCGGACTTGACGCGTTCCTTAAAGAATTCCCAAATGTAGCCATGGTTCTCCCCCTCCTCTTGTCTCAATGTCCTCCACCATGTGCCAACATAGCCTTTCAAGTAGGATTGGGCAAGCTCCATGGCCGAATGCCGTCCAACTTTGGTGGCATGAATAATAATCCTCCATTTTGGCAAGCCAAACATCCATAACCTTTTGGTTGCGGGCACCATCGAAGTTATAGGGCTTGGCCGATTGAAACCCCGCACTCTTGGATGATCCTCCTTTGAAGGCTACCACCAACTCACTAAAATTGGGTCTATTCATTTTGAGGAGGACCTCCAATTGTTTTGGGGTGAATAAGACCGAGTTTTGTTGTTCCTCTTCACTTTTGGGCTCATCTTAATCCTCCTGGGTTCTTGGTTCCTCTTCCCCAATAGACTCCAGTGGGGCAACTTGTTCCTCGATGGGTTCTTCCAACATGGTTTCTTGAACTTGCTTACAGTTCTACTTGGGTGCAATTCGAAACTCCCAAGAAGTGAATCAAGCTCTACCGGAGTTCTAATACCATGTGATGCACTCCCAAGTCCCAAGTTAGACCCAAGATGGGCCTTGGTTTTATGAAACAACGGAATTATGGGACTTGAAGGCATGTTCCCAGCTCTCAGCACTAAAAGGGGTAGAGGGGCGTGCTGAAGCTCCGGGATGGGATTCGGTTAAGGGACAAGCTTTAGTTACTTCCTCGAACCTGCATCAAACCAACCAACAAGTTCATTAGTCCACATTCTGAAGCACCTTTAGTGCTAGGACAAGCCACGAGCAACCCTGGGCTCACAAGACTCACCACGGCCCGGACTCAGGGGAAGCCACCACCTTCCCCCATATAGTATTCTATGTGTCTCTTCGCGGCACCTACATTCGAATGCCTTTTTGTCCCTGGACTCCCAAGGAGGAGTTCCGAAACTATCTCGGTTTGGATTCCCATGATTTCGCAAGTTCATAACTCTTTGCTCAAACCTTCGATTGGGATGAAGTTTAAAGAAAACTTGTAGCTCTCCTTAAGAGCTTTCCAACAGTGTGTCAAACTCCACCTGCACACACTGGGATCAGGTCGATTCCCGACTTTTAGTGGTTGGGAATCAAACTGCCAGTTTAACTCCCGGCCCTTCCTTTTGCCATAACTTGTGCTACAGATGTCCAAATGGCTTATGAAAGGCCATTTTCGACATTTACACTTTGATAGCTTTGTAATGATATAAAGAACACCTCAAGGCAAGGTGTTTTGATCCTTGAAATCAAGCTCTGAAGTTTTGAGAGTCCCAGAGGACTCTCAATTCCCCATTTCGGGAATGTGAATGTCATCGTCACACTCTTCCAAAGTGGGGTCGCAACAAACATTCATGGTGTGCAACAAAACATTGGTCTTGTTATAATATTTAATGAGTAGAAAAGAGGTTTGAAATTCATGGAGCAAGTGAGGGGGTGTGAATGATAGATCCAATAGAGATAGAATAATCTTCAAGCCTTATAAGTGTAAAATTAATTCGAAACAACTTAATAATTAAATAAATATGGGGTTAGGGTGACAATGGTAACATGAGTTTCATAATGCATGAAACATTTATTTAGATTATGGATAAGCTCAACAAGGAGCTTTAATTACGTGTGAAGTCTTAGGCTATGCCACAATGATAGTTCACAACTACAAGAAATCTAAGACGCATCGAATGGTGCGAACTAAGTAATTTGTTTTGCTTTTAGGAAGAAGTCAATGAATCAAACCGTACAACCAAGGATAGTGTCCAACACTAAGAATTGAAGACCATGCAAAGATGGAGGTGTCTTCAGTCTCGTAACAACCTTCATAGACGATTTCAAGTTCATCACTAGAAACGAAGTCAACTTGCAACAAAATCACCAAAGTGCGAGAATTCAGAGAAATGCCATAATACCAAGCTTGAGGGGGATCGATTTCAAGACGGGCACACACCTCTTGCGGGTTGGGGTCTTCATCATGAGGATGTTGCGTTAACACTAGATCTAAAGATGACTCCAAAGTCGATTCTTCATTCACTTATGTAGCTAAGACCCATAAAAGATGGCCATATGCGACGCCATAATTTCAAGGAAAGGAAAAATGATCTTTAATCAAAATCAAATTAACAATGAATGCAAGAAGGACTGATGACATTGAAATGCGCGGTCATAATTTATAGGTCAAGGAAAATGGAGGAAATGCATAATAACGGCCTAGAACCATAATAAAGTAAATGTTTAAAATCAAAGGAAAAAATGAAGGTTTGAGTAAAATTTGTTGACGGGGAAATGAAAAGAGGTGGATAGGAGCTTCTCCTTCTCCTTCCATTGACTACCAAGTTGGGATCTTCTTTCACCTCCTTCCTTTTCTTTAAAAGGGCGGATTCATGTCATTTGGGGTTCTCTCTTGGAACATAATTTTCAATTCGAATATTGAGAAGTCTTATTCCCATAACTTTATTTGGTAGGAGAAAAATGTTTAATTTTAGTAGATGCTAGAAAGAAGGAGACTAGATTAGATGTTTGGGTTAGTTTTGAAAGAATGGAAGTGAATGGAGATAGTGTAGGGAGCTTGAAATCCTAGGAAAACTTTATAAGACTTTTCAGGTTTAGTAGCATAACTTATTATTGGTTTTAGTATAAAGCTTAAGATTTGGTAGGAAGGTGCGCCTTGTAGTTAGCTTTCTAATGAGCTAAAGTAAGCCAGATTTGAATAATATATGTCTTAAGAATAATATTTCAAGTGACTCGTGGTCTATAGCCAAGTTGAACTTCTTACCTTCGTAAAACCTTCTCGAATTTGGTAGCATAATTTGTTACTGGTTTAATTGCAGAGCTTGGGATTTGGTAGGAAGTTATGCCTTGTATTTAACTTTTTAACGAGCTAAAGTAAACTAAATTTGGATATTGTATGTGGTAAGAATAATATTTTAAGTGACTAGTGGTCTATAGCCAAGTTGAACAAGGTGTTGAACCCCTAAAAGTTGGTTTAAATGAATCACAATTTAACATAAAATTATAGGGTTTGGTGTGTTTGAGCTTAGAAAATGTATCTATAAGTTTTAAATTGTAATTGATGCATACGAAGTAAGCTATTTGAATTCAACTACAAATGCAATTAACATCTAGAAATACACTTGCATTTCCCTTTCACCGATAGCACATGTACTTTCAAGTATAGTCACTTCATAAAACTGGGAGTAGAGGGACAAGAAGTCGCCTCACAAGGGGGTACAACAAGTCGGTTGGTGGTGAAAGTGTACAAAGGAGGGATGTTGAAAGTTACATGTGGTAAGCATAACAACTAAAGAACTAGTAAGGGGAGAGGAGGGATAGTAGTGTTAGACATGTTCCCTAAGTAGTATCTGAGGGACATCAAAAGTTGTATAGACCCTATGAGAGTAACTACTCTCAAGTTTCCTTTCTTTTTCATATTGTTATTTCTATGTTCTACTTTCTACTCCTTGGATTAGAAAATTGATATAAATATAGGTCTAGTCTTATTCATTTGACCTTTATCTTCCCCAATTCCACTTGTATGGCCTCTTATTTACTACTTGAGTAGTTATAATAAAGTAAAAGAGGGAGGGTAATTTTTTACGTGAACTAATAGAAGGTCAACTTAGTGCCCTGGTCCTACACCCTAAAGGAGGGTAATGATTGGGGGTTGCAATTTCACCATTTAACAACCCTCCAAAATTGTTTTCCAACCTTGGTTTGTTAATACCATTACAAAGCCGCCAATTATCATGAAACATTTGTTCACATGATGGATTTACACATTTTGTGGAAAATTTGAAATGGATTAATGTGCACCATGGGTGATATAAGTGTTTCCAAGATGCTACTATTGTTGCCCATATCGGTTCAAATCCAAGTCCACAAACTGAACAACAATTTAAAACCCAAGTACAAGGCTTATTGTGTTCATCATTCATACATATAAGTTGGGAAGAAAGAAGGATACTCAATGAGGTATTCATCAAACCTCTTTGTACCCTTCTTAGAAGCATTCGAACATCACATAATGCCGCTTTGCCATCTTAACCTTCCCTTTTTCCCTAAAAAAATGACTTGCTTTTCCATCTATGTTTTTGGACACAAATTCAAAATTTGTTTTTCCTTTTCAAATAAGGTTTCACAAGCTTTTACCACACCCTTTTGAACATACATCTTCTTTTGCACAAAGTTTTGTTTTAATAGATGTATTTACATTCAACCCATGTTTAATTTTATAACCAATGTAGGTAATCAGAATTAGGCATTCTATAATTGATGGTTATGGTCTTCCATCAAGTTGCAAACCTTCATGCTAACCATCATGGTGATTTCCTTGATTTGTAGTAGTAAGGCAAAAAAAATTTCCGCATCCTTTAATAATTTTGTGCATGACCTACATACACAAAAACTCCTTTAAGACAACATTTGCAAAAACCAAAAGATTTCAAAGAATTAGTTATATTTTCTACACATGCATACCTAAACTACTAAAATCAATAATGCAAAAGAACACCACACAAACCCGTGAATGATTTTGAAAGGTCTTTTGTATATGCAACCCTAAATCACCATATTAATAATGAAAATAAACAACACCAAAACCCATTACCATTTTGAGCTACCCAATCTTGAATGTTTTCCTACAATAAGTCATTGTCACTATTACATGGGCTTTGTCATCACTTAGTAAAGGAATTGCATCTTGGGATGTAGTCAATTTACGCTTACGTTATTTGACATTTGTCCATTCAGCATAGGTTGCCAAGTTTATTTTTTTCCCCCTAATATACAATGTTCCTACCATTCTAATTTATATGATTCGTGTAGTAGGGACATAAGGTTTTTGATGAACATCATGAATAATTTTTCGACCTTTGGTATAAGCTTTGGGTCTTGACAATGAACATAACTATAACCATTCTTATAAACAACTTGACCAAAAACATTTGTAACCTCTTCCAAACTTACATCTCTCGGAACCTTGATGTATTTAAGATATAAACCTTTGGAGTGGCTCAGTCATATTTCTCTACAAAGTCCTTGCAAAATAGAGAACAACCATCACCTAGTTCAAAAACTTTAGCATATAATAACGCAACAAACCCAAGGGGAAGATTGTGCCTTCCCATCTTCATGAACTTTGTGAACCTTGTCAAGATCACATAAAAAACTCAAATTTTACATCACCTGGTGGTTTAACCACATATCATTGGAGTAGCCATATCCTTGCTCATTTTGGGCAAACACAACACATGTATTGTCAAGTAATCATTAGTTTGTAAGAAGATTTAACAAAAGAAATTACCATAACAAAAATGTAAAAACTAAACACATTATGATTCCTTTTGCATGTGTTAAACAAGACACTCAAAGCGAGTACTTGCATTTAATGTACATTATGCAAGGAAAATTGGATGTTAGGAACTATGCTTGCATACCATGTTTGTGACAATTGTTGCATTTTGAATTTCACACAATATTAGAAAACATGTGGGATTTCCCTCCTTAAGTATTGATGGCCCAAATCTAAAATACAAGCATCATTGAATGATCATAAATGATTATCTAGATAGTCTAAATTCTTTCCCCAAAAAATGGATTCTTTGTTTGCCAATTTTGTTCTAGTATAATCTACTTTTACCCATTATCGAAAGGGTTTTTACAATCGACTATTAGAAATATACAAGTTTTGTATTTTTTTCATTTGGTCATACAAATTTGCAAATGAATTAATGATTTCTTGTAGTTATAGCCTTCTTCATGTAATAATATTCCAAAGATTTTCACCACTATGGTTTTCCAACTTAGAAAAACTAAACAATTGTTATTGACATGTTATAAGTCTTCAACAAACCATGACA
Source organism: Sphagnum tenellum (assembly GCA_963921925.1). Taxonomy (NCBI): domain Eukaryota; kingdom Viridiplantae; phylum Streptophyta; class Sphagnopsida; order Sphagnales; family Sphagnaceae; genus Sphagnum; species Sphagnum tenellum. The sequence continues at coordinate 6,583,819 of OY998147.1, read as the reverse complement.
TTAAACATATTTTCATTACAAAACTTTTGCAAATATTTCCATAATCTATTGAATTCTAAAATATAAGATTTATTTAACCATTTGCTCGTCACATCATAAAATTATATTTGGATTGCAAGAAACACCACATGCTCATTTTGAAAACTTGCAAAAAGTTAATAATAATGAATCTAAAAAATATAAGAAAAAATAATCTTTACTTGGGTTTTCAGTGTTAAGGACATGAAAAACCATGAGAATAAAGGTTAAAGGAAAGGTCTAAGTCTAATTTCTAAACAAGGAACAAGATAAAAACACAAAATTTCCAAAAAAAATGTGATAATAGATCTTTATTATGTTAACATATGCAAAAATGAACATGAAAAGAACACAACAAAGCTATGGTGCAAAATCGTGCCGAAAACTAGTGTTGAACAAATAAAAGGAAATGAAAGTTCCTACTTTTATTTACTTTTGATGACCTAGTTCAAGGAAACTTTTATGTGTGCATTAAGTGAAGAAGCTTTGTGAAAACCTTCCTAACTAAAAGTTGATTATGAGTTAACTAAAACTTAATTGAAAGTTAATTAAGACTTAATTGCGACTTAATTGAGAGTTAACTAAGACTTAATTAAAAGTTAATTAAAACTTAACTAGAACTTGAAGGTAAATGCAAGCTATGATGGCTAACTTTTGTGACAAAACGATGTTTTTTCCATGGGTACCTTTTATTCATATGCATATGGTGATTAATATATCCTTATATCTACTTATTGGGAATTGGATCTAAACTAACAAATTTCATTATGAAGAGAATTATGTGGTTATTTACTAATAAAAAATTCATTCATTGGTAGTAATGGACTTTTGAAGTCAAAAAATATGGATTGGTCATCTGACTATAACATCACAAAATGTTGATTCACATTCAAAATTTGTTATTGGGACTCAATATATATTGTAGTACAAGATGATAAACTCATATGAAGAAACTTTTTTTTGAAAACCTTAATAGTTTAATAATTAGGGATTTTTGAATGGTTAAAATTTGACCATATTTTCATAAGTTCATATGAGTTGCAATTTTTGTTTGTTTTTCAATTTATTTATCCCTAAAACTATTTTTTGAAAGCTTTATATGGAGCATTATTCATATGAACTTTGTGAGTTTTCTTTTTAGGACTTCCAAATTAAATTTTTTTAATTAACTAGTGAACTCTTAATTAATTTCTAATTAAAACCTTTAATTTAAACTTAACTCAAACTTAATTGGAAGTGAACTATAAATGAATTACAACGTAATTAGAAGTTAACTGAAAGCAAACTTGAATTAAATTAAAAATTAGGTACAAGTTCACTACAAATCATGGATGAACATTCAAATGAATGAACCCCGTGGCATTGTCATTCATGACATCTAGTAAGAAGTGTGTAGTATGTTCCTCATAAACTTTTGGCATGATGAATTTTTTTGTGACTTCATATTTGTTTGGACTAACCTGCATCTGTGAGGTGACTTCTTGTCCCTTTACTCCCAGTTCTATGAAGTGACTATACTTAAAAGTACATGTGCTATAGGTGAAAGGAAAATGCAAGTGTATTTTAATTATGTTTGTAGTTAAAATTAAGTAGCTTGCCTCTTGTGCATCAATTACAATCTAGAACTGATAGATACATTCTCCAAGTTCAAACATGCCAAATCCTAGATATTTATGTTAAATCGTGATTCATTCAAACCAACTTTTAAGGGTTCAACACCATGTCAACTTGGCTATAGACCACTAGTCTCTTAAAATATTATTCCTACTACGTACATTATCCAAATCTAGTTTTCTTTAGCTTGTTAAAAAGTTGACTATAAAGTGCAACTTCTTACCAAATCGTAAAATTTGTAATTAAACCAGTAACAAGTTATGTTACCAAACCCGAGAGGGTTTTACAAAGGCAAGAAGTTCAACTTGGCACTAGTCACTTGAAATGTTAGTCTTAACACATATGTCATTCAAATTTGGCTTACTTTAGCTCATAAAAAAATTAACTACAAGGTGCACCATCCTACCAAATCTTAAGGTCTGTAGCAAAACCAGTGACAAGTTATGCTACTAAACCTGAGAGGGTTTGTAAAGTTTTTCTAAGATTTCAAGCTCCCTACACTATTTTCATTCACTTCCATTCTTTCAAAACTAACCCAAACATCCAATCTACTCTCCCTCTTTCTACCATCTACCAAGACTAAACATTTTTCTCCTACCAAAAAAGGTTGTGGGAGCAAAATCTCTCAAGATTTGAATTGAGAATTATGTCCGAAAAAAAGAGCCCCAAATGATCTGAATTTGCCCTTTTAGAAAAAAAGAAGGAGGTGAAGGAAGATCCTAACTTGGTGGCCAATGGAAGGAAAAGGAGAAGCTCCCCATGCTTGGTGGCCAATGGAAGGAGAAGGAAAAGTTTCCCATGCTTAGTAGCCAATGGAAGGAGAAGGAAAAGTTCCCCATGCTTGGTGGCCAATGGAAGGAGAAGGAAAAGCTCCCCATGCTTGGTGACCAATGGAAGGAGAAGGAGAAGCTTCCCAATCCTTGGTGGTCAATGGAAGGAAAAGGAAACACTCCTTATGCTTAGTGGCCAATGGAAGGAGAGGGAGAAGCTCCCCAATGCTTAATGGTCAATGGAAAGAGAAGGAGAAGCTCCTTTCACCTCTATTCAAACCCAACAAATTTTACTCAAACCTTCATTTTTTCCTTTACTCTTAAACTTTTACTTTACCATGGTTCTAGGCCATTACTTATGCATTTCCTCCCTTTTCATTGACTTATAAATTATGACCGCGCATTTTGATGTCACAAGTCTTTCATGCATTCATTACCAATTTGATTTTGATTAAAGAACATTTTTCCTTTCCTTGAAATTATGGCGTCACATATGACCACCTTTTACGGGCCTCAAGCTGCATAAATGAAGAACTGGCTTTGGAGTCATCTTTAGATCTAATGTTGACGCAACATCTTCATGATGAAGACCCCAACTCGCGAGAGGTGTGTGTGCGGCTTGAAATCGATCCCCCTTGAGCTTGGTATTATGGCATTTCTCCGAATTCTCGCACTTTGGTGATTTTGTTGCAAATTGACCTCGCTTCTAGTGATGAACCTAAAACCATCTATGAAGGTTGTTACAAGATTGAAGACACCTCCATCTTCGCATGGTCTTCAATTCTTAGTGTTGGACATTATCATTGGTTGTATGGTTTGATTCACTAATTTCTTCCTAATATCAAAGCAAACTACTTAATTCGCACCATTTAACGCATCTTAGATTTCTTGTAGTTGTGAACTATCATTGTGGCATAGCCTAAAACTTCACACATAATTGTAGCTCCTCGTTGAGCTTATTCGTAATCTAAATAAACGTTTCATGCATTATGAAACTCATGTTACCATTGTCACCTTATCCCCATATTTATTAAATTGTTAAGTTGTTTCGAATTAATTTTACACTTATAAGGTTTGAAGATTGTTCTATTTCTATTGAATCTTCCATTCACACCCCCTCACTTGCTCCATGAATTTCAAACCTCCTTACTACTCATTAAATATTATAACAAGACCAATGTTTTATTACACACCATGAATTTTGGTGTCTACTTTTATCCCCAACCATCTAGAGATTTTTCACCCTTAATTACGCCACTAAGGTTTTAAAATTATGGTTCACCAACATTTTGTTGAAAAAAAAAACTAACCCAACACCTTATTCATTAATACCATATTCCAAAAAAGAAAACAACTCCCCCACACAACCATGCATATTCATCACCCCCTATTTTAACACGAAGTTATTAAAAACCCTTAAAAATTTTACCACATTTGAATTTCCCTGATGAAGCTCTTCAAAATTTAGACTACCAGACACGACTATGTTGGTATGGCTCACAACATCTCCTTGCTCCACCAATCCAACACACAATATACAACTACCATATCAAGGACATCAAAAGTTGCTTTCGAGTGATAACTGCCCATTGTGAGCTATTAATTATTTTTGCATGATGTCTTCTCTACATAACATAGTTAATGTTGCAAGGGTGTGTATTTAGGACCCGAATTAACGTTCTAACCCCAACTACCTCTTTGCTAATAGTAACATTCAACAATGTATCCTTATATGTTGGTTCGTTTTTGGATTGCACATGTTTAACTTCTTAAATTTCACTTTCAATCCTTGGACAAAGGCATTTTGAACCTTTGTTTCATTGGGAGGTAAGTAGTATTATGGGAGATAAGGTCAAACAATATTGTTCCCCATCAAATTTTCCAAAATTATCGTTTTGTTTGTTGTAGAAGGGAAAGAAGAAAGCTCTAACTTTATGAAAGAGGCAATATGACACATAGAAGCATAGACCTTTATCCTACATTGGATCATATCTTCATCTATTGTTGTAGTGCTAAAATTCGCAAGGTTTTGTGCATTTTAGGCTACAACCATAGACCTCTTTACAAATTGTCATTATCTTTCTTTCACATTATTTCTTTTCAATCATAAAGCAATTATAGTAACTATAGACTTTTTTTCTCTATTGAATGGACCAAGGCGAACTATCCCCGCCCTTTTTTGTTGGTCCCTACTATTCCCCATGAAGTAGATAGAACACAAATGGACCTAACTTGGGTCTAGACAAACAATTTAACCTTGAAGTTTGTTCATTGAAAAAATGGAAACTTCAATATGTTACATAAACTCTTTAACAATAAAAGTTTTTGTTTAGTGAACGTACTTTCAAAAATGGAACACATTGTTGCAAACTTCAAAATCTTGTTAAAACTCAAGAGAAACAACACATTGCCACTCTATCCTCCCCCTAACACCTTTCTCACTTGGAATCACAAATCATAGCAATTGCACCTTATCCCACCCTATAGCAATTTCATGTTATTATGTGAGGTAGATGACACATTGTCACTTTCCCCACGACCAATCAACACCCATCCCATTCAAAATTGAACTTCATATCCTCGTAAACTTGTCGCATTCACATTAGTTTTTTGTCCCTTTTGCTCTTGAAACTTGTCCCATTTCCTTTCTAAAAGCCCTTTTTTTGACAAACAAACCCTACTTTGAAAATCAACCATATATCTAATCCATTGATCAATGATCAAAATACTTGTACTAAATGATCAACATTTGCTGTGATGACATATGAATACATAAAACATCTAAGTATTCAAAGTACAAAAATGTAACAACTAGGTTACGTTTTTTGGAACCTAACTTATCCAAACTATTTGTTTAAAAGTATCACAAGGCCCAAGTGTAGATCAATTTGAAAGATGACCCCCAAAAAATCAACAAAAAAGATCCTTATAGCCTTTAAATGTACTAATGAACATTATAAGCATCAATATCGGTGAATATCCAAATAGCCTAGCAAATTATGTGAATGATTTGAAAATATTGTTCTTTATGTTTTTATACTTGTATGGGCAAAATTTCATTGAAAAATTAAAATGGCAAGAAATTCCTTTTGTGTGAATTTGCAATATGTAATTGTAAATTGAAAATGTACTCCAAAGGACAATTATATCAATTTTATGTGCACCAATTTCATAACATAATGGTAGATTAAGATGTGAACTATAATTAAATGCACATTTTGAGCACTAAATCTCCTCCAACTTATGGGGAAAACATTTTAAACTTATGGGTGTAATGAAAACTATAGCATTGTGACAAGATTTTGTGACTCCATACCATGGAAACACCTTGCTAGTCCTTATGGTGGACCTTCATTTCAAAAGCTTGCAAGTCATAGTTCACTTTATGAGCTTTAAGTAATCAGTTGTGCAGTTTGCAACAAAATATGAACACAAAATCTTGTTACCTCTACTATTGACTATGTATAATAGATTGACATTAGTTCCCATCAAAATTTAAGTTGCAAGTCTTGTTTTGTCAACATTGGGGATCTTTGGATCCCTAGCTTTAGTAGAAGATGTTGCCATGGGGCTTCTTAGAGTAGAGGTGACTTTTTTTGACATATCCCAATACCATTAAAAGTTTTCAGCCCATTGAAGTGGTGGGTAAAACATAAAAAGCAATTTCTTTATCTTGGATTCCATGCATGTGTTTTATGTACTTGGGGTGCTTGAGAAACGCAAAACAAATTGTCAAGTGCCTCTATGATGAAATGAGAGATACAAAAGTGAAATAATTTTGGATTTTTTAAAGATTCACATTTTTGATTGATGAATTACTCTATATCTTCTATTCATGTGTTGCAACTTCACCATTGAAGTGTGATGATATTGCCCGTATTAAAACATTTGTACAATGTAGTTTGTGTTTATATGTTACTATTTTTGTAATGTCAATTTGATTAAAAGTGTTTTTATAATTTTTTGGTCTTACATCATGAGTATGTAAAGAGTCAAAAGGTGTTACTGTTCTGGTCTTCCAAATTGAGTACCATAGTAGGTATGCAGGTTTGGTGAATTAATTGCTGAATAATTAATGTTATTATTTCAAAAGTTTCGACAAAATCATTGTGAATTAATAAAATAATTAACAAGTTTATTGGAAATTTTTAAGGTTTTCGGCAATTTAGCAAAGTGTCATTAATGTTTAAAATTCATTCAGTCTTAATTCTACAATTTTGCAATATTAAAATAAATTGGTACTTCCTTATGTCACATGTGGTCACATGTGGCCTATGAGTTGTTCAATGCATGACAACTTGTAATGACAATTTAGATTTGATTTCAAGAACTTTTTGCATTTTAAATTTATATTTTAGAAATTTTTTGACAAGCTTTCAAAATATCCAAAAATTACAGAATTTTTAAAATATGAATTAATTATTGCTGAACCTGCATGCCTAATATGGTATTAAAAAGGAACCAACAACCAACAGAGTCAAGGTGTGTGTGTGCATACAAACCCTTTTTTCTTCTGTTTTGTTCTTCTAGATAAGGGGGGCAGGGGGGCAAGCTGCCCTTTCAGCCTGCCCACGTACCTAGGGATGAGAAAAAGGGCAGCTCTAACCAAAAGCCTCGCACACCAAGTATACTGTAGTAGGTAAGGTGGTAGAATTGGGCCCCCTGCCTTTTCCTGCACGAGAATTGGCAGGGGTGCCCAATTCTGCCATGTGAAAACATTTACCCAAAATGGCAGAACTGGCAGGGGTGACCAACTCTGGCATGTGAAAAGATTTGACCAGAACCGCAGAATTGGCAGGGTGACCAATTCTGCCATCTAAAAAGGTTGGAGTTTCTATAGGATACATCGCTATGATAATTTATCTGTAGGGTAATGCCTGAGGACCAGGGCCTTCCCAAAATAAGCGCCTGCCCAAGATATCGGCATATTTTCCAGGTATTGTATAAAAAAGAAAAAGAACAAATGAGGCGGGGCATTTCCGAAAATAAAATGGCCGCTCCACAAAAAAAACTAAAAAACTCTACTTGTGCTTTCCATACCTGTAAGAACCTCTGAGAAATTGCTCTTTGTTTTTCAAGTGACCTAGGTTACCAGGCCACCCGTTGTCAAGACAGGACTAGGGCATTACAAGTACAACCCCTTTGAGGACTTTGGATTTAACTCAAGCTCAGCCGTCTGTGCTGAAAAGATGAAAGATGGCAGAAAGAAATTCCATCCCCTGCAGATACAGTAGTCTCCCGCTTAAGTACGCACTCGTTTAAGTACGCATCCCAATTCAGTAGCATTATTTGGCAAAAAATTTAGGGTTCAAGATTTATTAGTTGAACACTAGTCTGTAGACCCATTTTGCAAGCAAAATGATCAGAAGAAAAAGGATTGTGTGCAACCTCCTAATTGAATAAATAATATATACCCCCAGTTTATAATGGGGGTATTAGTCAAAGTTGAAAACGGTGCCAAAAAGTTTTGGGAATAGAAGTTTCATGCAGCCAATGGGAAGGCTCAGCCTGCACTCAAGTGTCTTGTTTTTTTCTTTTAAGTTTTTGGGGGAAGGGGGGGGGGGGGGGGGGGAAAGAGGAAGATTTTTTTCATTTTCTCTTTGTTCCAACAGGTTCCCAATGTGTTCCCCATGGGTTTTCTTTTAAGTTTTGGGGGCGAGAGGGGGCGGGGGAAAGAGGCAGATTTTTTTCATTTTCCCTTTGTTCCAACAGGTTCCCAATGTGTTCCCCATGGGTTTTCTTTTGAGTTTTGGGGGCGAGAGGGGGGGGGGGAAGAGGAAGATTTTTTCATTTTTCCTTTGTTCCAACAGGTTCGCAATGTGTTCCCCATGGGTGTTCCCAATCGCACCTTGCTTTAATCCCATATGTTTTGCTCAAAGTCCTCCCCTTCTCACATATAAAGGTGGGCCGAAGGGGGAGGCACTCCATCTGTCCATAGAATCTTCAATTTTTGTGAGCCTTCATAGTTTCAATTTTTTTTTGCCGGGCCCAATCAAATTCAATAAAAAAAAGTTGGACTTGTGAGGGGTAAAGTTCAGGCCAAAATGGTGATAAACTTTTTTGGGAGGAGAAATTTCATGCAGCCAATGGGAAGGCCCAAGCACACACTGAATGTGCCTTGCATTTCTTCTTTTAAGTTTGGGGGGGGGGGATTTAGAGGAGGATATTTTTCAGTTTTCCCCGGTTCCCATCATGTTGACCATCCCACAATCCGCTCACTTTGGCTGGGGCCCTCAAGGGAAAAGGGAGGGGGGGGGGCTCCAGCCAATCCTGAATTACTGCATCAAGCACATGGACACCATTTCTTTATATAAGTAAGATGTCATGAATCTAAAGTACGCACCTACTGGCTAAGTACGCAAAAACCGCACAGGTTCAACTTGCGTACTTAAGCGGGAGACTACTGTACTCAGTCACCCCTTTCCTCCTCCCATCCTTCATGTGTTTCTTACATTAAGTGTTGTGCTATGTAGTTACTCCCCCAGCCCACCAAACCCAACGGGAGCTGGATGGCCCACCCTAAAGTGGACTCCTCAGTTAGCACCAATTAAAAAAATGAAGCATGCAGCTGGAGTTCATGACAATTTGTTTGTGGCTACAAAGTCTTCCACTTCAATGCTGGAAAAGGTGTGACATGTGCTGCACGCAGCGGGGGCTCAAAACAAATTCATTCGTCAGCTTCAGGGAAGGCACTGGGCGGGGGTGGGTGGCTCAAAACAAATGAGCCCTTCCTTAGCTTCAGGGAAGGGGCTGGGGAGTAAGTGGTGGTATCAATTTATATGTGGTGAAGGTAAGAGGTCAAGGTACTTACAACAACATCACTTATTTAGCCTTCTTGCAACATCATCCACAACAACATTGTTGTACTTACAATCAGCTACAACAAAGTGTCAAAAAGTAAAACTCACAAAAAACTTTTTGTTCAGCTCCAATACCCACGTGTGCCCTTCCTTGTATACACGGCCAGCAAGAGCTAATTGGGACCAAACACCAAATGGATGATGTTCATTTGTTTGTTAGTCAAGGTCAAATTTTATTCACTATGTTGAACAATATTTTGACCATGAAGGCTATTGTATGGCCAATCTAAAAGCACAGGCAGGAGAAGGCGGTGAGAGTAGACATATTGAGATCTTCTGGAATTTAATAACATGGCATGCCAACTACTTGTCCTGGTTTAATTGCAGCTTACACCCTCAACAAGAAAAAAGACTCACAAATGCCCAACAAAATTCAAGTGCATTACATGAGCGCTTCAAACTTGAAAACGCATTTGAGCCCAGCTTGATTGTGGCCTTGTAGTATGGATTTTTAAGGTTCACTTGCAAATCATTTTAGGGTTCAAAATTGGAATGGGTTTCCTTGAAGAATGTCCAATGGGAAACCGTTCAAACTCGGCATAACTGCCACTTGTCTGCAAATGGGAATGATTGTGAGTTTGAATGGAGCAACCAATCAATCCATTAGTCTCCCTTACATTTTTAGTTTAAAACCAACAATGACAGCCCTTGTGGCACTCCCAAATCTTGGCCCCCAAATCCTTGGGTTTAGGGTTTAGGGGGCCAAAAAGTGACAAACCGTCCGTATATGTGATCCTGCTTGCAAGAAAGAATGATGGGCCACAACACATGCTGCATGTGTTGGGGTGTTGTCAAGCCCCCATTTGGGGCATGATGATGAAAGACCAAATGCCACAAGTGTGAGATCCAAGTTAGATTTTATTTTATTTTGTTCCCCGGGAAAATATGTATAGATATTCTCAAGTCGACCTTTTGGAGTGACATCCACATCCACTTTCTTGGTTGTGGGAAGGGGGTGGCTGGCAGGGGAAGAATGGGATGTGCAAGCATGGAGGCACTCCCATAGCCTAGGGTCAATTTCCACATTGACAAAACGAATAATTATTAATTTTCAAAAACTGAATTCATTTTTTGCAAATTCAAATTTATTATTATTTCATGATCTACCATGATATTGTCAAATGATGAGTGACATTACATAGATTTTAGTTGGAGATAATTATGACAATTTTTAACAACTGAACTTCATATTTTCACAAAAAATCATTTCACTATTTTAAGGATTATTTACTGAAGAAATTTGCCCTACGGTAGGTATTGATCGCCATTAATTCCCCAATTAGTGGTCAAATTGACCACTAACCAGCCTAATTTGGTTTTCCTACTCTTCCTTGGTGTCTCGTGGGGACAATTAAAAAGCTCATAAGTAGTGTGAAGAGTGACCAATTAGAAACTCAGAAGTCAAACATCTTCTTGAAAAGAAGAAGAAGCAAGGGGGGGGGGGGGGGGGTAAAGGATCAGTGTTGAACGGTTCTCACATTTTGCTGAGAACAGTTGATTTCAGTTTTCTCATAGAGTTATAAGAACTGACCTAGTTCTTTTGATTTTAAAAACAAAATTGGGTGAAAAAGAGTAAGGGTGGGAAAATTTTAATTTTGAAATTTTAGTTAGTTTTCAGAGTGTTGTGCTCTCACAAATGTAATAGCAGTCAATTATCTCAGATGGTTCTCACAAATTGATCTATTGGGCTCTGCCCCCACAGGGACTATCACATTGGATCCAACTTTTGAAAGTTTTACCTTATTAAAACTGGTTTTACATTAGGTGAGCCAGTTTGTTTGATGAAAGTGTTTAGATTATTTGGATTGGAAGGGATGTTTTTGGTGTTCAGAGTGTGGACACAATAGATAGATGTACAACATCTTATCTAATGGCAGGGCCAGCGTGTCTATGATGCCTTGTTTAAATTCCATTTTTAATTTTTAAAGGGCACCTCAACTTTCTTGTTGCTAACCTCTCAAGGATAGGCTTGCACCACTTCTATTTGTACAAACTGATTTTAGTCAAATCGAGGAGAAAACCAATGTTTTTTTTCGTTCATTTTCTTATTGTAGGAGCAATGGCAAGCATCCCTGCACAGATTTGGGCTTAATTGACAGCACTTTTGTACGTGACAGCTGCGGACAAAAGCATTGCTTCCCTTGATGGGGACAAGACAAAGAAAGCGTGGGTCCCAACTGATGTAGGACGGTCGTTAAGGGAAATACTGTCTTCAGCATGCACCCAGTCTAGTTGGAATCTAGACCCTTAAGAGCTATTATTGGCCCTAAGAACCGAACCTGGGTTAAGCCACTGATGGCACTTGAGTCCCAAGACTAAACCATTTTTAAATACATTTGATTTTCACTCAGGTGAGCATCAATCGGTCAGGTTATCAGACTGGGTATCACTCTGTTTGATACCATCAGTTCTCACAAGGAGAATTGGGCTAAAAACTAATCAAGTAACTGAGGGGTTTGTGAGAACTGCAGAACATTAGTAAGGACTCTGCCCTTGATGGTAGATTCAAGCTTCAGACTACAAAAATTCCGTTAGGGTAAGCATACCCATCATGAAACATACATCAATGGTTGAATATTGACCCATACCTTACTTGTTTCTTATAAATTTTATGAGCAGTTTTCATCATTAGAGGTGTGCCAACTTGGGTCCACAATATTTGTTTGAACTCCAGAGGCAAAGGAACAACAAATAAGAAACATGGAAAAGATGAATTGTCCAAATTAAAATGTTTGAAAAAAAAAGGCCTTACTTTTTTTCAAACATTCTATCTTTCTCATTTCTTATTTGTTTTGAGCAATCGAAAAAGTTATGAGTGTGTGAGCTGGAGCTTTAGAAAAGTTCTTTGAACTCCAAAGCCAACAAAACAATAGACTTATCCTTAAAGTCACCCCGTCTTTGGGCCTCCTTTCACCCCTATCCCCTTTTTCAGTGGTATCCGCAGAGCAAGGAAATTTTATTAAATCTTGGTATGAAATGCTGAAACTCACCATTTAATGCATAAGGTTCAAGATTGATTATATTAGTTGAAGAGGTAGGAGCAGTGAAAATATATGTAGCAGGAGAGGAGGCGCTGAAAAGAAAAACAGGATGAAACTCAATTTTTCACCAGGTTCTAAAGCAAATTAAGAGACACCCTAGTGAAGAAAATAGGTTCATGGAAAATTTTGACAGGCTCTTGGGTCTACATCACGCTATTTATGCGTGTGATTGCAAAAAGTGAGATGGCATTCCCAACCATTTGGTGTTGGTCAAATGTTCTGGTAGGTTGTGGGGTTTGAGCTTGGCTGGTTGAGGTGTCACCAAAGAGGAGAGGTGAGCCAGCCTAGGAAGCAGTGCAAGACCAAGGTGACATTAGTGGGGCCAAGTAGCAAGCTACCAGATGGCCCCACCCCCTGAAAAAAATTAGATTAATATCATGAGGCTCGATGAGCATTGTATAAGATATTAAATTGATAAGAAGAGATACTACACTCAATCTTATTCAAAAGGTTGAGAAAGGTGTGCTTCATTTACACTAAAAAAAGAAAAGAAAAGAAAATCTACTATGTTTCTATTTTTGTGTGTTTTTGGTGAATTGACAAGATATAACAAAGGAAGTAGGTGAAATAATTTTTGAGATGTAAGAAAATATGAATAGCTCAATGAAAACTCTTCAAGGCTTTGTGGATCAGATTTTTATTAAATGATCGGCTAGGGGGATTGTTGCAACCCCACTTTGGCCAAGTGTGGGGGTGAAGCCCAACACTCCCAAAGTTGGGGACTTGGAGTCCTCCGGGACTCCTGAATGTTTGGAGCTCGATAGCAAGGCCCAAAACACCTTGCATTGAGGTGTTCTTGGTGTCATTGGAAAGGTTTTGAAGTGTAGATGTCCAAAATGCCCTCGCATTGGTCATTTGGACATCTGCAGCCCAAGTTATGGGCAAAAGAAGGGCCGGGAGTCAAATTGGCAGTTTGAGTCCCGACCACTAAAAGTCAGGAATTGACCTCTTCCCAACCTCCGAATTGAAAGCGCAACATGGCGTTGGAAAGATCTTGACAAGGGATACAACTTTGGTTTAAACCTTGTTGCGATCGAACTTTGCAGTCGGAAATTATGAGCTCCCAAAGTCCTAGGACTCCAACTGGGACAGTTTCGGGACAGTTTCGGGACAATTTCAGGACTCCAACCGGGATAGTTTCGAGACAATTTCAGGACTCCAACTTGGGAGTCCCAGGAAAAAGAGCCATTTGGGTGTAACCTCTGCGGAACGTTGCAGAGAATACTATATGGGGGAAGGTGGTGGCTTCCCCCGAGTCCGGGCTGTGGTGAGTCTTGTGGTCCAAAGTGCATGTGGCTTGTCCCAACACCCAAGGGTGTCTCGAATGTGAACTAACCCCCATGCGGTTGGTTTTTGGATGTAGAATCAAGCTTGATCTACTAGTCCCTCTTCATAGTCTAATCCCGGGACTTCTAGCACGCCCCTCTACCCCTCTATAGTGCTGGAAGTCGGGAGCGCCCTCTGAGTCCCCACTTTCCGCAATTCTACATAGTTGAACCCTCAAGTGGGTTCAACAAGGGACTTAGGAGCGCATCAGGGATTTTGAGGAGATGAGGCGAGGAAGAGACTATTTAAGGCTTTTGAGGAAGGTTCTCAGATGGTTGTTTTTTTTTTTTTTTTGGGTGAAGGTTTTGGGAGATCATTGTGGAGGTTTTGGAAGGTGATGAAGGAAAAGTTATGAGAGTGAGGTTTATAGATCTTTGTTTTAAAGGAAGTACAAAAACAATCTGCTACACAATGTACTCAGAAAGGCAGAACATCTATTTTAAAACTAGGTATGATGGTCGAGAAATGAGAATGATGAAAAGTTCTAGAGGTTTCGAGAGTGGTCAACAACTCTTTTCAAGAATTTGTGTTTGTGTTTTGTTTGTATCTAAATTTTGTTGTCTTATTTTTTAAAAGCGAGTACTCTGATTTTGGGAACTCTAAAGGATTGCAACAATCCATTGAGTCTATAAGGTAAATCGCATAAAGGATGGGTGTGAAGATGAGACTTGCACTCCCAAAAGTGGGAACTTGGAGTCCTTCAGGACTCCCGAAATTTCAGAGTTTGATTACAGAGGTCAAAACACCTTGCCTTGAGGTGTTCCTTATACCGTTGAAAAGGTTTTGAAATTTCGATGTCGAAAATGGCCTTTCATGAGCCATTCAGACATTTGCAGCACAAGTTATGGTCGAAAGAAGGGCTAGGAGTCAAACTGCCAGTTTAACTCCCGACCACTAAACGTCGGGAATCGACCCCACCCCGGTGTGTGTAAGTGGAGTGTGACACACTGTTGGAAAGCTCTTGAAGGGAGCTATAAGTTTTTTTTAGACCTCGTCCCAATCAGAGGTCTGAGCCGAGAGTTATGAGCTCCCAAAGTCCCGGAAGTCCAATCTGGGACAATTTTGGGACTCCTCTTTGGGAGTTCTAGGATTAAAAGTCATTTGGATGTGGGTGCGGTGGAGCATTGCAGAGAATACTATATGGGGGAAGGTGGTGGCTTCCCCAAAGTTTGGGCTGTGGTGAATCAAGTGAGTCTGTGTTGCCTATGGCTTGTCCCAACACCAATAGTGTACCCGAAAGTGAACTAACCAACTTGTGGTTGGTTTTGATAGTTGTCCCTTTTCTTAGTCTAATCCCGGAGCTTTCAGCACACCCCTCTCACCCCCTTTAGTGCTAGAAGCTGGAAGCGGCACCAAATTCCAACTACTTCCGCTCTTTAACATAGTTCGACCCTTTTTGGGTGTAACAAGGAACTTGGGGGCGCATCATCCCCATTCATTATTTCAAGAATCCTTACAAAGAACAACACCCATCCATTCTATGATCGACTTTGTAGACTCAATGGATTGTTATAATCCTTAGGAGTTCCCAAAATCAAGGTACTTGTTCTTGAAAAACAAGACAACAAAACCTAAATAAATACAAAACATAAACACAAACTCTTGAGAAGAATTGTTGACTGCTTTCGAAACCTCTAGAACTTCTCATGATTCCCCTTTTTCAACCATCATACCTAGTTTTAAGATAGATGTTCCAACTTTCTGAGTACATTAGACTATGGATTGTTTTTGTACTTCCTTCAAGACAAAGATCTATAACCTCATTCCCACAACTTTTCTTTCATCACCCTCCAAAACCTCCACAATGATCTCCCAAAATCTTCACCAAAAAAAAAAATCAAAAACTACCATCTAAATTCCTTGCTTAAAAGCCTCAAATAATCTCCTCCTCACCTCATCTCCTCATCTCTTCAAAATCCCCCTAGCTAATCACATTATAAAAATCTGATCCACAAAGCCTTAAAGAGTTCTCATTAGGCTACTTATATTTTCTTCCATCTTAAAAATTATATCACTTACATCCTTCGTCATATCTTACCAATCCACCAAAAACACACAAAAATCAAAACATAATAAATTTCCTTTTCTTTTTCTTTTTTAGTGTCGTTGAAGCACATAGCAATAGTCTAGCACAATCCAAGAGGCCTTCATCCAGAAACAGTTGACATTGTTTTCAGGTCACAAGTGTCATCACTCCTTCCAAAAAAATCTATGTCCTCATAGATCAAGTATTAAACAACAAACAATATATAATTGCAAATCCTTCCTTGACCATTCCTAACATTGTCCATTAAGATATTTGAAAATACACATTTTGTTGCCATGATCTTGTTCATGAAATCCCTTGCCATCTTTGTATTCAACAAAAAAATATGGCCCTTCCTAATTGCTGAACAATGATTTTTTTTTTTCCAGGTCTACACATCTTGACCTTGGCATTTTATGTGAAGCCTTCAAAGGTTTGCAACCCTTTTCTGGTTACATACACCTTCCTTTGTCTCTTCTGAGCTTGCTCTACATTTTCCAGCAAAGTCTTATGCACATTTGCAATCAACTGCATCTTAAGAATCATTTGTTCTACCATGACTTCAAGATTTTCCTATTCATCAAACACATCACACAAACCTCTAAGGTTGTTATCAATGGTGAGTCTTGGCATACGACCAGTGAGCACCATGAAAGGGGAATGTTTTGTGTTTGCTTGGATGCCACATCAATATCCAAAGAGTATCCTTAGCAAGAGTAAATCCCAATCTTGTATGTTGGTAACAACCATAATTGTGAGTCCATGCTTGATGGTCTTTATCAGATGTTCCACCATGCCATTACATTGAGGCCAGGCAAGAGTTATGAATTGATGTGTGATGTCATAATTCGGACAGATTTCATCAAATTCCTTCATCCTCTAGCCATTATTTCTTAAAACATACTTAAGAACTCCATACTTGCAAATGACTTCATCCTCTAGAAACTTAGCAGCAGTGTGAGCATCATGTTCTTTAACAGGCCATGCTTCACATCATTTAGAATAATTGTCAATAACAACAAGCACATACTTGTTGCCATTGGTTTTTTTTAGCAATGCCCCAGTAGTGTCCAATGCAACACGATAAAACAAATCAAATATGGGAATACTCTTCATCTCCTTAATGCCAAATTTCATGTTTCCAGATTGCATGGCTAGCTGACACTTGTCACAAACACTAATGAATTTTTTGATAGCCTCAGTTTTGTCATGCCAAAAGAACCTCTTCTTCACCTCAACAAGTGTCTACATTGCCCCAAAATGTCTGATTTCTTCATGTATCTTCTCAATCAACATTCTATGTTCTACAAGCATGGGTACAACCAAGTTTTGGAAAAACAAGGTATCTTCTGGCCAATGATACTTCATAATCTATTTCTTAGCCCTATCCATGTTGGCAGTATTATCAAGCTCAACTTCCAAATGTCCACCAATGAATAATGCAATTGACACACTATCCTCCCATATATCCATTTGCTTTGCTTGGTCATTTTCACTTTGTCCCTCTATCTCCACACTCTTGCCCTTCCATTTGCTCTTAACTGCATCCACCATGATTTGAGCTTCAACCACCATCCTTCTACAATCCATTTGGTCCACATAAGGCAATCCTTCCTCTGAAGGTGAATTTGTACTTAGTCCACCACAATCACCAACAAGGTGATGTTCTTTAACATTCGTTTCTGCTTGTCTAGCAAGTTGCAAGGTAAACATATTGATGTTAACCTCATTGGTAGCATTGCTCCTTGCAGATGCTGGCGCGATTCCCAGTTTCTCTTCCTGTTCCATCACATCACTTTTAAAATCTTCATCCTCTTCCGAATAACCAATAGGATTCCAACTCAAAGCATCAACATTCAAGTGTTTATTTCTTGTTCGGTGAATAATCTTGAACTGAAAATCCTTTAACATTGCAATCCAACAACCTTTCCTACCATAGGCATCTAAAACAATGGCTAACCACTCCAAAGGTTTATGATCTATGCGCAACAGAAATGGGGTTTGGTAAAAATATTGCTTGAAGTACATGATACCCCAAATGAGAGCATAACACTCTCCTTCCATGGGAAAACATCATTGGACTAGAGATAAGCCCTTACTAGCATAAGTAGTGACTTGTTCTTATTTTCCAGCTTTTTATGACAAAATGGTTCTAACACCCCTTATAAACCATTCAACATCTAGGATGAATGGTTTGTTGAAATTTGGTCTAACCAAAATAGGTGCTTCCACAAGTCTTCTTTTCAACACGATAAAAGTTGAATGGCATATGGGCGTCTAAAGAAAGTTTTAATCTTTATTTGTTAATGCGAAAAAAGGTTCTGCAATCTTGGCATACCCAACAATAAATCTCCTATAGTACCCTGTTAGTCCCAGAAATGCCCGGACATTTGTGGTTGTTTTGGGTGTTGGAAAATGTTGGATTACTACTATTTTCCTAGGATCAAGTTGCGATCCAGCATTGTCCACAACATGTCCCTGAAATGAAATGCTCTTGGATCCAAAACAACATTTGTTAAGATTCAATCTGAGATTAACCTCCTTGAGTTTCTGAAGAACCAGTTTGATGTGACCCAAGTGCTCCTTAAGGTCCCACTATGTATGTTAACGTAATCAACAAACATTTTTACAAATTGGTTAGTCCATTCCTTGAATATGTCAACCATGGTCTGTGAGAATGTATTGATGGTGTTTTTCAGTTTGAATGGCATAACATTCCACTCATAGAAACTTGATTTGGTGATCATTGTTATTTTTTTAACATCATTAGGAGCCATGGGGATCTACCACAACCTTGACTGCAAATCAAGAGTTGAAAACCACTCAAAATGCCTTAATTGATTCAAAACATCCTCAATCAGTGGCATGGGAAAAGATTCCCGCCTTATCTGATGATTGAGTGGGCGGTAGTCTCCACAAAGTCTTCGGCTTCCATCTTTCTTCATTGGCAAAGTTATTCTCTAAACGTATTCTAATGCACTCTTACGCATCTTTCCCAAATTTACCAAAGTTTGTATATGTCTATGAACTTCAACTTCTTCCTAAAAGGACAGTTGTTGCGGAGTCATACGTCACGGAAGTAGTCCTTGGGTATAATGGTATGTTTTCCCACAAAACATTGCCCCAATTCTCCTTTATGCCATGTAAATACCTCCTAAAATTCCTCTAGAAAATCCCACAACTGCTTCTATTGTTCTTCATTCAAAGATTCATCTAACCTTACCCTACTCTTGATTTGGGTCCACTACTATCCTCCTCAATTAAATAATCTATCATCTGAATTGGATACAAATGTCCATTGGGTTTAATGTTTTTCTTTAGTCTTTGTTGTATCCAAAAACCCTCTTCTACAGCTGCACACTTGATCCAATTAGCATAATCATTGTCTTCAAAGAACAATCCTTTAAAAATGTTTTGATGTTGCTCCTATAGTGTCAGATTTAAAATTTGCATAGGTGTTTCCCTTTCAATAATCAAATCCAACCATGATCCTTTAGTTTTTCAATCTCGTTCTCCAGATTCAGCATAATCTCTTGTGGGCCATCCTTTGTCCTTCCTTCATATTCTGGTGTCTCTTCCTCAAAAGAATATTCATCATTGAAATCCTTAGAGTCTAATGCACCTAATAGATCAACCAAGTCTTTAATTTGCAATTGTCCCATCTTTTTGTTGAACAACTCCTCTTGTACATTGCATTTTTCCTCTTTAGATACTTCAAGCACTTGTAACATGTTTACCACATTCAGTGGTAGTACTTCCATTTCCGTTCCAAGTCCATTGCAAACCTATATAACACCCTTCTCCACATCCACAACTACTCCTATCTTGATGAAATCCAGTCCAAGGAGCAAATCATAGCTATCAGTGTCCACCACAAGGTAAATCATTTGACATATGATTCCTCCCACCCTCACTGGAAGTTCAACAATCCTTCTTAGTGCCTAAGTTACTATACTAGAGGTCATCTTATAAGTTTCATGGCCACCCACCAAATGCATTATGCCAAGTTCCCTAACCACACTAGCTGCCATGATTGACATAAATGCCCCAATATCTACCAACCCTTTATGTCACAACCTTAGCTTTGGGCTCGCGACCAAGGCAAAAAGGGGTTGCAAGGGTGCGGGCCAAGAGGAAGCCCGGGAGTCACATCATAGACTCCCGGGAGTGCAAGAAAGTGTGAGGGAGTGAACCCTCACACTCCCAAGTGAACTCCCATGTTGGGAGTTGGTGAGAGTTGGAGTCCCAAAAGGACTCCCAAAACTTTAGAGACCAATTTGAGGGGTCAAATCTCAATGACTTGTGGTGCTTTTTATATCAATGAAAAGCTCTTGAAGCGTAGATGTCTAAAATGGGCTCGCATTGCTCATTTGGACATCTGAAACGGAAGTTACGACCAAAAGAAGGACCGAGAGTCGAATTCCCGGGAGTCTGCCAGTTTTGACTCCCGACCACGAAAAGTCAGGAATCGACTCGAAATACTTGGCTGCAGACAACGTGCGACATACCGTTGAAAAGGTCTCGACGAGAGCTACAACTTTGCTTCGGACCGTACTTCGATCTGAGGTCTGCTCGCAAAGTTATGAGGCTTTAAAGTCCCAGGAGTCCCGCTGGGCGGGATTTCAGGACTCCCGCGCGGGAGTCCCGGGAGTCCCGGGAGTCCCGGGAGAGAAAAGCCATTTGGATGTGGGCCCCGTGGAGAGTCACAGAGTATACTATAAGGGGGAAGGTGGTGGCTTCCCCCAAGTCCGGGCCGTGGTGAGTCTTGTGTGTCCGTGTTGCCCGTGGCTGTCCTAGCACCGAAGGTGCTCTAACTTTGCACTAACCACTTGGTGTGGGTTGTGTGCAGGCCCGTGTGAGTGAATAATTTTGTCAATTTTTCCTAGTCCCATCCCGGAGCTCCAACACACCCCTCTACCCCTCCAAGTGTTGAGAGCTAGGGAGCGCATCCCGACTCCTCCCTCTTCCGCTGTCTTTCACTTGGACTCACATTTGAGTCCTTTAAGGAGTTGGGAGTGCGTCACTTTAATCATTGCTTGATTTATCTCAATAACCAGATGCAATGTTTTGTTGCAGTGAGTTTTGTTGACACTCACCCTCCAGATTGCATGGGTTGAATGGACAGTAGCTACTTGATTTCTTTGACCTTCTGCATCCTTTCTCCTTCTAGCTAGTTTTTGACCAATCCTTCCAAATATTCCAATTCCCCTGGAATGACAAGAATGGTCTCCATGGGAGATTAAAAAATCTTTCCTTTGGTGAAATGAGAAAGAATTTTTGATTTCACAACTGCTTCAAATCCTAAGTTTGCTCCTTTTTGTTCATCTTTTGCAATCACTTCCTCTTGCTCTTCTGCTAGATTGGCAACAATGGGCAATCTCCTTTTTGGGATCCTCACCCAAGATAATACATGTTGGTCATCTCCACAAACATAATTCAATTTTGCTAGAATGGTTTCTTCATCATTAACCAAAACTTCCAAGAAACTTGTAGTGGCAAGCAAACCTTTTGCAGTTTTCTTCCAACACCTATCTTCCGTGTGCCCTAATCCGAGACAGAAATAACATTTCAAAACACAATTGTCAATCTTATGCCCACTTCCGCACTTAGCACATTTTGGCCTTGTGTCTACAAGTTTAAGGCATGCTGAAATAGTATGTTTTCCTGATCGGCATAATTGATAATGGTTGTTAGTGTTAACAGAAACAGTTAAACTAGGTCGAACCTTACCATCAATTCCCTTCCCAAGGAAATTAATGAGAGTCTCATTCAAAACATGAAATTGACCATCAATAGTGGATTTTCTAGACATGGTTTCATCATGTTCTTCCTTCATGGGTTCGTATGGAATCTCCCCTAATTCTCCCAATACACGTTCAATTTCTACAACAATAGTAACCACTCTTTCAACATTAGTGTAAGTTCGAACAACACAAAGCTTTCTTATTTTTGGCCTTAGTCTTGCCAAAAACCTACGACGATGTTTGCATCTTATATTTGACCCCATTGAAATAGCTTGTTAAGCCTTTCATAATACTTCTAAACCCTTTCTTTTGGTTCTTGCTTAATGGCATCTAGTTTGATCTAGATGTCATCAACATCAACATTGCCATATTTTTGTATTATAAAGGTATGTAATTATGTCCAATCAAAAGGTGCAAGATTTAACTTCTTAAGCCATTCTTTGGCTCTACCTTTTAGGTTTAATTTGGCGATCTTAAACAATTTGTCAAGATTCAAATCTCAGACTTTTGTTACCATTATCAATCTTTGAGCCCAGTCATTAACATCTTCATGATCACGTCCCCAAAATAATTCATCCATGCCCTGAGGACTAGTCATTTTGGCCCTTATTGACCAGAAATGTTCCTACTGTTAGTAACTTTTTGTAGGCATTGTTTTACATTCTTTAATCTTTTTAATTATCTATAGGCCTATAGTCATGACTTGCATTACTTCTTGTTTTACTACTTCTAATGAAACTCTATTGCTATTAATTAGGTCCTATCCAAGCTAATGAATGAAAACAGAGTGTTAAAGTTAATGGCCATGTTTCCACTCTCATCCAATCATGATCAAACAATCTTGTGGCAACAATACTAGTGGAAACTCAAAATAAGATAATTAACTTGTTCACTTCATAATTCTAACACCTCAATGTAGCAATACCCAATTGTACACTATGGCTTGTAATCTAGATCAGAGCTATGTGCCACCATTCATCGAATTGGCATGGTTCGTCAAGACTACATTTTCATCAATAATTAAAGTCGGCTTGTCTTCCTTCTACTGCTGGGTTTAAAATCACAACTTCAAATGGTAAGACAATGAAAATTTGCTCATTTGCAGAGTCCATTTGCCGTTGAATGTCGAAATGCTCATCATTGAATGCTCTCTAATTTATCAGTCAAAATCTCAGTTTGGAGTTCTGTACCTTTAGTATTCGGTTTCCAGCCATAAACAAATCCTCCACTCCAGGAATGAAAATTTTGATGAAATGATTTGGTGAAATATGAGAGAAAGGAATCCATGCATCACCTAATTACAGCACTTGTCTCTATCTCTTAGAATACTGGGTTGTCACTCTATGCAAGGTAGGAGGTAAAGTGATATTGTCGCTAGAATCTTGCACTTGAAACCCATCCTCCTTCTCCATCTTGCATCTTCAACTAGACTTGCGCCCTTGTATAGAATTTGTTGTGCACTAACTCAATGGTAATATCTCCAGCTTGTGTTTTGTCAGGACTTATTTCCACAATGGCAACAACACCAAATCCCAATTGATGCAGAATTAGTGCTCCTATTTGTGGTGTTGTTTGAGTTTTGGGAAAATCAAATCCAACAATAATATGTTCCTCCTGAGCTTCTTGACTTTCTACAACAAACTAGTTGTTATTGGTATCAAACATTTTGTATTTCAAAACATTTCATCTTCCAAATACTCCTATAATTTCATATCCACTGGTCTTCTAGGATTTACTGCTCTGATACCAAAAATAAGGGACACAAACAAACAAAATGCAAAACATGTATATACTGAACAACAAATACACTTTCCAAACTTCACACCGGCCCGAGCCAATGTCCACCTAAATTTTGTTTAGAAACCAGCAAAGAAATCATTTTTTTCATCATACAGAAGCTTGAGGTTTTCAGGGGGTTAGATCACTCAAATCTCACTCTCTTGATCCCATTAACCTCTTTTCTCAAAGTCTTCAAACCCATACAAATCACTTGCTCATATTTCCTTGACACCATTTGCTCCATTTGACAACACAGAAAACAAGAATACAACACATCGACTTCCCCATTCACTATTTCAAGAATCTTTAGAAAGAATTACACCCATCCCTTCTATGATCGACCTTGTAGACTCAATTGATTACTACAATCCTTTGGAGTTCTCAAAATTAGGAACTCACTTTTGAAAAGTAAGATAACAAAACCCAAATACAAACAAAACACAAACACAGACTCTTGAAATTAGTTGTTGACCACTTTCGAGACCTCTAGAACTTCTCATCATTCCCCTTTCTCAACTATCATACCCAGTTTGAAAATAAATGTTCCGACTTTTTGAATACATTAGGCAACGAATTGTTTTTGTACTTCCTTCAAGACAAAGATCTATCTACCTCACTCCCACAACTTTTCCTTCATCACCCTCTAGAACCTCCACAATGATCTCCCAAAATCTTCACCAAAAATAATAATAATAATAATAATAAACCCCTCCAAGTCCTTCCTTGGAAACCTCAAATAATCTCCTCTTCACCTTATCTCCTCATCTCCTCAAAATTCCCCTAGCCAATCACTTTATAAAAGTCTGAACCACAAAGCCTTGAAGATATCTCATTGGGCTGCTCATATTTTCTTCCATCTTAAAAATTATTTCACCCACTTCTTTAGTCATATCTTGCCAATCCACCAAAAACACAAAAAAATAAAAACATAATAGATTTTATTTTCTTTTCCTTTTTTAGTGCTGAAGCACATAGTAGCAATCCAGCGCAATCCAAGTGGCCTTCATCCAAAAACAGCTAACACTATTTTTAGGTCAAAAAGGTTCCTTCCTTGGGTCTTCCTTCTTGGTTTTTTGTTTCTTCCTGCAATTGATTCTTTCCATTTGTTTAAATTAGTTTTTAAAAAATATAATTTACCACCAAAAATGACGGTTTTTTGAATCCCCCCCCCCACATCAATGCTAATGTACTTTTCTATAGGTTTTTTAAGAATCTCATTGTTTATGCTTTCCGTACTTTACAGATACCTCTAATGTCTAGGGATTTTAAGTTATAAATCAAAAACTATTTCAATGCATCAATAAATAACTGAAAATAGACCAATCTTATTTTGAGCAATGTTTTTATCTCATTCATTTATTTTTTATGATCTTCATCATTGTGCTAGGTGGAGGTTTACAATATCTCTTTCAACTTTTTTTTTTAAAAACATTGTCCAAAAGATTTTTAAGCCTCCTAGTATTCTAAGTATTTCATCACCAACCTATCTACCTTATTAGATCAAGGACTTCTCACCTAAATGCATGCACCGATGTGGAACATGCCCATCTACCATATGTACACATATAACTCTATGTGGCCCTCATAGATGTTAGGTAAGATATAATAGAGTTAGATCATGAACTTATAGGGATGCCAATGTCCAATGTTATTATATTAGATCTTAGCTTAGGATACCCAATCATAACATGTAGGAGTAAAATTCTAGGACAAGGAAAAGTGAGGAGGAAAATTAGATGTTGGGGGAATCAATTGACATGATGATTTTACAGAGCTTCTAGATTTCCATCGAGGTCAAACTTGCTCAACTGATGGTTCTATGAGGATTGCACGGTCTGGATGAAAGCATTTCACACTACTTTGACTTGTATTGGGGTTTTTGTTCTCCCTTTTAGTGTGGATTGGACTAGTGCTGGGTGGAAGTTGAGAATGCATATTATGGAAACCTTTGGTGTATGTCTGTGCAAGTCCCTTGTACCTACTTACATTCATTTTCCATCCCTTACAGACCTACATATCCCACCTTACAAAGCTCTTGACAAAATTTAATATGGGCAGGATCCAACTGTTTCTCCCTTCTTCTCCTTTCTTTCTTGTTCTATTTGATTTTGCTTGGACTTCTCACAACAAAAGTATAGGGGAGGGGTCTGCATATAGACCCTCCCGGATAATCCTCAAAATCCAGAAGGGTCTATATGCAGACCCTTCACCTGCGTAAAGCACAGCTACTTTTTTCTTTTTTTCCATCATGGGTAAAGCCTTTGGAGGAGGGCTGAGTGGAAATGTGGGACCTGCTTCAGGTAGTCCCTTATCTCCACATGGCCCTCCTCATAGGTCTTTACCCTACATCTAGATTTTTTGACCAGTGTTTTTTTTGTTTGGGCGGAATTTTGTCAACTTTTAACTTGAAAAATATGAATTTGACCTATTAGGTGGATTTTCAATGGAAAAATGGCCCAAATTAGTCAGATTTCAAATGACAAAATTTTCAAATTGCCAGATTTTTATGATAAGTTCCAGTAGGTAGCCAAGAATGTAGAAGGACATATCAAAAAATTAAGATCTCCTTCTCTTCTATATAATAGGGCCAAATGGGATTGACTTAAAAGTTCTCACGTAAAAAATTAAATTTTGAGGAGCTTCCAACATTTTAATATTTCAAGTTTTTTTATGGGTCGATGAAATTGGTTAATTGAAAAAAAGTAAGAAGTTTGGGAACCACCAATTTAATTATTAAAAACAACAAAGTTTAGGGTTTAAGTCATATTTATTGTAAATATTTTTACTTTACTTGGATGCCAAAAGGTATCCAACCTTGGATATGTATATTGTTAACATATATCCTAAATAATAAATATGATATAATTTTTCAAATTTACATATTTTTGGATATGCATCTCATTAAGATATATTGGTAAAAGAAGTAAGTTAGGATAATTAATATATCCTATTCACACTTGATGAATATATTTAGATAAAGGTATACCTGCAGAGCACTAGTTTTATCTTTAAAATTATGGTTTACATATAAACAAATGATTTTTGCTAGGAGAAACTATGTTCTAAAATAATGTTTTCATTATTACGAACTCAAGCTAAATGGATTAAGAATAACCAGTTATTAAGTTGTTGATTTATAGTGTTAAATTTGATACTTCAAAACCTTTAATGGCTGAAACTCAAACTTACACCCTTTTGGTGGAACAATAGCAAGAACCAAACCATAGAACCAACCTTTTGTTATAACTGAAATCGAAATTTAGACTAGATTATGAAAACTAACTCTTCAACCTACGTTTAAGGTTTTAAGTTAGGCAAGTTGAACTTTTATTTATTTATTTAAGAGTTGACAAATAAACTGAACTTCAGAGATAAATGATTAGTTTTATTTTGTTATAATGTTCCATACTTTTACAATCCTCAATTTTAATTTATTGGAAAACCCCATACCTATATAATCTTTGACCTTGGGGGCATGCACAAGTCTTGGGACAATATTTGATTTTTTCAATAACCGTATGGTTTTCGGTATGTTTAAGAACTCAGAATTGTAGAACTGCCAGGGATTTTACAATCTTGGCCTTCACATCTGTGCAGGAGCAGAGTAGCATTGAAGAGTTGACTATGCTTAGTTGTAAGCACTGATCTAATCCTCCACTTGGTTTCCTGTTTCATTTTCATTCTTATGGTGCCTTGACTTCTGAGTAACTATTCACCTTGACTGATCTATTGCCATTATCTGGGGATTTGAACAGTGCAGTTGCTGAAGATGTTCTGCAAGCTGTTGAATTGAAGAATGCAGTGTTGTTGCAAGGTTGAGTAACAATGTTTGTTGCAAGTTCTACCTTCATCTTTGCATTGTTGCAAAATTAAAAGTAAAACTTGCTGAGTGTTGAGCACCTCTAGACGAGTGATATCTGCCACCAAAGTCTAAAGGTCAGGCAAACTGCAATTAACTGCAAGAACGTCTTTGATTCTGTCTCTTTGGATGCTAAATTCATGACACAAATTGGTGCAGCTTCTAGAACAACTTTTCATGTGGTTCTCCTTTTTGCTCACAGCACAATTTTGATTTGAAATCATAGTTTTGATGGGTGGGTGTGACCAACATCTGCCTCAAATAAAATTCCTTCCAGAATTCATTTGGTCAACATCCTCATAGTGGTCAACATCATTGTCATGTTGCAACCTTCATCAACAGATGATTGCAATAGTTTGTTTTGTTGCTCTAGCACAAGTGCTTTTTTCAATGTAGCAAGCATCACAAGACCTCATTATTTTTGAACGATTTCCAGAGTTTTGAAGTAAGGCATTGCCCATGGTAGGGTTCAAACATTTGCAGCAGGAGATGTACTTAGCTAACTTATGGTTTGCATGGCAGCTACCTCTTTCTCTTCTGAAAACAGCTCAAGGGCATCCTTTGTTAATCTTTCTCTCTCTTGTTTGCTCTCAACTTGAACTTATTTCCTGTCCAAGACAACATTGAGGTAGGACTTTGCGGCAAAGGTGTTCTCCTTGGCTCTAGACACCAATTTGAATTCAACAAGAGTATAATGTCAGAAAGCAATCATGCCCAGAGGGAGAAGACAACGAGTGTCAATGGCAAGTGTGTGTGGTGAGTTTGTAGGATAGTGTTCACTTATTGACTCAAATGTCTGGGGTACTCTGTCTTCAAATGGAGTCCCCTTATTCCAAGCAACAAGGATCTTGTTCCTGCACCTTTGTCTGCCCCTACTTAAACTACAGCTGTAACTTTCATATGAACTAACTTGTAGGTTGATTACACAACAAAGCTAATTGCTGTTTGTGTGCAGAGTTTGTGTATGGATAACTGAACCTTGCACAGATCATTTGTGTAGAAAGCAAATAGAAAAATATAAATATGCCTACAGTATATGTCAAGAAACCCTAAACCTAAATCTGCAAGAGGATGCCAAGCAGGAGCTTGTCGATACTGGTCAGTTTGTGAGAGATATGGTGCCAGTGCAGAGCTGAGTTTGCTTCTTCAGCAAGAGAGGCCAGTCAGGATGGGAGCAGCTGGTATAGCAAGTCCAAAGCAGGCAGTGTCACTGTCTAGGGATGGAGCCTCAGTGTCTCTTTTAGCAAAAGGGGAGCTGAGCCTGTTACGTCTGGTTCCAAGCAGGGAGTGAAGCCAACTGAGGTGTATAGATTTGTTGGAGCCATCTCTACTCTGGTTGCTTTCGGTCCTTGCTTCTGCTCCTTCCTTGAAAATTCGTTTATCTTTTGTTTGCAGCCATTTTTGTTTCTCCTCAATCATTATATATCCTATGTGTGTTGTGATATGCTTTTGAAGTAGGTGATGATGGGGTTTCTGAAGGCTATTTTAGTTTGAAACCAACTCCACAGTCAAAATCTGTGCCTGAAGACAAATGGGAAGTAAAAGGATCATTTTCTGATTGCCTATTAGATACTTGGATTTGAGATGGAAATTGACACAATCATTGTGCATAGAGTGGTATTTATAATCTGGGCACATTTGCCAGAATCATGGCTTCATGCTGTAGGCATCACTTACTATCCTAGCAGGTAATCCTCCTTGGTTCTTTGCATCCCAAGCCTCTCACCACACTCCGATTTTATCAGTACAAGCACTTGGAATTGCATCATTGTGGGAAAATGACAGAGCAACTTACTATTCCCAATAGGGTAAAGGCCTCCAGTCATGTGATTTCTGCTATGAAAATTTGTTGAAATGGATTACCGTAGTAGATGTGGAAAATACATTGATACAGAGAAGGCTTTGATGGTTCATGTGAATCCAATGTTGCAACTTGGAATGGAAGTTCTTGCAGTGATTTGCCAGTGAAGTGTGTATTGACTGGATTGCTATGGTGGTAAGCCACAGGTATTGGGCAACAGCAATTCCCTTGTATTTAATGGTGGCCATTATTTTAATCTGCACTTTCTACACAAGCTTAAACTACATCACAACACCTTCACCTCACTCTTTGAATACACTGTTGGGTAAGAAATCCTGTCTTTTATGGAAAAGTGTCTTGGATGCATGGTCAGGCTAGTAGTGAGGGTCAAGTGCATGTTTCTTGTGTAGGTAGTTGTGATGTTTATATTTAATCTTTACCCTCAAACAGGCTAGAATCCAACACCCTTGTATTTCCCAAGCAATGAAAGATATCCAAGTAGCTTATGAGATCAGGGAGCAAATTGGCTGTAGCAGAGGAACATACCAGACAGCCAATGAAGGTTTTGTGATCATCAGGTTCTATTGGCAAGGAGGATCAGCCCATTGATTCATTATCTGACATCCCTATTACTACAGTCAATGCTTTGTTATTCAATTGCAAACTTGGTTATTGTCAGATCACAAAGCGGTCAATGCCTGTGGGTGGGTGGACACTAGTTCTCTTCAAGTTAAGTAGTGCGCTTGCATCTCCATATGATTTGAAATCAACTGACTGTGGACATGTGAAATGTGAGGACAGTTTCATTCAGGTCTGAATCAGGGTTTGGCTTTTGCAAGCAGTATGTTTCATGATCAGCAAAATCCCAAGCACCTCTGTCGCAAAACACTTGCAGGATTGCAACTCCAGTGTTGCATACACAGCTGTCACAGAAGCTTGTGCATAGATTACAACTTTCGAGCATCATCATGGGCTTGCTGTATGTTACAACTCATCATATCATCACCATATAAACTCCAGTGGAGTTCATAGCCTCACCATTGTCATGGAAACTCAAACTGCAGTGGAGTAGTTAGTTGTTGCACCAACAGATCTTGTGACAATTGCATGATACAAAGCATTCGGTTAGTGATGAGCATACCAACATTAACAGGCAACAATTCCATGTCTGTTGACAGAGGTCTCCAAGGAAGAGAGGAGGATCAGTGAGAGGTGGATGTCAGGCAAGTGGAAGTCAAACACCTTGAGAGAGGCAGGGAAATTGGGAATAACATGAAGTTCTTGCACTCATCAAGTGTAAGCATCATGAGCATGTGGCCCAGAAGAGTAGGCAAATCCACAAGCACACATGGTCCTTGTAGTAGTGGAACAAGATTGTAGATGACCTATAGGAGCTTACTCATGCCAGGGTCCTAAGAAATGGAAAAATGTGCAAGGATAAGTGGAGTGGAATAAATTCCAGTTATAAGAAACTCTTTTACTACCACAAAGGAATGGGATGTCACACATTGCCTAGGAAATGACCATGGAGGAATGCAACAGGAATCACCTACCTCACCAGTTTAACATAAAGTACTATGATGCAATTGAGGTGTTTCAAGGAAAGTGTGTCATAAATGCACCGATTCATGTGTGAGACTTGCAAGTTAATCGTGATGCAAATTACATTGCTCCAATTTTGGATGTGAACATATGAGATCAAAATATTGCAAATTCACTATCATTTCACGCAAAAACTCATGGTTGAGCCCCATCTCACGTCACAGCAATGCATCGCACAACAAATCAGGGAGAATTTTGTGAACTTGGACAAGTTTATTAACAGCTTTCAGCCCTAGCCCTTCCATGGTAAATATTTTTGATATTTTGACTACATTTGTTGTGTCTGCACCAACCCCCACAACACCTGTTGCACCTAGAAGCACAAGGATTAAGCACAAATCTACAAATACATTTTCAACTATGATTGAAGCCATAAACAATACTAACAAACAAATATTTGAAACACTGGATTGGATCAACCTTACCAGGGATTTTTTTGTGGCGAATTTTCATCACCTGGCGACAGAAAAAAGGGCTGGCAAATCCAACAAAGGGAATTTTGAGAATTTAAAAATAAAATTCACCATATCTCAAGAAAAAAAAGTTAGGAGTTGCCAAATTTAGATAATGCGTTCCATTAGGTCGCCAAAACTAGGTAGGATTTCAAAAAAGATCTAGTAGATCTTTTGTGTGAACATAACTTTTGCATGTGAGTTTTGATTCAAGTGCTTTCAACTACAAAGTTGTAGCTGTCCTTGAAACCTTTCCAATGATAGGTCACACTTGGGCCTTTCCCCAAGGGAAGTTCATTGTTCCCCCAGGAAATTGGCTTTTCCCCAAGGAACAATCATGTCCCCGGGGAGAAGGAGCTTAAATTATCCCAAGGAACAACTTAAACTTTTATTCTTTGGGGAACAATCACATCTTCAAAAAAGAGATATTTTCGCGTTGAGAACATGGTTGCTTCTTGGGGCAACTTAAGCCTTACTCCTTTCAGAACATGGTTGTTCCCCTGGAGCAACTTAAACCTTTTTTAACTCTGGGAATTTTTTTTCATCCATTTCATTTGTGAATGAAAAAAATAATTCAAGAAAAGGTTCAGACCTAGGACCTCTGGGTTGTAATGGGATTATAACCACTGCATTATTTTTTTTCCTTTGAAAATACTATTTAAAATGTATATTTAAACCATTCCCCATTGTGTAAATACAATTTTTAAAATCTGATTTTTTTTTTCCTATTGGGCATTGTCTTGTATAGTATTATAATTGTGTTGAGCACAATGCCACATTTAATTCATTGTGTTTGTATATTGTTTGTCATGTTTCACTACTTGTTGACATAATTCATTATTAATTAAAGTAATTTGTTATAATAAATAAGTTTTTTGTAATGTTGTTTTAAATATCCTAGGATATAACTCACATTATTACATGTTATTTCACATTAGACTATTGTATTCTATGGTACTTTTGGTTGTCTCACCTTAGGTTATTCTTAGTTATTCTTGGTTATTTCACCCTAAGCTTTTCTAAATTATTCTACTTTAATTGTTCTAAGTTATTTTAAACAATCCTAGGCTATTTTAAGTTATTCCATTATAGATTATTTTAAGTTATGACATCATGGGGTTAAATGACCTATGATAATATATATTAAAAAGAACTTGAATAGCTTTAAATAACCTATGGTAGTATAACATTAATTATTTATTTAAAACATAAGATAAAATACCTTAAAATAGCCTAGAACAATTTATAATAACTTTTTTATATCATAGAATAACTTAAGGTATAATCTATAATAATTTATAATAGTATATGCTAAAATAAAATAAGTTATAACATAAGGTATAACTTAAAGTACAATAGCTTAAAATAGAATTTAATGTGGAATAAATTATAATAGCCTAAGGTATAATGTCTTTAAATGTTTTTAAATAACTCCAAATGGAATCACCTAAAATAATCAATAATAACTTAAGGTGAAATAGTTTATAATAACCAAAAATAACATAGGGTAAAATACAAAGGATAACTTAAGTTAGAATAACCTATAATAACTTCAAATAAAAATAACCAATATTAACCTATGATTAAATATTGTATAATAACCAAAAATAGGTGAAGGTGAAATAACCTAGGATTAACCAATGAACTTTTAGCTTAAGGTAACTTACACTAATCCAAAAATAACTTAAAGTAATGTACATTAGCTTAGAAATAGCCTAGGAAAGATACTTAAATATTTTTAAAAAGGAATGTGCATAATAATATGTGGTGATAAAATATATCATTTATTTAAATATGGTTCAATTGTTAATGACTTGTTCCTTAAACATGGATGTGAAGGGAAGTGAAGGGTTCAAACTTTCACACTTGCACCTTAAATAGATGGGCTAAGTTAGTTAGGTTTTTAGCTTAGGTTAAATGGCATTGGTTACTTTAGGTAGCTTAGCCTAAGTTCTTAATTAACTATTTGTAATTTTAACTATTAATGAATTCAATTAATTATTATTTAATTTGATAAAATATTGAGTGAAAGCACACTAAGCCCCCAAAAAATTTTAGTCGCAAGTATAATCTTTCTAAAATTAATTTTTTGGGTAATGTATGGACATCACATCTTGAATTGTTTACTTGGTTTAAATATATTTTATTATTTTTACATTGAAAAACTTGAACGTATGGAATATATTTGTGACAAAATAATACATGTTACAAAGTTTGAAAAATTGCATATATAATTCAAACTAAATTATGGGTGGAATTTTTGGGTGCTTTTTGATGGCATTACATCAATATACATATAAGTTCATTATGTGTTTCACAACATTTTGAGTGTATAATATTGATATACATCAATTAAATACAAGACCATTTACAAATTTTTAAATGTTTTGGGATGATTTTTTTTTTAATGTGTTTTTTTACAATTTTTAAGCAATAAATGCATAATAATCTCTCATTTTTAAGAAAATACCACTACCATATCAAAGACAAGGAGAGTAACCTTTGTTTTTAACTATGTAAAGTTCAATGGCTTTTTTTTGTCTATTTTGTTTTGTGTTTTGCCTTTCGGTTTAAACTTTTATAAGCTCATCCCAAAATTACACATATATTTTAATGTGAAAATACAAGAGAAAACGTCTCATTTCTATAATTTGTGAAATGAGATCTTAAAGACAAAACATGTGGGTTAAATTTTTAGTTGCACCTTAGTTGTAAATTGAATTACAATTACAAAACACATTTTTCCACATGCTTTATGTTTGATTATGGTTTTATAAATTCCAATGATGATGATTTCATTGGAGCTAGTTTAGGTGGGATAGGTTATAGTCGTAGGTTGTACAAAAAGACAATTCCAAATTACAAATTTATTAAAGGTTGATTCCAAACTGAAATTTTTATAATAAACATTTTACAAGTTGCAAATGTTTTGAAATGTCCTTATCAATCTTAAGATATTGAAAGAGAAACAAATTTTTTAATTTTTTTCAATGTCTTTTGGAATCTTTGTGTCCCTTCAAAAAAAAATTGAATCTTTTTGTCTTTCCAACATAGTAGTGACATACAAAATACGAGTATTTTTCGAAGGTGCTCAAAAAGAAGTATTTTCAAGTATTTTTAAAAAAGCATTATAATGATACAAAGGCTTGAAAATTGGCCTTTGTATCAAGAATTTTCAAGTATTTTTTAAAAAGCCCAAAAAAACGTAAAATACGCGTATGTTTGAATCGAATTGAGCGTATGTCACTACTATGCTTTCCAATTTTATACAAATGTGAATATGTGTTATTTCATTTGAATATGTGTTGTTTCATTTGAATGTGTTGCGATTATTTCAAAAGATTATCATTTTAATTTTTTGGGATATTAATTTTAATTTACAAAAAATAATTATCCCTTATATACCTAATTCAAGGATTTAATCCCCACTTGCTTAACTAATTTAATATTTGTCCACCCTAATTGCTTCCAAATTTTTCAGAGAATTAAAAAAAAAGATGATTGATTAAATCCTCCCTTGGATGATAATTGGGCAATATTTTGTAAAATTTGAACTATATATATATATATCTAAAAATAACAAAGTTTTCAAATGTAAAGTTTTTTTTTTTTTGTCATTTCATCATCACTGGTACTATGTAACAATGCAAAGCCCAAGTTGGAACTCTAGTTACAAGGCAATTGGTTGCAATGGACATAATTTTTCATAGTGACATGAAAGTAGATTAAAAACTTGTGTAAATAGATATTTGAAAAAACTTGCCTTCCATTTAGTTTATGGTAAATTGATTACAAAATTTGAAAAACTTTGGTATTATAAATTAAGTGAAAAGTAGATTTGAAGCTAATAGGGTCAATTTGGGGTTCAAAGTTATTTTTAAACTAAAAGTTTTATGTATTATGATTGTAACATGCATAATTTAATAGTACACAAGTCATTTTTAAGGCTCCATTAACTTGAAAGTAAGAAAAATTGAATTTCTCATTTACTAAAAATCTAAATGAAGATGTTCATTTTTCAAAATTATAATAGTAAAGTGGAAGATGATCTTCATATTAATCATTGAATAAATTAATATGTTTGCTTTCAATGCATCAAAGATTCTTTGTGTTTACTTGTAATTTTTTGTGACAAGGTACAAAGGTTGCCTATTTGATCATGCTTTCACCCTTGAATCCAATTAGACATTGCTAAGTTGTAGGTTAAGGTTAGGAGGTAGAGGGTTCCCATGATGTTTAATATACCTTGTTGGCAATAAAGTCAATTGCAAGAACAAACAATAACAAATATGGAAAACACTCCACCTAACTATAGCAAAAACAAACAAATTAACATGTAGAATTAAGGTTCCTATGGAAGATGGACAAGTGAGGCCTTGGAATAAACAATAGATGTAGTGGGAAGATGTTAGACCTTTTTGAGGAAAAAAATTAACAAGTTTTGGCACATACCACTAACCTTACTTTTAGATCACTTGAATGGCATGACAATGTCAAGGAAGGTGGGCCTAATAAGTGTGATAATAGATGAAGAGGATAAAACAATTGTAGCTTGTATTATGGGTGTGCAGGCTTGTGGACTTTCAATTATGTTTTGATAACTAAAAATAAAGGTGGCAAAACTTATTGAAACTAACCTAGAAATAACTTGTGTTATTTATTTAAGCACCAACATCCAAAACTCACCATTTGACTTGCAAAAGGACTTGAAATTTACAAGGCGCAAGGTTTGACAAGTCAATTGACATGTAATTTGTTCTACAACAATCTTCAAGTTCATTATTCATTTAACACAAGTATAGCGTGGATCATATTTGGATCTTGTATGGATGAAACATGCAATTCATGAAAGGTGGAAATATGGGGCAAGGGTTATGGAAAGAAAGGGTTCACATTAGGTTTACATTGCCATTCCTAGATGCAGGGAATGGCTAATACTAAATTATGTTGTGAATGCAACCAATGGATCCCTATTTAGATTTTACATATTTAGGGGTGAAAAACTAAAGAATATTACATTAGACGTTGCAAACCATGGACATGTGTGGTGATGCAAACAAAATAATGGATGGATTTTTTTTATTCAAATGATTATTTTCATTTTTCAAAAGTTCAATTGCAAGGAACATCTCTTAATCAAATTGACATCTATTGGTTTTAAATGGGCATAGTTCACATGTTAAATTAAAAGTCATAGAACAAGCACATGAATTTGAACTAGATATGGTTAGCTTACTTTCTAACACTTCCCATGCCTTACAACCCCTTTAGATGTGAATTGTTTCAAACCTTTCAAAACTACTTTTAGGAGAAAAAAATATTGTGAGGGTTAGAATTAATCAAATAATTTGTGCACACTTGTTGGTTGGGTGGACAAGGCTTTAAATTGAACATAGCAATAAAACACATCATGAATTGGTTCAAGGCAACAATAATTCAATCACTCAATCCCAAGGCCATGGATCACAAGATAAGATTAAATGATGCAAACATAATAAAACTTGGTAACATTTTAGATGATGATGATGGAGCAATTGATGAAAGTCAACAATGGGGGGAGGATGCAATTACCACACAATAACATCTACTCAAGATGATGTGGGAATAAAATTTCAATTTTTGTGGACTAGGAGGCAAATTTGATGTACTATGTGGAAGTGCTTATGAATCTAAATCCTACAATAGAAGATATTCAAACTGTAAAAGTTATTTTTGGCTTGCCAATAAACCTACATGAACCCATTTATGAATCATTAAAAGTCCACAATTCTGCCAATGTAATTCAAATTCCTTTATTTTACAAATTTATTGTCTTTGCCACATCTACTTATAAGGAAAACTAGAGGAACCATTAATAGATTATAAGGTAAAAACACAATCAAAGGAGCTGCACAATTCAGTGGACACTCTTTGAAACTGCATTTTTGTATGTTTAAAGTATCACAAGTGAAGCATAATAATTTGAATTGTCATAACACTTTTGGGAATATTTTTCATTAATTGCAAAGTTTACATGTTACATAAATAATCAAATAATAAAGATGAGAAGGTGAAGAAGCGAATTTGAAGGTTAAATAAATATTGAATCCTTCATTGTGGTTGAAATAATAGTTTAATGATGATGAAAAAAATATGTATGAATATAAACTTTAACAATGTTTGGTTGTAAAAAAACATGGGACACATTTCCCTATAATTTTGTTGCAAGATTCAAAGCCCATCCTCTAGGGTTTGGAGGTGTCAAATTAGGGGTTATAGTAGAAGTTCAAAACTAGTTAGGGCAAGGGCAAAGGTTCAACGAAAATCCAAGGGTCCTATTACAACAAGGCTACAACACACCACTAACCCATGAAAAAAAATATGGAAGAGTGGGGCGGGGGGACAACATGATTAACAACATAAAAGAAGGTTACAAACATGATCAAAAGCATAAAAGAAGGTGATGACTGTGATTAGGAGTACAATAGAAAGCAACAACCAAGATCAAAAGCACAAGGAAGGGGGGTGCAAAAGAAAAGGTGATGCACAATTGCATGAACACAAAAAAAGGCAACAACAATGATTAGGAGCATGGGAGAAGGTGACAATTCTGATCAGAACAAAAAGGTGATGACCATGATTAAGACAAAGAAACAATGATGATAATTAACAACAATTGCAAAAATTCAAGAAAAAACAATGACCACAATTAGGATGGAAAAGGCAACAAGGATTATCAACAATAATTGCATAAGCTCATAGGTGATGGTGATCAATAATAACTACAAAAGCACGA
Organism: Sphagnum tenellum; assembly: GCA_963921925.1. Taxonomy (NCBI): domain Eukaryota; kingdom Viridiplantae; phylum Streptophyta; class Sphagnopsida; order Sphagnales; family Sphagnaceae; genus Sphagnum; species Sphagnum tenellum. The sequence continues at coordinate 6,546,152 of OY998147.1, read as the reverse complement.
AAAAAGGCATCAATCATGATTATGATAAAGAAGGCAATGATCTTGATTACAAACAAGACAATTATCACAATTAAAATGGAGAAGACAACAATCATGAGTAGGACGAAAAAGGTGCATATGACAATGATTAATAATAACTATAAAGTCACCAAAAAAATGACACCATTAAGAATAGAAAAGGTGACAACCATAAATTAGGAACTTGAGAAAATACAATGACTATGATTAGGATGGAAAAGGTGATGAACATGATTAGGAGCACAAGAAAAGGAAACAAATTTCATCAATAATAATTGTAAGGAACATAAGAGGATGTAACAACAATGATTGATAACAATTATAAGAACAAAAAAAAACAATGATGATGAATAGGAAAACAAAAAAGGTGATGACCACAATCAGGAACATAAAAAAATGTAACAATTATGATCAAAATGGAAAAGGCAATGATGATGATCAAGAATACAAAAAAATGTGACAATCATAATCAAGCACAAAAGAAAAGGTGACAATCATGATCAAGATGGAGAAGGTGATGATCATGATCAAGAACACAAGGAAAAAAATGATGATGATCAACATATTAACCTTTACATGAGCACAAGAAAAGGCAAAAACAATGATCAACAATAAATGTAGGAGCACAAGAAAAGGTGATGACTAAAATCAAAATGAAGAAGGCAATGACCATGACCAAAAGCATAAGAGAAGGCTAACAATCATGATTAGTAAGTTAACAACTACAAAACACAAGAGAAGATCATAAAACCATGATTAGGAACATAAGAAAAGGCAACAACTATGATTAGGACAAAGAAAAAAATGATCATGATTAAGACCATATGAAAATAAACCACAATTAGGATGGAGAAGCATGACACCATTTGAGATTTTAAGGTTAAATAAAAATGGCTTTATCCATGACTAGATAGATTTTCTTCAACTTTTTGTGGTAATAATCTCCTCCATTGATGGACAATGAACGTTTTTAAATTTAAAAATGAATTTATTTTTGTTGGATTCCATTTTGTTTATGCCTCCCTAAAGTAAGGGGGTTTATTGGCTGGAAAATTTCCTAAGTCCTTCCCAATGCATGGAAAATTTGTCAAATTTGAATGTGCATTGGGAAAGACTTAGAAAATTTTCTGACCAATGGACCCCCTTACTTTGGGGAGGCATAAGTTTTACATCTCCACCAAATCACTTGATTTTTGTAGCTATGGATGCACCCAATGGTGAGGCACAAGTTCTCTTCGGACCTCATGCTTAAAAGGAACCCTCCTAATGTGCAAATTCTTTGAGAATTTTTGTGTGTTTGATAATGAGCCTAACTACCCTAATTATCTTTCGTTAATTTTTTTTTTGGTAACCCATTGTGTTAATGGACAAAGTATTACACTTTTGCAAAAACATGTATACAAGAATCTTATTAATCACGTGCATGCATGTTCAAATTAAACACAATGTATAGATTCAAATTCAAAAGATACTAAGACAACTTTCGCGACTACTAAATCTTTGGTTACTACAAGCTTAACAATATGTGTGAATGCCACATTAAGGTGACAAATATTTATTTCATAGAATTCAAACATCAAGTCAACCATATCCTAATTTTGAAAGAAGGGTTCAAAGTTTATAAATAAGGCCTTGCATTACTAGAAATACAATATTGTGTAACTGTCCAATTTACAACTACATTCAATTATTTATCATTCATACCTATGTTATATCATTTTAAAAACTATTCACCATGCTTTTAAATCTATTATTATTTTTGTGACAATGGTGTAATTACCAAATTGCACATCCTCTCATATTGATTAACTTTTTGAAATTTTCATCCAAGATTAAACCCCTATGTTCCTTTAATTACAAAATAAATTACAAATTACCTCTTATGGTGTGCTTATACATTTAATGTACACTAATAATATATTTAACTTGTATTCAATATATACTAAACATATCTTCCATGTATTTAACATATTTAAATATATTCAGCTTGTATTCAAATGTATTAACAGAGATTTGTTCATAATATGGGCATATTAAAATAAGATATATTTACATCTTGATTCTATATGATTTGTTAAAACATATATCATGATTTTTAAAGTATGATTAAATTATAAAGGTTAGGTCATATTAATATTATATAATCATTGTATTTGTAAAAATTGATTATTGATGAAGTATTACTATAAATTAATTGATTAGTTCTAGTGTATATTATGAAATAATTAATGTTATTTAATGGATTCATTGAATTTTAGTTAATACTAACCAATAAATAATAATTAATTACTTACCTACTTATTTCAAAAAAATTAATTGATTAATTAAAAATTGATACAATAATCAATAATTATTGACAAATTATTACCATTAATTAATTTATTAGTTAATAAAAATGAAATAACATTTAGTTAATTAATAATTAATTAATAATTAAAGAATTTAATATATTCATATTCATAATTTATATATTTAAATATAATTTAATATTCAAATTTTCATTCGTTTTCATATTTAGTAATTATTTTATGAAATATTTAATTATTAACTAATACTTAATTCAGTCAATTACTATGAACTAATTAATTAAACTGAAATAATTATTTATTATCTTAAATTAATGAATTTTATTCAAATAATTACTTCATGTGCATATAAAATATAAAATAATTACGTATTTAGATGTATAATTTTCAAAATTAAATTCAAAGACAAAACATGTGGATAATGGTTTTATAATTGCAACCCAATTTGTAACTAAACGATTTAATTCATATGTTTTGTCCATGAATTTCATCTCGCAAACTATTAAAAAAAAGGTGTATTTTCTTGTGTTTTCACATTAAAATACATGTGCCAAATTGAAATCAGTTTTAAAAAGTTTATCCTTAATATAAAATAAAATATAAATGTTTACATCGCTACTCTTTAATTCACCTACCTTTCTACTTTTTTACCTACTTGTTTATTTAAGTAAATAAGCATGTCCTATTTTTCTACTTAGGTAAGTAGGTAAATAAGTAAGTATGTAGGTATGTAGTGTAGGTAGGTATGCCCTACCTACTTAGTTTTATTTATGTATTTAATTTTCCCTAAAAACTTAAGTAGGTAAATAGAACCTATGAACCTACCAACCAAAGGATATGTACTAACCTACCTAACTACTTAAATAAATATTTATTTTAATTTGTATTTTCTCAAATTTTAAATGATATGTTATCTATCAACTTTTGATTACTTCACATGTCACAATATAAGACCATTTAAAATGAACAGTCATAATGAAAAAAAATTCAATTAAATTTTTTATTTGAAATGCACAAATTATGCCATGGGGCAATGTATAATTAGTTATTAGGGAAGTTGCACATTGTGATAATTAGTTGCAAAAACTTATATAGTCAAAATATATGGTTGACCATATACCTCATCCATGTGCATTGTGTTGATGTTATGTTTAATCATGATTTATGACCAAATGTTAATGTGATTAGACCTATGCAACTAATGGAATATTTAATTGCTAAAGTGATTTGCGACTATTTTTTTGTCACAAATCGAAATTGCAAAGTGGGGTTTTCCTAGTAGTGTTGAGAATTACAAATTTATCTTACAAGTTCACACTCCATTTTAAACATATTGATAACACATTTGAATGGATGGGAAGATGCTTTAGGAATAGTTTGACATCTAAAATTGCATTGCAAAAATGGTTCACATTTTCTCATATTGATCCAAAACAATGACCAAATGTCAATTGGGATTAATGATTAGTCATAACTTGTATTTGAATTTTGACCAAAATAATCCCAAGTGGGAAGAGGAACCTACATCTACATAACTGTCTATTGTAATACCTAGGCCAATTTGAAAGTCATTTGTTAAATAATTAATTCATTTTCAAAAATTTAACTCAACATTTCTTTTTAAACTATTTTTATTTTCAAAAAAAAATTCAACATTTTGACAATGATAAAGATCATTCAAGTTCAATTATTTTTCTTGGTAGGTATTTTATTTTCTACTACATATTTCTTGGTTTAAATGTGGCATATAGGATGTAAAATTAGTGCATTGAAAAGCTCATTTTTATTTAGAACATTCTAGGTACCTATTTTGGTGGAATAATTTGCAATTAATAGGTAATTTTCATTGGAGAGCTTTCATTATGTTTTATAATGAATGGAAATATTCAACAAATAGTAGAAAGTGAAAGGGCAAAAAAAATTTAAAACATTTTTACTACCTATTTTGGTAGAGTAATTTTCATCCAAAACCATTTTCATTGAAGATTCTAGTGTATTAAGGAGCATGTGGGTGGAAATAACTTGCTAGTTCCTATTTTTATGGAATTTACATTTGTAAAAACTTGTTATGTTTAAGAATAGAAAGATGAAGTGAAAATAGTTTATTGTTAGTTTGGTACCTATGGATATTCAACAGAATAACAAAAGACATTAACAAGGTTGTTTATGCCCATCACAAAAGATGAATGCCAAATTAAAGTATTTTGTAGCATGAAGTTGATTTGTTGGAAAAGGCAATGCAAAAGAAAGATCCCCAATGCACAATGCAAAAACATCCATTTGGCCTACCAAAAAAAATAAAAGCAACTTTTTAGTCAACTATGAAATTTAATAATAGTTGAATGAGGATCAAATAATAGGTAGATCACATGCACTATGTCAATTGGTTTGAATAAGACTTGTGACCACCCATCATGACAATAACTAAGAAATACCATTGTTTACAAAAAAAACCATGATATCATAATCATAACTTGAAAAAACTAGCCTTTATGATTAATTTCCAAATATAAGATAAATTAAAACCAAATATGCCTTTGAGTATTTGAATTAGGTGTGCACAAGTTCAAACTATGAAACACAATTTATGAATACTTGAAAATACTAAAATATTATATATAATATTTTTTGTAGTGGTGAAAGATCACCATATTTTGACCTCAATTCTACCTCCTCTACCCTTATGCCTAAAAACTAGTGCAAAAATTAGGGCAAATTTGCATAAAGGTTACGTACCCAAGAATATTTTTTGCCTATGGTTTTCCTAAACCTTAATGCCTATTATTACACATGGTGATCTTGAAACCTTAAAACCCACCATGGCACCATCCAATATCATTGATACCTACTTGTCATTGTCATCCTTTGCCAAAACAATGATGACATTACCTAGGGTTCATTATTCATTGTTACGTATAAAGTGGCCATTCTTGCCATCATTAGTTATGCAATTAAGATTACCATTGCTAGATTGTGTTATTATTTTAACTTAGGATGCATTCAATGTGCATTGTGCAAAGGACCATTGAAGTAGCTAGTTGGTGGTAGACTTTGATTTTCCAATTGTTGAAGACAAATTGGATACTAGATCTAGCCTATGAGCAACAACTTTTAAGTTCCCAGTGCCCATTTTTAAACTTTGAATCATGTTGGGATTTAGGATTGAACATGGATAGAATTCGGATTCTATGTGTGCACAATGCAATGTGTGTTGACATGAAAACTTGCATGTTCGCTACTATCTAAATTTCATTCATTTGGAATGGAGTCTAAGGAATGGAAATAGGTGATAATTCACAACTTGTGAAATGTCAAAAATGTTATGAAGTCTTATGAAATAACAATCGCAAAAGTAAATTCTTATATTCCCTTATCATTTTTGCGTTGCATTTAGTTGAGTTAAGTATCATTGTTTTTTTTTTGGAATGTTTTTCATTTAGTTCAACATCAATTTGAGTTTAAGGTTTATGGTTTAATGGTCACTTTTGTTGTCCCTTGTTTTCATTACTCATTTTACTCACTATTCATTAATTCACTTCATTTCATTAAGCAAAGCTTTAAGGTCTTACGAAATAATAATTTTATAATACATAAGTAGATTTTTATAGTTGGGTCCAAACTCTTTAAGGTGTACCAAAATCTTGTCACAATGGCGCCTTTTTCTATTTTTTTAACCTAGTTTTTTTTTACCATATAGAGACACATTTATGGATGCTTATGATGGAATCTAGAATTGTAATGATCTAAAATATAGTCCTTCTAATTTTTTTTGACAACTTTTGACTCATTATTTTGTATGGGGATCAAAATATAAGGTAAAAAATTTGTAGTAAGGTTTAAGCCCTTTTCGTCCTATGTGGTACACCTTAAAGGATTTTCACCCAGTTGTTGTTTTGCATTACATGTATTTGAGTCCTTACTTTATATTAAAATCTCTCATTCAATTCATTTGATTTTAAGGTTTAAGGTTGAATGTTCATTTACTCTTATTATTGTTTGTTTTTAGGTTTTTGAGTCCTTTTCATTAAGCATGGCCCCTTTGCAATTTCCTCAAAATTTTATATTTTATAGGTTTTTTTTTCCAAATCAAGTCAATCAATGTTGCATCTTTTAGTAAAAACCTAGATTCCCCCCCCTTTTTGTTGCATTTTAATGTAAATATTTGAATTTCTGTTGAAAAGACTAAAAGGAAAAGGAAAGTGTATGAACAATATAAATTATTTCAAGATTTGTGGAATGTTAAACTTTCATGGCTTCAATTTGTGATGGATGAACAAAGGAAGGTGCATCAAATCATATGCAAGGTCCGTACCAAAATAAAGGGCAAAGAAAAGTTGATGGCCCCTAAATTGGATAGTCTTTAGAAACATGGTGGAGAGAGGAAGGCCTTAGTGGTAATCCTAGGAGTTTGTAGTGTTGGTGAGTACTACATGAATAAATATTTTGTCCATGCCAAGAATGAAAGATTATATGCAACAACCAAAAATGAAACTATTTTCAACTAAATTTACTATCATGTTATTAGAAAAAAGAAGAAAAAATTAGTGAAATTTTCTATTTGTTTTCACATGTTGCATGAAGGTAAACCTATGATTCATTATGAAAGCATGCACAAGCTACTACATTTCCTTGATGTTAAACTTTCCAAAACCCCATTAGTCAAACACATGGTTGGGAGATGGCATCTTGCATGCATGAATTATCAACAAAACCAAATCTCTAATTGAGGGTGCTAAATGCATTTCCTTTCATGTGACGAAGTCACAATTTTTGATCAATAATCATGGGTTTTTATTCATGCCTATGTTGTTAAATATTGGCAATAGATTCCATTGTTGTTATCGTTGTAGTGAGTGGTTGACATGGCCATTTTAAATAATCTAAAGCACATTCTAGTGGATGCCATGGTGTTTTTGGGTGATTTGAAACAAGATATAATTACATCCAAATTAATCACATTTGGAGCTAATGGGGTGAGTGTTTTCTAGGGTGTAAAAACATGTGTGACAATCTAGTTGAAAGATTGGAATGTGCCATTCATATTTGATTTATATTGTATGAACCATTGTACCAATTTGGTGTTCCAAAGTCTTTCCAAGCTAGAGATTGTGGGAAAAATTAAAGATGTGCTACAAAACTTGTATGCATATTTATCTCATAATCCAAAAAGAATTGATGAATTTGTTGAATTGATTAAGATTGTGGAAACATGAGGTCAATGAAATTTGAAAAACATTAAAACTTGTTAGATTTCAGTGTTGCTCCTATTTAAGAAAAATTTTATTCGAATATTATGCCTTAGTGTTGAAGATGCATCAATATGTTGGCATTATTAGCCAAGTTGCTCATAATTTGGAGTTTCCATGTGAGTTAGAGGTTATGTTAGGGTTCTATTGTATCATGCCCATGCTTGAAAGGCTAAATGAATTTGATTAAATTCTCCTAGTCCTGACAATGTTAGGTATGTGAATTTATTGTTATAGTGAAGTTGTGCCAAATAAATTTCTACTATTTAAACATTGACCCTTATAATGCCTGTATGATCACAATGGTGGTGCATGAATGGGGACCTAATTTGAATACTAGTTTGGAGAAGTTGAATTTTAGAATTGTTGGTAGTTCCATCATGATGCATTCTTGTTGTTTTGAGATGTCATTCTATGGAGATGCAAACTATGTTACTTTCTAGCACACCATTAACAATGTGTAAAAACAATGTTTTAAAACAATGGCTAAGGTCATTCATGAACTTGAAAATTAGTTTCCCACCCAAGATGTGATGGATATTTTCAGTTGATATATCCACAACATCAGCTAATATCTTCATGTGAATTGACCTTTTTTGTTCATATGGCCACTTTGAAAAGATTTTATTGTTAGCCCAAAAAGCTTGGATCAACCCAAATTTGGATTTAAACAAATTTTTATGTGTATATTTTGAACTTCCAATCTTCTTTTTTCAAGATCACCATGATATATAATGTTCAATGGGTTATGTGCCAACCCATGGATCTCAATGCAATGTATAAACTTTAGAAGATTTATTTTTCTAATGTGTTGTTACATGTTCGACTTTTTGAATTCTTGAAATTAGCAAAGTTGGTTGTGGTTCAAACTATGGGATTTGTGGAAGATGAAAGAATCATCTCAACCTTAATGTTCATAAAAACAAGATTACATATTCAACTTTGTGAGCATTTGGATTTGGTGGTGTGTATGTTGGCACAACCATTCCATATTATTGATATTTTTCCTTATGATAGTACCAAAACACCTTGTATTAATGAGAAAGTAAAAAGGAGTCTTCTAGCTTGATGTAATTTAACTTCAATGGTTCATTGGAACAAACAACCCTTAGTTTCCATGATGTTGATTACTTTGAGCTTTGGGTGATCCTCCTTCTCTTTTTAGTCCCACTTTATTTTCTTTGTATCCTTAAATTAATGTGTGACTTGCAAGTTAAGATCATGTGTTATCATTGGGTGTAGTGTCCTTTGGAACAAGGGTTCAATTCTATCACATGATTTGTCGATTTGTTTTTTATGCATTGTAATTTGTTCATGTGATTTTAGTTTCTATCCTTAAATTTACGGGCTTGTAAAAAATTATTGTGTTTAATCCTTAAATTGTAAGTTGTAATTCAAATAGCTTAAGTCATTGGCGATGATTTTCTTATGCCAAGCTTTTGCCATTCCAATCTTCCAAACTTCACCAAATGACTCCACAAGTTTTTCAACTATAGCCTACATTCAGACTTTGTCAAAATTCCCATTATTCAAATACACAATCCAATGGAAAAATAGCCAAATACACCAACCTCCAACAAGAAAATAGCAATAAATAAATAAATATATATATATTTCCATGTATAGCCAATCAAAAGATCGCTAGGTACATGAATGTAGCCACCTAAGTTACTAGCTCAAGCACACAATTACCACTAGGGACACTTTAAGAAACCATAAAAATTATTCTCATAAACATTAAGTGCAATGATTGGAAATGAATGTGTGATTCATATTAATTAGTTCATGGTTGTGTTCACAACTTTTTCTTTTTCTTTTTGAAAAAGCCACATCGATTGGCCCATCACCAATTTTTTTGGAACATTGGATACTTTTCAATAGAAAGACCTTTTTGGACCCAAGTTGCAAAATAGAAACAAATGTGCACCCCTTTAACCTACCTTTTCAGTGTATAAACATGAGAGTTGAACTTTGGACAAAACCACATGGGATAAAATAGAGGTGTTATGGGGTAAGTATTGGTGAATAACTTGGGGAACCTTATAGGAACATGATGAGAACATGTTCAGAACACATTGGAGACAAGGAGAAAAAACAAAAAAATAACTTCATCCACCTCACCCCCAAAAGGAAAAAATTTGGGCCAATCATGAGTGCATGTTGAGCCTTCTCATTAGCTGCATGAAACTTATTTCCAAAACTATTTGTCACCATTTTTGGCCTGAGCTAATGGCAGGGGCACAAACTACGGTAAATAGTCATCATATTCATCACCTCTCCTATTCAATTCTCCTATTCATTAGATGAGGTGCCTCCCAAGTTCTTTTTTTTTGTTTTTTGCAATGAGCCAATTTGATTGGCCTATCATTCAAAAAGAACAAAACTATTGAGGTTCCCCTCAATAGAAGGTTCCATTTTGAAGTCTGTGGCCTTTTGGCCCAGGTATTTGCCTGGTGAAAGGAGGACAACATTTGCCAAAGCATATGGGATGAAACTGAGGTGCTATTGGGGATTCTTTCAGGAACATGTCAGGAACATGGGAACTTATTCGGAACCTAGGGAACCCATTGGGAACTTGGAGGAACATATTGGGAACAAAGAAAAAAATCCCTCTCCCCCTCCCCCCCGCCCCCACCCCCCCAAACTTAAGAGAAAAAAAATCAAGGCACTTTGAGCCTTCCCATTGGTTGCACAAAATTTCTATTACCAAAACTGTTCCTCACCATTTTTGGCCTGTGCTAATAACCCCGTTATAAACTGGGGGTACTTATTTATTTGTCATTGTTGAATATTTTTATTTGGCATCATGTGAAGTCGAAAATTTCATAACTTACCATCTTTACTGACGCACTTGATTTTAGAAAATAAAATAATTAATTCACGCCTGACGGCCGAAAATGGCAACAATTGGGCTTTTCTTCGCTAATTAAATTCGTTGATTGGACAAAAATTTCCAAACCTCTCAAACCGCGACGGGTCCTGAGTCCTGACTCGTGGGCGTATGTCTAGTTCCATGTTGCCGCCTCCCGCCCGTTCCCGCCATTGCGCTTTCCCGCGCGCTCTCCAAGAGAGCAAGTGCAAAGCTCCGTCTCTCTCTCTCTCTCTTCTTCTCTCGCGGCCCTCGCGGGGTGCAATTCTGTCGCACAATTTGCAACACCCGCAGAATTGAGGTCACATTTCAGTTCCTTCACTTCTCTCCTGGCCGGAGATTTAGAATCTCTCAATCTTCAAGTACGGAGCGAGATTCGTTTGTAAGGAAGGGATGATGGGGACATCTGGTGTAGCAGCAGGCAGACGGTGAAGAGAGAGAGAGAGTGCTCAAGGATCCTGTCTTAGGTAAGAATATTGCATCTGTTTTGATGGCTGGCTAGGTTTTCATTCTGCTTCCCATTCTTAGAATTGCATCAGGCGGCCGTACAGCTAGGTCGCCGTCCCTTACACGAGTTTCGAGTCTTTGTTTCCGGAAGTTTGGAGAGTGTTTGTTGTATCTCCTCTTTCGGCCTTCTTTTTGTCTTCTGTAGCTGGTTTTTTTTTTGGGGTCCAAGGTCTTGAGGAATGATTCGGCTTCGCATTGTGTGTTAGATCACGAACTGGCTGTTTTGAAAGCTATGATGACGTTCGTGCGGCGGGAGGAGCAAGTGCTCGGGGGAGTTATGGGATTTGGCAATAGCAACGTTTCCAGTACTTGTGCAGACTCAGGTGCATTTCTTCATGACGTTTGAGAAGTTTCTCTTCAATAATAATTTGCATCGAGTCACATAGTCATGAATGAAGATGTTGTGCATATGATTTTGAATAGAAATATGACGTGGCTCCTTTGTTGTATGGACAGATGAAGAGGAGGAGGAGCATTCTTTTTCACGAGTGAAAAAATGGCGATCTCTTTCGCTTCTTCAAATTGGAAGCCGCGCTGATAAGGAGGCCTTGGTGGATCCTCCTCGTGATAGCAAGAAGCGTTTCTGGGAGGTTTTTGACACCGACACACGAAGCCTACCTCAAAATTTGAGGAAAGTTGCAAGGTCTGATTCAGCTGAAGAACAGATAGGCATTGAGAAGATAGTGAATCAGAGGCAGAGGCTACTGTCGAAGTTCGATTCGGCTAAAGAGATGAAGAAAGAGAAGATGGTGAATCAGAGGCAGAGTCAATTGAAAGAGAAGATGGTGACTCAGAGGCAGAGTGAATCGACTCCCAAAAAGTTTCTGGCAAAGAAGAAGAAGAAGGCTAAGGAGGAGGGGCACAGGTTGGGTCTGCATCAGCAAAAGGATGACTCGCCTCCGTTTAAGGGGAACCTGTACAGATTGAACCTCCAAAAGCAGATGTATCCAGTCAAGCAAGGAATAGCAGTGGAGGAGGATGACAAGCCCGCTTTGAGTACAAAGGTGTTGAATTGTGAAGAGATGGGTGCTTGGCATGAGATTGACAACTTTGGAAAGCAGAAAAAGAGAAGAAGGAAAGTTAGGAGCACAAGTTCTCTGTATGCTTGCACTCAGGAGGTGAGAACAGAGGCAATTAAAGATGAACTTGAAGATGACTGTCTGGAGGATGATGTTGAGGATGACTGTTGGGAATACAAGGCTGAAGATGACTATCTGGAAACTAACTCTGAGGAAGCAACTCTTGGCTACCAGCGAAAGAAGCACAAGACTTTTGTTAGACATCCAAAGCCTATGGGCAATTGCCAAGGATCATGTCGGCTGGATTTGGAATTGGTGAAATCTGAGGGCTATGAATCCCAGAAAGGTTGCCACACCAGCTATCCAGGAGCAGTTGAAGCTGAGGAGGCAAGCAATTGTACAATGCAGGTGTCTGATACCATTGCTGAATCTGAAGCTGATGACTTCCAATTCATTGAAGAGGATGCTAGCAAGTCAGCATTACATTTGAAAGGCATTGAGGACTATCCGAGAGGCGAACTAAATGAAGCTTATATGTATGGTCGTCAACAGGAGGATCTAGGAACACTCAAAATGACAATAACATCTCATTCAGCCACCAGGCATGCTTGGAATTTGACTGCATGTGATATGCAACTATCTGAGTTAGCTTCGTTTCCTGACCACTCCTCAAATACTCTTACAGAATCTGCAACCTGTGGGAGCAAGCCAGTGACAGGAACAGTCTGGGAAGTTGCAGATAATGTTGTGCAGAGCTCAATGGAGGGATCTCATGATGGTCATGCTCTGTTTGAAGCTTGGGAGATTCAAGGCACTAGATGCAGCCTGCAGGAAACAACCCATCTTCCCTGTGATTTCATAGAAACTTTTGAGGAGCATCCAATTTTATTGAGCAGAGAAGACAACAGTGAGCTTGATGTTAGCACTCTCACTATATCTCAAGAAGAAAACATCCTTCCCAGTTCCACTTCCCAGCAAATGAATGCTGTTCTAGATGAACTGTCTCTTGAAATGCCAATGTCACGGTATGACCTATCGCAGCAAGGAAATTTGGTTTCAAGCTCTACCTTCCGCAAAGCAACTGTCCCCACAGAGATCCTCAGTAACAAAATAGCTGCAACTATGGAAGTTTCTGAGCAAGTAGGTCTAAGTCTTCATTCTTGCAGGGTTAGAGAAGTAGGACAGCTTGCAACAAGTCAAAACTTGCTATTGCATGAAGATTCCTTCCAACATGCAAAAGACATAGCAGTAGCTTGTCTGCCAGATTCAGCAGTGCTGCAGGCCAGTTCACAGGTCATGAGCTCCTTGCATCAACATGATGGACGAGATTGTAAGGCCCTGACAGATGCTGCAGTTTTGTCAACTGCCACCTTTGAAGGTGTTGTGCAGGAGCATGGAGGTGTTGACGCAGAAGTGCAAAATAAGTTAGCAGCCAGCTCCTGTCATGAGAGCCCTGCAAAATCATCTCCACATGATATTCATAATAGCTCCAGAAATGAGATCATTGTGTCAGGGGAAAGACTGACCAAATGTGATCAAGCTCATGAGGTCATTTGCCTGTCTGATGATGAGGATGAGGAAATATCCATGGGAGCTCAAGGATCACTGTGGGGAATGGGCATCCAAAGTACACAAGATTGTCAAGATGTGGCAGTGATATTGCCAAATGTCCCTGGTGAAGTTTTGGTGCATGATCATGGGCACACTGATGTAGATGTGCAAAACAAGTTGTCAATCAAGTCCCAAGAAGAAGACATCCCAACTTTATCTCTTGGTGATGGCCCCAGAAGTTCATTGTTTGTAAATACATTCCATACAACAATCATTGCTATGGATAAAAGTGCTGAAGAGGTGATTCACAACGAGGATGGACCAACTGTGGGAGTGCCAGGATCACCATGGCAACTTGGAGACCTAAGTAAACTAAATGAGCTTGTGGTTGCTGCAGAATTGCCAGGGCAACAGCTTACACATGGGTCTACTTCACCTGCAAGTTGCAATGCAAAAGTGAGCTGTGATGAAGTGTCACGAAAGCAGGAGCCAAGTTCAATCATTTGTCAACATGCAGTGGTGTCAGAAACTGATGAAAATATTGCAGCCCAGAAATCTGTACTGGGTAAGTGCCTTTCCCTCACTATAATAAGTTGTATCTCCAACAGAATCTATGTTAGTTTCTGATTTTTCTGATCACTCAGCTTCCAATGTGCAAATAAACTTCCTTGCATTGTAGGAACCTGAAGTTAACTCTTTGCTATCTGAAACCTCATGCAGATGAGGAAACTCAAAACACTTTTCTTGTGGAAAGAATGCCAAGCAGCAATATTGGAGATATGTCCACCAAGGAGGATGTCTCTATGAGGCCTGTGAATTCACAAATTGTTCCTGAGAGTGGGCATGAGCATAATGAAAATGACACTGACAAACAGCAGACCCTTCAGCAATGCCAAGAAACATGGGCGGGGGGGTCAAAATTACCATCAGTAGCAAGCTTTTGGTCTCTCGATTCTGATTCCAAGAAAGAGAATGAAGTCTCATGGACAGAGCAAGTGAATTCTGGCCTCCATAACAATCTGTCAGGCAGCATTGAGGGAATTGCTTCTCAGGAAGGAGACACTGAGAGCACGATCACAGAGCCAGAGGTTGCCTGCCCAGTGACGCCGAATGAAGATATTTCAAGTGATGGTGCTGCAAAGCACATTGCATGCCATGACCCCAAAGAAATGGATACACCTTTGGAAACAGGCAGCTTTCAAGAGTTAACCTCAAATACTGTGGATATTGCATCCCCTTTACAGACCATGGAGACCAGTGCTTCTGCACTAGTTGACATGTATAAACATTCTGAAGAAAAGTGTGCCCTTCTTAGCACCATTGAGGAATCAGAGAGCACTGCTTATTGTGAAAATATGTCAGCAGATTCATTTTGCGCCTTAGAGTCACTCAAACCTTCAGTCCCTTGCAAATTTGCTGGATGTAGTGCACACAGAGCAGGTGTTGAAAATGTGGAGACAGGTAAGACCTTTGAGCCAGAAATGTCTTGTTGCAGCAGCAAGACCAACAATGGTGATCCAGCAGCAAAGACCTCCAAAATGTTCAGTGCAGAGGAGGAAGATATGCTGACAAATGAGCTGCCTTCCATTCAACACTCTGAACTTGAGGAGGAAGCAGGAGGGGACACCGACTGCTTGTTTGCAGGCCCTTCAAGGATGCCCCACAAACGCAAGGTAAGCATCAAACCCTGCCTGCAGTTATTCCTATCACTTTGGAGCTCTCAAGGCAGAACACACATGTGCCTTTTCTGAAGTGCAGCTCATGTGGTCACTAATGAACCACCTTCTGTTACAATTCACGATACATGAATTTATGATGGGGATTTCATAATCCTTAGGATTCTGTCATTAAAAAGCAATTATTACAGACTGCACCTTTGGAGTTATGGGTGGTAATCAGTACCTGGCAGATCTCTGCAGTGTAGTGGTTTACTTGAGCTGTATAAGTCCCATGCTAAAAGACCATTCATTTTGCTGCAGGCCATATCACCCCAGTCACAGTTCCAACTCATTAGAGCATCCCTTGAGGAAGAAAGGATGCCTACTATCCGAGTCAAGCGAATGAAGCGTATGTTTCTCATGAATGTTTTGCTCCTCCTTTATTGTATCATTCTTCTGGTGTTTGGCATTTTTCCTTGCTGTATAAGCTGCCATTTTAACTGGGTCAATTGACTCTTTGTAGCTGCTTGTTGAGACTATTGCACAAACAATTTATGAATGCAGAACATCAGGGTGGAGATGCCCATGAAAGAAAGCAAAGCAACAAAGTTGTTTTTAGATGGATGGGAACACAGGCTGACAGAGATGATTATCCCAATGGAAACTTCTTTTGCGAGTCTAGTGAAGAAATCCAAGGAAGGAGTGACAGAAAAGTCCAGCATGAGCCACAGTCTGGATCACCTATTCCAACTGCAAAGTCTCTGGGCACACCTGGGCAAGCTGCTCATAACAGCTCTCCAGGAAGTGAACCAGTCTTAGAAGAATTGCACAATGCTGCCAACTCTTCTTGTTCAGCCTTTGGCTCCCCAGATCACAACAAGCAACCTGCTCTTCCTTGGAAGTTGGGCTTGCAGCAGGCCCTATTGCAGTGTAATGATGTGTCTCCCATTCCGTGTCTCCAGCAAACTGACAATGAGGCACCCAGGTCAGGTAGCCCAGACACTACTAAGACTTCTCCAGCCCCAGGCAGACCCAAGGGCATACTCAAGACTTGTCAGGGCCGTTGCAAGTGCCCTCGGTGTCGGCAACTTTACAAGCATACGGATACTGCTTCAGTATTCATTGACTCTCAAATGAAGTTCATAGGCCGCATTGCCAAGCGCTTGATAGGACAATTGGGAAACATGTGCACTATATTCGAAGAAGTCCTCACTAATCATCAAACAGATTCTTCATCTGTGGCTTCTCCATTGACCCTGAAGGTACATACACTCATGATATGTGCCTTGCTTGGAACCAGTAAAACAGTGTCCAATGTGGGACTTGAGCAGCCTTTAGTATGTTCCCCTTCCTTTTGAGCAAGGATATAAGACAAATGGTGTGTGAACTTGGGTGAATTTCTATGGTTCTCATCTTGCTCATTACCACTATGCAGGTTAAGGGGGGTCTTGATGGTGCATTGGAAGCAGCGGGGTCTGCAAAGAAAGATCTTGGAAAAATGGCTCGTGACTCCAGACGTGTTTGCCACATCCTTGTATGACTTATTTCCTTTCATCCAGTTCCTTCCTCTTATCTTTGAGTTCCCAAATATTGCTGGCAGTTTTGATTTCAAATAGATTTGGAGCAGCAGCCATGTTTCTTAATGGGTGCTCTTTGAATTGTACACCTTCTGCAAATGACTATGAACCTCCACACACAGTCCTTTGCAGCATTCTTACATCGGTTACAATGGATTGTTGCTGCAGGGCCGAAGAAGGATTACATTTGCAGATGCTGCTGGGAAGGAGCTTTGCGATTTCAGAGTATTCACACCAACAAAAGACCTCTGACTATCAATCCTTGTCAGGACAAAAACCTGATCTCAACCAAATACTGTTTCCAAATACTCACTGAAGCTCTGAAGATTGCCTTCCTATTCTCAAGCAAGGTCACCATCAAGCAATCTATTGTGGACAACTCCACAGCACTGCACCATATAATTGTTGGCATGAGCCTTCATCTACTAGAAAAGGAGCTCAGCAAGTGTAACATTCTGTAGACTGCATGATAAACTATCACCAATGCAAAGACCTGTGGGCAAAGCTCCACAGGAAATCTAATTTCTCCACTACATCTCAATGAGAAGAGTGTTGTCACAAGATGATCGGGATACTCTATGCTGACTAGCATTTGCAGAGGACATGAATGGATTAGGTTTAGGCTTGCCATCATAACAGAAAGCACGAATAGAAATAATGAGCAGGATTGTCAGGTCCTGGATCCAATTGTGTTCTTAGATTTCTCATACTATTTCATGCATTTGTTCAGTTCTCATGTTTTGGGTGTGTCAAATTGTGTCAGTATGTTAAAGAGACAAAATGGGGATGGACAAGTGCGGCTTGCTGGTCAAAGCACAAATTGGCATCCATATCAGATTGGTGAGATTTCACTTCTGGCAATTTTGCTCTCTAATCCTAATGGAAGATAAAAATCACTAGGTGGTCTTCTGTGAGGTTTCTACATGAAACTGTTTACACAAGAATACTCTGACTTGCTGATGGATTCACTGTAGATTCACTATTATTTGGTTTATGAGAGAACCCCACACTGAAGAGGAATCAACCTTAGTAATGGGACCAGAGATGATAGTACCCTTGATACTGCCACATGGAGAAAGAGAGGAGTGGCTTCCCAGTTAATGAGCCTTCAACACTGATTGATGAGTCCTTGTAGTGGGTAAACTTACTTTGTCAGATGAAGTGGCACTGAGTTTGCAGTTCTGCTAACATGTTCACTCCTGCTGCAGCAAGTTCATTTGTTGGAGTTTGACAAATGATCTTTTGCTGACATGACTTCTTGGATTTCAATCCATGTTTGCATTCAATATTTTCTTCACAGGTCTCCAGATCAACCATGCTTTCTGACACATTTGCTTTCCCTTACTGAAGTAACTGTACCTTTTAACTCTACTTGTACCTGCACCTTGTAGTTCCAGAGTGGTATTACATTTAGATGCATCAAAATGGTGTTTTCTTCCAATAAAACACGGAATTCTTATAAGTTGGCCACCAACTTAAACATGAATATATCATACTCTTCTTCTGAAGACTCTCATGAATGGAAACCTGTAAGATTGGTAACCTCCAGAACTGGGTTCAAACAGCAGCCAGGTTCAGCAAGATTATGTGTAAGGGCTACCCAGCTGAATGAGAAGTAACAAGTAACCACAAACAATATATGCCCACATGAATTTGAAACAAAATTGTGAGACAGTGATGAAATAGCTCAACAAATGGTGAAATTGATACATTTACAGGTGGATTGAGCACAAACATCACAGCAAGTGGCAAGATATTTGGATAGGTGTAGGAAAAGTTTCAAAGTTGAGTCTTGTGGAGAACTCCAGGCATGTTCCTGTTCCTGTTGAGGGAGATTTGGTTGAATGAGAAAGTCATGAAGATTCTGAGACTCTCCTCGTTGGCAGCAGCCAAGAGCTATGACACATGTTTGTTCTACAGCCAAAATGCTCCTCCACAGCGTGCTGAAATGCTCCTTCGTGAACCTGATTTGTTCCTGCAAAGAAAACCTTCTTTCAGTCCTAAGGACGGCATAAGTTTACGTATGATAGTGAATTTGCAATGACCAAACAGACTGGCAACTATCGGCTTTAGGTGCTGCACCCAGAATTCCTTAGGGTTTCCAGAGAGAAGACTCAATCAAGGAACTGTGACTGGACAGGAAGTCACTTGGATTCTCTAGTGTGAACATTAGTTTGTTTTAAGGTTTAGGTTTTGTTTTGAGCAGCCGTCAACTTTCATTGTGCAGGCGACGGAGTTTATATCATCACTATTTGTTAGTGGTTGTGAGTAGGAAACTTTGTTGTTTGTGTCTTATGTGAAAGGGGTTGGGAGCAAACGATGGGTGGCCAAGGGTGCTTCAAGCATGCAAGGGAGACAGGAGGTAGGATGTTGTTGGACGAATATAAGAAGAGGAGTTTGAGGGGGAAGAAAGGCAGGTTTGTTTTTGTTGAAATTGTTGCAGTTTGTGTAAAAGTAAGAGCTTGCAGAAATCTATAGTTATTGTTTGATTTCCGCTACACCACTGACTACATCATGGCAGGCATTGTGTTCTTACTAGAGTTAGGATTTATAAGGGGTTGATGTTGAAGGTTGATGACGCATAAAAGAGGTCTAAGCTATAGAATAGGGAGCATGTAGAAGTCCATTTGTAGGGGTCCTTGGTCAAACCTTTCTTGAAATCATGTTGGTAGCAACAAGAGTGATAGCCATAAACCTTAGTGGGTATCCTTGGGTTGGACAGAATGTGGGTGAAAGAATAATAGAATGGGAGAGATTATTGTAAATATCCATAGATCCACATTCTGCACAAAATTATATTTTTTGAGTAGTTGCAAGTCAACTTGGCATACCTTGTTCAGTTGTGGTTTGTACCCAAAAGACGATTTGTTACTCAAGTTAGACCTAGCATTTCTCTACATTATCTCATGTTGTAGAAGAATGGATTAGCAACTTATAACAAATCAACTGAACATTGAAAATGTTGATCTCAAGCCAAATTCCATTAAATCATGCACTCACAATATGTGAATTTGTTTCTAACAAAAGTTTGAAGGTTACTACTTTAGCAATTTAGGAGAGGACAATGGGTATGTACATTCTAGAAACTCTCATGGTATGGAAAATCATGTAATGTAGGATTGCAAAACCCATGTGTTGTAACAGTGTCAGTTTGGCAGGAAATGAGTTGCAGACATTGTTGTTAGAGTAAAGATTTGTGATCGAGATATGGTTTTCCTACCCTTTTCTTTTAGGTTATAGAACATCTTCCAGACAGAACCTTAGACACAAAGGATTTCTTACTCCTCTTGGAAATTAGCTAGAAGGGACCTAAGGAATTCAATACACTACACTGCTTAAAGCCAACAACTCCCCCCTAAGGGACACTACAAAAAATTACTTTTTGTAGAACAAAATTCCAAGATTAAATCAGTGTCAGCCTTGTCACTTCTCATATTAGTTTTCATGTCAATGTAGTTGCAGTGTCATGTTGATTGAGGATCAACCTTGGGTCAACTTAGGTCAATTTTTTTTATAAAAATTTGATAAAATTATTTATCCCAATGGCGACCAAAATTTAATCAACATAAACTTTTTGGTACATAGATAATTGGTTGGACTTGGATCTTGGTCCATATGGAGATTTGCCAAAAACATTAGTGGTTGTCAAGGTGTGATGTTGATGATTGAATTTTAGTCAAAATCTTGATGTTCTAATTGTTTTTGAAAATCGAACACGGTGAACAAGGATGAACCTAAGTGGTATTCCCTACCACAACCAAAATCAAATCCTCAAAAAAAAATCATGACCATCAAAAAGTGACAAATAAATTGGTCACCATCTTGATGGCCAAGATTATTTTTTCAAGTTTTATATTTTATATTTTTCACACCTAAAATTTGATTGCCGCATGCATTGCTATGGACTTGGGTAGGACTAGCCCATAGGGTGTCCACAAGGACCATGACTAGGTCCACCTTGGTCCTGGTCTTTAGGTGAAATTGATATTGAAATAATGATAATAATAATAATAGGGGTGCTCTACAAACTTGGGCCTAGAGCACCCCTATCTAGGTTGTGACAAAAATTTGGTTGCAATTTGAAAAGTAGTTTTTGAAAATAAATAAAAACCACCATGGTAATCATGTGACTTTAACCCCCTCATCTTCCCATCCCTAGCCACCCTAGTGTGTAAGGTTGTTGCATAGTGTGTTGGACTCTTCAAGTGTTTGATAATCTATAAAAGTGTCCTTTTCTCTTCTTTTGTCAAGACATTAGGTGCATTAGGCTTATGTATGTGCCATTTGCCACTTGTTGTTGCCAGAGTTAAGGTCAAATGCCCACTTCTTCCATGTCTCTACGAATGGCACTGTATCCTTCTCCCCAAATTATGATTTGAATCACATTTTTGCCTAAGTTTTTCTCACAATGCATCACATCTAAAACATGCCTCACAAAAAGGAATTGTCACATAAAAAAGGTAGCAACACTTGAGTTGTTCTTTCTCCAAACAAAAAAAAAAGGTAGAGCTATATGTCACCCAACCAAGTTCACTTTAGAAAGAGGGGGTAAATTACTTTCAATAACAAAACAAAAAAGGCAGATCTTATATCAACAATCCTTGACAGTTCCTTAGGAAGATGATAAAAAAAAAAACTTGGAAAAAATTCTACAAATCTTAATTGTACACAATATTACAAGACTCTAGAGATCATGAACATAAATTATGGACACACTAGAACATAACTAGATAATCATAGTTGACATGGTTGGCAAACCAAAATTCAAGCAAATAATAAGACATGCGTTAAAAGTTTTGTTGTGATTGATTTTTTTTCCTTCAATTAATGGAAAATTGAACTTCAAATCATGAATTATTATAGGAGAATATCCAAGACTAATGTGAAAAGTTCATGCTAATGAATGTTTTGAAAAAAATTAGGGATTGATGAATTTAGGGTTACTATGTGAAAGAATAGGAAAAAAAATTATAAATTTGCTAATAAGGGATCAACAAAATTTAATTTGCCAATGGGGCAAGCAAAAGAAAAGGCTCTTCCTTTTCACACCACGTGTATGGACAAGGTCTTCCCTATCCTCTAATGTGTGGAATCTTCTTGCCAACCATGCCTCATGTTCTTCAACCCTTTGTAAAAATTTAATAGCAGAAACTTTAGGTGGTGTAGACTTGAGCTCCACTTGTCAATTGAATGCATCATGATCTCTCCTATATGGGTGGCCTCTAGCATGGTAATGTCAGTGTCCAAGATACACATTTTTTTTCAAGTGGGAGGAACATCTAATATCCACTTTTGGACTACATGAAAGGCATGCCAAATAGCCTTTTGTTTAGCAACTAACAAATAGGCCATACGCAAGATAATCATGCAAGCTCCACATGCACATGGCCTTCAACATAAATTCAAATGAGCCTCTTGGCCTTGTCACATCACTAGTTGTACATACACATCTATGTTCTCATTTTTTATGGACTCCTTCCCTGGTATAAATAATATTAACGTCTCAAAAAGTCTTTTTGTTGTCAACCAAGGAGGCAAATTTGTAGTTGAGGAGTAATATTGGCCATGTAGAGTGATTTGTAGATAGGTCAACATATGGGTTTACCCCATCAAGGGTTAGACCCAACCTAGTGTTGCAAGGATTTGTTGCAAAATCAGGCCAGGTCATGTCAATGTGTTTCCAAGCTTTTGTATCACAAACCAAATGAACCAATCCATCAATTCTTTTGCTCGCATTGTGCGAAATCATCTGATCTAGCAAGGTTGGACACCTATACATCTGTTTCAACCTTGGGATCAATGGAAAGTGACAAAGCACCTTGCAAGGAATTGTATTTGACCCTTCAATAAACCTTGATTTCTTACACTTTGTGAAAGATGCGGTTCCCTTCAATTTTCCCCTAAACAAAACACACCCATTATAACATGCATGAGTTGAATTATAACTTAATCCCAACTATTTCACTATGATTTTTACTTCATACAAAAACTTTGGAAAGGTGTTGTCCCTTGGGAATAGGTCAAGCCTCAATAATGATAAGAGCTCATCCACAAACATGTTGTTGATTCCATGTGTACTACACAAATTAAAGACTAAAAAAATAGTGGCAAGCCGATTAGTGGGACAACCTTCCTACAATGGGGTTTGAACCTCCCTAAACATATTTGACATTGTTTCATCATAATCATCATCATGTTCTAGTTCCATGCCTTCAAGGTCAAAATCATCACCTACATTATTATCCCCATCAGCAAGTTGGCTACCATGGAAGGTCCCTACATCTCCATTAATATTTTGTTATAATTCATCACACCTTTGAAAGGTGTCAATTAACATTCTTCCCATTTGAATGTTTTGATCCATGCTTGGGACTTCATTTGCCACCATGTTGTAATGACCCATTGTGTCCCTTTCATTTAGGGCTTTTGATTTAGTTCCATCAACCCCCTATGATGGATAATGTAAAAGGAGTGCAAGAAGACACACATGTACATGACACATACAACATTATCAGAATCTATAAACATGCATTTATACAATGCATGTTTTATATAACGAACTTTGAAACACAAGCTTTCAGGGGCTTGATATCAATGTGTCATGGCATCCCTTCCAAACACATTCATTTAATTTTGTACAAGTAGATTTTTGTTAAGGATTGATCAATGTACTAGTAAAGGTTTCAGTAGCTTTGGATTACATCCATGTTTTCTAAAGTGGGCCCTAACAATTGACCTCAATACAAGCCTCCCACCCCCACAAAAATAAAAATAGGGGCACATATATTTTGAGAATCCAAGTTCATTAGTTGTAGTCTCCTCTACTAGTGGGTGCTCGTGACCTTCAGACATTGTGAGGCGCAAACACAACGCAACGTGCCAGCCCCTTCCCTTCTTGATACAAAGAGAAAGGAAAGAGATGACCGAGCTCGGGTACCCGGGCCGATGTCGGCGACAGCCCCCATAAACACACGGGCCTGTTCCACTCCACCCGTGGCGAAGAGCTTGGTTTATGGTCCGGGACCTGGGTCTTCGTCACCGCCCCGGTTTAATAGTTCCTCCCACGGTTCCACACATGCCGCACGGCCCACGCCAAGTTTTTTTTTACCGTTCGGCTCTTTGAAGCCTGGGCGTTGGGACTTGGGACCTGGATTGGTCGGGATTCAGGACTCGGGACTCGGGACTGGGGGACAGTTTTAAAAGTGACCAGGGTTTCAGGACTTCGACAGACAAACAGTACGCCTTCTGTGACAAACCCGACCCGGCACCCCCCCATGGCAGGCTCGGTCGGTCGAAATCCGAGAGTCCGAGAGTGCTGCGCTGGGCCCAATCGGCCTGAACGCTGAGCTCCGTCACAGACAAACGTAGTGAATTTATATATAAGATTTTGTGTAACCTCCCATCCCAAGTTTCCTTTTGACCTACATTAAATTTAGCAAGTCTAGTTGCATCCATGAGGACTTATTAACATGTTGTGCCTATAATAATGGTTTTACTTAATTAGATTAATATAAAATCATCAAGGTGCCATAACCATGCATTCAAAATCTCTAAACATTTAAAGAATTCCAAGGGATTTTTGTGCTGCACAATTTGAAAGAGAAGGGGGTAGGGCATTTACTCATCATGATGATGTTAATTAAAAAGCATCTACATGTCCAAATTCCCAAAAAAGGCTTGGCCCACTATTTGCCCAACTCCCAATTAATCTGCATAATTGAAACCAATACAAATAAGGGTTGTAGATACATAAGAATTACAGCCAATGCAAATAGACTAGTTAATCAATAGTTCCTCTCAGTATGTGAACTCATGTTAAAATTATTTAAGTCTTTAGAAGATAAACTTGCATTTAAGATTTTAATGCTCATGAAATATAATTACAAATTGATATTTAATGAATTTTTTATTTAAGGCCATTTGTTTCATTCTAGACAACTTTCCAATCACAAACTAACCTAGATACTTGGTGTGTTCAATCAAGATTGGTGGACTTAAATTAAGTTTAGCCATGACCTATTGTGCACATGTTGTATAGAACATTCATTTGCAATGGTTATTACAACACCTACTTGGAAGGTGAGCAATGCACATCACATAGTTGGTGGACCTATTTTAGTGCCATGGTAGTTTTAGCCAACTTTGAGTAGTTCATAATCAAATTTGTGATAGTCACCTGCAAATGTAAATTGTGGGAAAAGATACAAGGATAAATATAGGAGAATATTATTTTGTCCATCATTTAACATCTAATGGAAGAATTTTTCCTTTCAACCCTTCCATGAATGCCAAGTCAATCCACTCAAAATGGCACCAAAACAACACATTTTTCTCATCAATGTGGCAGTTCATTAAGTACACATAATGTCCCTTAAAGTGGTACAATCCATTTTGCTATCAATGAAGCACTCACGATCCTTCCCATTACCATCACAATAACCACCCCCCTTTCCTTATAAGATATCATCATACTGGTTTTTCACCCTTTTGAAATATTGGGTGGATTTAAGGTGGAGCGGGTCACCAACTTCTTGTGCATCTTATATATTAAAGCAAACATGGTGTCTGTCTATCTGTGTGGACAAAAATTGGGCAGTGCCTGGAAGATTCTTCCAGTCACTGCCCGTTCCACAGGTTCATGTGATCTCATAGTGCAGCACGTTCGCACACAAAGCTTGGCCAGCATGATTTCCGCAAAATCTATCGTTTGGCGGAGAGATTGCTTTTATGGAGCAGTATACCCATCAAGACCCCTAGCCTATGAACAAAGCAAAGGTGCGCAACGATTTGGAACGTAACAAGCTGGAAGGAGACCGGATGTCAATCTTGCTGTTGCTGCCGCCGCCGCAATGACGACCCCCCACAACAACACGTCGCAGCAGCAACTCTGTGACAAGCTTCCCATACCACCATGATGCTGGACCCCATCATGCGTGTTGCAAGCACCAGCTTAGGCACAAAGGCAGACATGGGTGTGTAGTAGCAAAGCACCTCAGGCATGGAGGCATGGGTAGAACAAAGGATCCATGCGTGCAAGCAAGCAAGCTAGGTTCCCTACCAGCTACTGCTATTGCAAATTTCAAGCCTCAAAACAAATCGATTTAAGACAGCAGCCGGTTTTCCCTTCTTCTGCTGCTTCTTCTTCTTCTTTTACTTCTACTTCTACTTCTACTTCTTCTTCTTCTTCTCCTTCCAATGTCAAGAACTGGGGTCTAACATGAGCAAGTTTGATTTGTTTTGGTGATTTCTTCTTTCTCATGTGTTGTGGATGTCAAGTGCCCAGTCATGTCTAACTCTACTGCAATGACTGCCATTGAGGTAGAGTGGTTGCTGTCATATTGTTTTTGAAAATTAGGATAACTTACACCAACTCCTGGCTGCCTTGCAAGTGGTTGGGGGTAGATGTCAAACCACATGTCATATACAGTATTTAGTCCAGCTTTAATGGGTCACAGATTTTGCTTATCTAAAGTATGGGAGTCCTTCTCCATCCAACAGTTTCTACTTGTATTCTGTTTTTCCTACAGCTGCAGCTACTCAGCGCGCTACAGAGTGCTTTGTTTTCAGTTTGGTGCAAGTTTTGTTGTGTGTTTCCTGGACATGGATTGATAGCTAAGCTCCGGACGGCAGAGCAGGCGTTGTTCAATAATCTTCAAGCTTGGGCAACTCTTTGACGTTTGATGCAGCTGCTAATTGTGGTAGTAGTAGTAGCACCAGCTGCAGCTGGAGTAGGAGCTGATGAGGGTGCAACAGCAAAGTCTACAAGTATGTCACTGCTGCATCAAGGACACTTGGGATGCGACTTCTCCAGCATTACGTACATGAGACAATGTGTGCAAGCTCCCATGACTAGCTGTGCACAACTTGCCGTCTCTAGGTGTGTGTTCTCATTAGTAGCGCCGCGAACATGGCATCTGTTCAAGTCGCATGATGAGTTTGTTCCAAGGAACTTTTTTCTTCATTTTGTGGAGCTCATGGTCATGTGAATTATATTACAGATTTGTTTTGGCAGTTGTTTTGCGGATCAAATTGTTGATGAGGATTGTAATCAAGCGTTGAATTTTTGTTTCCGTTTGTTGTATTGTTCAACAATGCTTATGTTGGCGAGGTTGAAAGCAGCAGCAGCAAGAAGCAACGGCAACAGCCTGCATCATCTTATATTTGCTCATAATCTTGCGAGTCTGTGAGACTATGGAATGTAGTTTTTGGCCACTTCCCACTCATTGGTGGGACCATTTCTCCATTTTGTAAGTCTACGTGTCAGAGTACAAACCTCTAATCTTGATGTTTTACAACAGCTGCTGTGATAGAAGAGTGAGCATCAGGCCACAATTGCAAGGATTGTCTGCAAATACATGTTCATTCCAAAACAACCCTCCTGCACTCTTTTCTTAGAAATCTCATTGTTGTGCCTGGATTGGATATTGCAAGACAAGTCTGTGAGATTATGGAATGTGAACACATGTGTATGTATACTTATATTTGCTGGGGCTGGTGGCCACTGCAATGAAGTACTCAGCGTGGTTAGTGCTGTTCTTTGTTCTCATGACAATAGCCTCTCTTATTTGTCAAGGCCACTGATTCTTTGATTCTTTGCTGGGGTAATTTCTGGTGTCTACAGGGGTTGCATTTCAGGTCAGAATATAAGATGCTTGAAAAAATTTCAGGCAATTTTGGAAATTTTAGCTTGCTTGGCAAAGTTATAAATGCTAATTTTTATCATTTCTGCCCAAAATATGTTGGGCACTCTGAAAAATCTGGATGCTTGAAATTAATTAGCATTTTGGGAATTCTCATTTTGCTCAATAATAACCGGCACCTTATAAATGTTGAAGATAGTTTTCATTTATGCCCAAATTTTTGAGGCATTCTGAAAATCTTCTCATGCTTTAGAAATTTTGGGCAGTTTGAGAATTTTTTTTGTCCAGTAAGTTCGAGCAGATTATGAAGGTGAAAAAACTTTTTTTTGTCACTACCCACCATCCCGGGTGCTCTTGTCACATGAAAGTCAGTATGTTGGGTAGACCAACATTAGGACAAATGTTTTGGCACCCTTAAGACAACTGTTTCACACCCCTAGGACAAATGTCTTGCTCTCTTAAGCCAGATGTCATCCATTCTCAAAACAAATGTCCCACGCCCTTAAGGTAAATGTCCTACACCCTTAAGACAATTGTCCTATGCCTTTAAGACAATGATCTTGGGTCAAATTGTAATAGCCCCAAGCCATTGGACCAAGAATTTTTGTGTATTTGATGCAAATACACATATAAAATAATATTAATACGCGTATATTGGCTTATTGTTAGATCTCATGTCAAGAAAGTTTACCCCAAGATAAAACTAAAATTTGCATATGCATATTGGCTCAAGGTTGGAATATATTTAGAGAATGTGGCTTAAAGTTAAAATCTTTTTTGGACACTTTGGCCTAGGATTAGAATTTTTTGAGCACTTCGGCCTATAATTGAAACATTTTTTAACCATTTGGCTTGAGGTTGGAGTCATGTACCAATATGGCCCTTTTGATATTCTGCACACAGCCAAGGAAGGGCACATATTTCAGGAATGCCCTTGCGACCAGGGCATTAACTTAGGCATTAATTGTGCAGACACTTAAGCAGATGCAAAGTTGGTTGTGATGAAGAATTGTGGGCACATACCTCAAATTGAAAATCTTAAGGAATATAACCGATTCCTCGTCAATTTCCTGAAAACCTGCCCCCAGAATTCAACCAAGGATTGATTGATATTGATCAGTCTTTTAAGAGGATTATGATTTTTGGAGTTCCGGCTTCTGGAAAGGGGACGCAATGTGAATAAGAATAGAAAAAATAAAAACATGAAACAAACATAAACCAAAAAAAAAGTAAAAATTATAAAACTATAAAAAAGGAATGGAAACAAATGAAACAAGGAAAGGGAAATACAGTAAAAAAAATTTAAAAGAAAAAATTTCCAGAAATGATGAAACCAAATAAAGACTAAAAAATAAGAAAAAATAAAACTTATAAATATTGAAAAAAAATCCTACTTGAAAAAGAATGAAGTGTGTCTTCTTTCTCCAAACTTCAAACTTGCATTCAAATAAAAATATATATAAAAGTGAAAAAGAAACACTTTATTTTTATTATACAAAATAATAATAAAAATAAAAAACACATACAAATAAAAAAATAAAAAAGTTAAAAGTTTTAAAAAAAAACTAAGACATGAACCAAGTTTAAAGAAACCGGGTGACTTCACAGTGGCGGGCACCCACTAGTTTGCAATAATGTCCAAACATTGGACTAACCTCCACAAAATGTCAAATGTCAAATGGGCCCACTTATGGCATGATAATGCATATGCTGCCACATCAAATTTCAACACCATCAATGCGAGCCATACCACTTTAGTTTTAGCCAACCCAAACCATGCCTTAAACACAAGTCTCCAACCTTGAAGCTCATCCAAAACACCCTTTGGCTCATCATCAACCTAGTCACACATTCATGACTAGATTTGGGTGAGGAAAAGATCATCCGGAAGGGCAAGGATGAATGATCCTAGGTATTGTGTTGCCACAAATATGGCTCGAGTTGTTGCAACAGCTCACCTTGTTTTAGCAACCTTAGCTTTTTTAGCCTTTGTCAATCTTGCATATGCATTCTTTCTATTCCCCATAATTTGCATTTGAAATGCCATAGGAATGCACAATCAATAAAATGCATCATAAATAACGTGGGTTGAAGACCAAAAATAGTATCATTAAGAGAACTGAAACATTTCATGAACTAAGATGTATTGTTTTAATTTTGCACTTGTTGGAATAATAAAGGGAGGTAATCATCTGTAAATCCAGCATGTTAAGTTACCACCCAATGGCCTTTGCAAGGGTGACCTTGACTACAACATCCAACAATTCAGCTGCTGGTATCTCCTGCAGTACCACCACAGCAGTGTCAGCAGCTGCCTTTTCACCACTGGATCCAAATGGCTCTTGCCTTGTCTCTTGTTGCTTTGCAGTACTGTAGATGAACAGCCTGTGATGCAGATACCCAAAACCCCAATATTCAGCAAATCCAACCAAAAGAAAAGAAAGAGAGAAGAAAGAACCTTCAAAGATAAACAATGATACAACAACAAAAATTGATCTGCAAGTCTATCTATCAGAACTCTCACATGGCAACAATGAGCAGAATGTGACAACATGATTGCAATGAAAGGGATTGGACAATGAAAGTCATCAGAAATTGTCATCGGTTGTGAATCTACACGTATGTCCTTCTTCTTTGCCATTTTCTGGCAGTGATGCTTATGCTCCAAGGCATAGCTCATGATGCCATTCAGCTTCCACTGAATATGCAGGCCCTCATCGACAAAGACCAGGGTTGCCAACTCTAGTTCCCTTTGAGCAAAAAATGATCATAGTAGATCCATGGATGCCCACCTGGTCATGGCAAAGGTTGCTGTCAAAGAGTAGTTTGTTGACAGTTGGATCATCTTTGTTTTTAAACCAGTTCATAGCATCCCTGTGGTTATCATGGCTTTGATTGCAGTGTGGTGATGATACTGCTTGAGAAATGGTTTCCCCCATAAGCCATGGACCTCCACACTATAGTGAGAAGGTCTTGGCTTTTAGGTGCGATCATAGGTCAGTGTCACAGTGGCAGAAGGCAGTGGTTATTAGTCATCACAGCAATCGCTGCCACTGTTGCTGCTGCTGCTACAACTGCTTGTGTGGCCGCAACTTTCAGTGTCATTGCTACTTTCAGCTTTACTGCTACTTTCTGTGCTGTTGCAACTTTTGATGCTCCTGCAACTTTCAGTGTAGGTGCTACTTTTGGTGCTGCCATAACTGCTGGTACCGGTACAATGGTTAGTGATGGTGCAACTTCAAGTGGTGTTGCAATTGCTAGCAATGGTGCAACTGCATTGAGCTTTCGTTGTGGTTCTGGCAGGAGGTTCACAGCAGCTGTTGCAAGTGTTGGCAATGATGCAACCACTGGTGAGAGGCTGTAGTTAATTGAAATTAGCTACAGCATCTCACCAGCAGTTGCATCATCACTGATGGGGTGCAATGGCCTTCAGCTTCCACAGTGCCATCTTCATGGTTGCTTCCGTCCCTAAAACATTTCACACAAAAAGCCATGTCCAAAATTAGTGTAGCTGACTACTATCACAAGCCAAACTTTGCTGCAGCAGTAAAATAAATCAATGATTTCTTGTGAAATGAACATTCAATGAAATATGCTAAACTAGCATAGTTTTAGAGAGATATTAGATCAAACCTTTTGGTGTTTTCTGCTTAGGGTTTTTGAAAGTGGGCATTGACAAGAGGTTCGATGACTCCAATTTCTCATTGTTTCTCTGTATGTTCTGATTCCGCAGTTTTTCATACTCTGTCAGTGCCACTTCAGGTTAATCTCCCTGAGCTGGAGATGGAAGTGTCACAGAAGGTGCAGGTGTACCTTGGAATTGTGAAGAGCTCCACAATGAGAACAGAATCTTGGTTGTGGGAGGCTAAATTCCACCCAACAGCTCTCGCAAAATAGGCAATGCTCAATCATCTTTACCTGTTCAAAACAGTTAAACAACATCAGGGTTTACATCGTCTATTTTGAGAGAACGAAAACAGACATCAGATCTGAGTGAAAACTTCAGAGCACTCAAGAACCAAAAATGAAGTCAATTGAATGGGTAAAGGTCATTGAGTAAAATTTAATATGGAGTATAACTTTAAGGTCTAAGGAGCTGGGCAGGTCCAGGAATGGCTATCCACACTCTTTCACCTCAAGGGTCGAGGCTAACCATCCCTGCTGATCAAGAAAGCATGAAGTATGAAAAAGGAGGAAAGCAAAGACCAGACCCATGCAAACAAAGGATCTGGTCTCATTAATGAAAGGTAGCACTTCACTGGTCAATAGCTACAATACCGACTACAGAGTTCCCATTTGGTGGACTAGGTAACATTTCATAAGCCAAACTTGTCCTCTGCAAATAGTCATCCTCACTGGTTTACATACAAATTCCCATCCACCATGCTGGACTTGTTGCACCTGTAGAAAACAGTGATCGTTGCACCCATTTAGCTTCTCAATTTAAGTATCAGATGATGCAATGATTATCATATTTAAGAAGCATTAGAACTGCCCAATCAAAAAGAATTATCCACTAGCTGGCAGGGTAAAACCTTGCTTAGCTCCACACTTCAATCCAGAATGTTAACAGTCCAGGTCACAATGCCAGGGAAAGTTACCAGCTGTACCAAACTTTGTAAATTATCATGCACTCTTCCAGAACAAGGCTTCTACACCTAAAAGTTCTGGAGCTGATATCAGTACAATATGTTTCTCAGATCTGGTTTCACAAATTTGCTGAGAAACACTCTCTGAACCTCATGATAGTTGTCAGCAATTGCGTCCACTGGTGCCACCACTGTTTGAGATCAGTAGGGAATGTGTACTAGCCAGGACCGGATCTTAAACAATTCAAATGTTAATACAATCACTGAAAACATAATGAGTTATTTGAAGGGTTTCTATGGACCCTGTGTATCAGCAGATCAAAGAAGAGACAGTTATTCATGCAGAAGAGCCTTCCTTGTCTTCCTCCCACCAAACATGAACCTCCTGTTTGTCATTTGCACCATAACCATCTCCTCCAACACTGCTAGCACCTAAACACCCAGCATTCACAAAGTCACATGAATCTCCAATTCTTTACAGGACAGAAGTCCATACTGTTGTATTGTTGGACAATGCTTTTAAGGCTTTGCTTTATTCTGATTAATTTGTGATTTCATAATCTCCAACATGGATAGTGCACTTTTACTTATCACATTATGCTTACATTTCAAAAGGTCCATGTGCTTGAGTGTGCAATTCCAATACACAAGTTCACACAAGTTAATCTTGAGGTTGATATTGACAAGATACTCAGAGAAGTGAAATTCCTACTTTACCTAATTGAGCACTCAATAACATGAATTTTTTTGAAAACGGGAGCAGTACCCAGAGAATTCAGGCTGCTGCTTTGGGTCTTGATGCCAACATTGCTGAGCTAAAAGAGACAGTTTCTCAGGTACAAAAGGAGGTATCTCAGGACGAACCCCCCTGCAATAGCACATTCTTCCATCAGATACTGTGCTCCCTTTCATCTCTCAATCTCAGTTTTGACAAAAGAACTATGCAAAGTGCAAAATCTGGAAAAACCCTCACACAGCAATTAGGACAGCAAAAAGGTATTTTAACAACTGTGAACATGACCAAACAACCAGGTGAAAAAGGCTGAGTCAGACTGTTGCACAAACACCAATTGCTGCTTGCAGTGGTGTAAAACCATCATATGGAACCCCACCAGTCAGCACCTCCCTGCTCACACTTGCAACAAAGCATGTATAGGCAATGGAAATCGGCCATCAGCACACAAGAGAAATAACAGTCTCAAGACCAGTAATGTCATAGCACTGTACAATTCTAGTGAAATAAATTGTTTCACTGCTAGCTTGTCACACCATCAACTGTGCTTTACATCAGGAAGTAGAATAGGAGCATACCACATCATAATGCCAAATGAATAAACATCCACTTTGTGATCATATAGTTTGTGCTCAAAGACCTTTCACAATCATACCAGCATGCGTGTCAGTCACAAATTGGAAATCCACTGAACTGATGATTGACTCACACAGAACATTTATTGGAGGTGGGACAAGACACCATGAGATGCATCACAAGAGACATCCTTCCCATGTAGTACACTGTTCACCAGTGAGTTGTTACTCCTAGGAGTGAAGGAGTGCCGTTGAATAGATACCTCAGGAGACATCCAGCGGTAAGTTCCTGTCTATGCTGTCATTGCACCAGTCCACGTTCCTTCTCCAGAACTGCTCATAGGTGTAGGTTTTAAGCGAGCGACATCAAATTCACAAACCTTCACTACCTGCCAAACAAAATCATGCATCTCCTATAGGACTCCTGCTGCTTAAATTATTCCCTTCTAATGTGATATTGCATACTTGTTGCTGGACTGGTGGGTCATATGAACAACCACCATAAGACTCAACACAAGGTCCCTACAAAGAACCAAGTCTGTGCGCTGATACTAATTGGTTGTGAATATTTCCTCTCCCAATGTAGTCTCTTTTGATTGCATAATAACTTCAGAGTCACTGCCCAAAAAAATCAATTCCTCTTTATCTACTGCCAGCAGACAAGTCTCCTTCAATAATCTTCCCCGCACAGAAACTCTCTGTAACTAACGGACAAGAAGTTTCATGCTTAATATCTGTGAGAAAATCAAAATTTCAAAACACCAGTTTATAACTTACATCCCGTGCATCGATCCGGAAATTTTCAATTGAAACTCTAAATTACATACCTATGATGCTTGTTTTGTGGAGATTTACATATTTCGTAGAGATAGTTCGGTTTGTCGGAACTGCAATCTGAATCCCCTCGGATCAGTAGGACTTCCAGGGGCATCCGCTACAGGCAGGTACCATTTATATGATGCAGTCTTTCTGATCATCGGTATGTGTGTCGACGAGTTGTCGATTGTTGCTAGCATTTGTCCCTTCACTGGCAATCAGCATGATCGAACACGCGACACTCGTATGTTTCCAGAACCTTACCGCACCAGGATGTCGCGCAGACGCAAATGCAGCAAACTCGGATGCAGAAACCACTACCGCAACAGACTGTTGGAAACAACAAAGCGTGCCAGAAAATTTTAGTTCCCCGGAAAGAAAACTTATCACAGGAATAAAAAAACATAGAAACGAACAAGCATCAACTAGTAATTCTCGACATCGAAATCAACAATGCGGATCACCATAGCCAGAATGTTTAAGAAAAATCTATGAAGAACAGGATATTAATAAATAACAAAAAAATGCAGATTTGCTTACCAATCGCTTGCCGCGCACCTGGTACAAAGCCTTCCTGTCCGAAAAGCGTGAAGACAAGTGCAGCAAACCTTTCTACAATTTCTCGCCGACAGAAAAAAAAATGGCGCAAGAAGAGAGACGCGGAGGTCCGTCCGAAGAGGAGGGACCGCGGATGAGAGATGAGTATAGAGAGATTTCTTTTGTGGCAGAATTTCGCCATTTTGTGAATTATAAAAAAAGACTATTCTGCTGCAAATTCCATTTCTTAATAAAGAAATTGCCTAAATTCGAAAAATTACATAAAAACATTTGTGGTGATATGGAAGGATGCTTAAGGTTGTATACCTTTCATATTTTGAGTACTTGTTTTTTCTTGCTTTTGAATTACTGTAAATGGTTTTTAAAAATAACACGTGATTTCTGAATTTAATTTATTGATGTTAAATTTTTGCAACAAGTGATTAAACTATTTCCATTTATTTTTATAAACAAATTAAACAATCAGCTTTCTGGCATTTAGAAAAATTTACATGAAAACTACATGACCAGGCTTTGTTTGCCTCAAATTCCTAAATTAGTCCACTGGCGAGAATCCCATCATTAATTAGCATTAAATGAAGACTGTCCTAGGCGAGCTGTAGCATTTTTACAAAACTGCTGTCACAAATGGCGACCTAGGAAATGCCTTGGTCTAAATAGGTCCAAATGTGGCTAATTCATTCATTTTTATTCCCAAAATGCAAAAGAGGCCTGTAAAAATCACTTTTTTTTTCATTTTTTTCATTTTCTAAAAAAAAAACTCCTAAGTCGCGAAAAACTTG
Organism: Sphagnum tenellum; assembly: GCA_963921925.1. Taxonomy (NCBI): domain Eukaryota; kingdom Viridiplantae; phylum Streptophyta; class Sphagnopsida; order Sphagnales; family Sphagnaceae; genus Sphagnum; species Sphagnum tenellum. Next base: position 6,510,708 of record OY998147.1, on the reverse strand, counting down.
TGTAAATTTTTTATTTACACATGACATATATTAAAGTTATCTTTAAAATAATCCTTACTTTCAACTTGATTTTGGTCCTTGTTATACTCACTCATTTGCCCTTTTGAGCTATCCATAAAGTTCACCAATTTGAATATCACTCCTTCAAAGTAAAGATGAACCCCGAAAGAGGTTACCATAGTTTCTTTTTAAAACGTACTATAGTCTATTCAGGTTATGACTATCACATAGATTAAGGCCTACTTAGATAAGGGGTTAACTAGATTAGGGCCTACCTACTTCCTTACATACATATCGGCTACCTATCTAAAATGGACTACGTATTTCCTCACCTACCCGAGTAGGATAAAGGTGATGCAAGGCCTACATGGGGGCAATACATAGGGCATATTTAAAAGCCTACTTAAAATATTACCTAGAAATTACCTTATTTAGAGTCTTCCTAGGTCCTGCCAAGGGGCATACCTAGGTTAGAGGATACGCAAGGGGTATTTTGAAGGTTATATAAAGCCTACATAAAAGGCTATAAAAAATGTCTTATGTTGGAAATATCTAAGGGCTATTTTGAAAGGTTACCCAAGTAACTTAAAGGGTTACTCAAGTACTATCTAGAGACCAATTAGGGCCCTAACTAGGTTATGGGCTATTTAAGTTATGTAGTTTTTAAAGTAATCTTTAGATATTCCATAACCTAAATAGATCCTTAAGTGTCTCCCTGAATAGTCCTTAGGTGACCCATTAGATAAACCCAAAATAACTTCCCTAAATATCCCATAGGTATCCATAACCTAGGTAGGCAATTAAATTTTTCCTGATATAATCCCTGCGTAGCCTTATTTTCATTGTCATCCTCAATTTCATTGTAACTTAGGATTTTGATTTTCAGTTTTCCTAACTTTGTAGATAACTTTGTTATACATTTATGAAACAAACAGCTATTTTCCAAAACCCAAAATTCAAAAAATTGAGTTTTAAGTTATAATACATAATCTCAATTATGATCATAGTTAACATTATGAAACCAAGTTGGGGCACTCTGACTCATTGACAACTTTCCAATGATACCAAGAACATGACACAAGCTATGTCATCTGGGAGATGTCAACATATGTCAATCAAAACAAACAACCTTTCTTCATAGATCGATCACAATTCATGTATACCAATTTTTTTCAATGGCACTTTATTTGCAAAACATTTATAAAATGTTTTGCAAATATTTAGTGTACAAAATGTAGTTTTTAACAAACATTAACCAATTTTGCAAACTTAAAAAATCATTTTTTCCTTTTTTAAAAAGTGGTCTTAAATAAGGAGCATAACCCATTAAGTGTTTTTTTATTATTGAATGTCAATTGTTATAGAAAACTTTTGAGAAAAGATGTAATTATTTGGTCAAATTGAACATTTTATAAATTATTTTCTTTTGATTGAACAATATATTTATCTTTACAATTTGATTTTTAAGGAATCCAAAGACATTAAATGTTTTTAAAGACTTTGATGACAATTGTCACAACATTTTTCATAAAGTTCATCCATAATCATGGTGGCTAGAAAAACATCCCTTGGTTAGGGACATTTCTAGTTGTCATAACTTTCATTAATGAAGCAAACCTTTACGTACTTTACATTTTCAATACTAATGTAAACATAATAATGGTCATATTTGAATCATTGTTATTCCCTTGGCAAACCACTTTTCCAAAGCCATCATTTATTTTACAATTTTAAAAAAATATATTGTTTTTGCAAATATTTTGCACAAAAATGTTTCATACAATTTTTTAAAGAAAAATTAAAATATTGAAATTCCAAATGTGATTATTTAAAGATTCTACCCCATGAACAATTTATGTTTTTATTTATTTATTTATTTCCAGTATCCTAATGTAACTCATCATTGACATTTTAATTTAGCACGAATTGGTTGTGCATTTGCAACAAATTGTCCAAATTGTAGAACATTGGCCACAAAAAACTACATCAAGGTCTAACATGACAAACATTGTCAAAATCTAGCTAGAACAATTCCAAAACAAATTTTCTCCTATAAATTTAGGTGAATTGTTTAAAAGATTTTTTTTTTAATGTGAGAAAAAATGAGTTTAATTTTTGAAATCAAAATTGAAAATGAAAATATTGACTTAATTTGGATGATGTCATTTTTAGTTTTCATCATTTGACCATTTCAATGGAATGAGACTAAACATTATATCAATGGTCATTCCTTGCCAAATGATTTGTTGTGAATCATAAACATTATCTAAAATTTCCATCATCTTTTGAAGTTATGCTTACATTTGTACCATTAGATAATTAATCATTGTCATAAAGGATGAATAATATTATTTTCAAAACATGAAAATTGATTGATATAAAATATTTAACAAAAAAATTAATTGTTTAAATGTTGAATTGTCTTTTCACATCTGAACAATAGGAATTTGTCATACTATGTGTGAACTTTTTTAGGGAAAGCATAATAAAATATTTCTCTTGATAGCCTAATTATATCAACATGCATGTTGATCATCTAGAAATTATATATATAATATATAATAATTATTTTCCAAGGAAATTCATTGTAGATGATATATAAATGTTGTTCTAACAAAACCATCATAATAAACAACAATTTGGACAATTGAAATAAGATTGGTGAGGATGATGAGTACACAATGCTAATTACATTAGATGAAAATGATGATGATGAAAAAAGTCCTAAGAACCAAACCCCATGGTTGCAACAACACTTCAATTGCCAAAATATTTAAATATCTATTGGTGTAAAGTAATATATGAATTACAATAGAAATGTCATTCAAGATTTGCAAAGAGATTCATTCCTAAAGCATATGTATAATAGCAATTTCAACTCAACTATAATAGGTAGAATATCAAAGGTTATATAAAAAGTAAAAAAAAATTCTATATTTCTCTCAAAATGAGAATTGTCAAAAAAATATATAATTTTAAATTTTCATCATGATAGGCCATTGTTTAGGTTAACAACATTGGAAGGCATTGATGCCACACCAAGGATGAGATGGATCAAGGAAGATGATAAAATGAAAAATATTGTGCAATTCATATGTTTAGGTGAGAAGGTTGGTGGAAATGTTTAAAAATATTTTGACATTTCAAAATATTAAAAATTGCAACACCTTTACCATTTTTGTGACACTTGAACAAATTGTGATGTTGCTACTCCTTATGATTAAGAGTGCCACGTCTAAATGACCTTAATATGCAACTTGAAACCCACAAGCAGGTGTACCCCTTCATTTTGGCATTGTAACCAAAAATATAAAATGGTGTTTAAACTTTTCACTTTCATATCTTGTAGCCAAATTTGGTTAAACCTTCTTATGGATGATCATCACTTTGACTACACCACAAAATTGAAAAAAATAAATACCACAAGTAATTTGCTAAAACACTATTTCTTTGTATGAGAAGGAGGTTGCAAAGTTTAAATTGTGTATAGAAATGGTAGGGAAAGTGCATCGCTTAATGAAATATAAGGAGCATGTGTAAAAAACTCCTTGCAATTTGCATGTCTTTTGTGCGAGCCACATGCAAAGGACATGTAATAATAAGTATTAATTCATTAAGGCAACCCCATCAATTTGAAACCATTTTTACTAAGGAGTTGGTCAAAAAAATTTACTTCACACCTAGGCACAAGCCTATGAGGCTATTAGAAATATTTAAATGTTTACTGAGGAGAACTTTTCAAAACAATTCTTAGTTCCCATTATACCAATCTTATTGGGCAAATAGGCTTTTCTTCACCCCTAGGCTCAAGCCTATTCCAACGACCCTGTATAATTGTGTATATTCTCTAGTCTAAGATCAAAATCCTTGCTTGTAACTGTTGTTTGTATATAGACTGGGTTAAGAATAAAGACAATGGTTGTGTAACTTGATGTGTAACATGATTACTCAATTACTTAGGTAATTGTTTAATGGGGTGTATGATTCCATAATTGGTCACGGTGCATAGACTTATGTCATGTGCACCATGTGATGTTGTTTTCTTGTCATTAATTGTGGAATCACATGGTTCCTCATGTGATTTTGTTTCCTTATGATTTTGTTCCTTTTGATTATTTGGGGAACCATGTGGTGGATAAGTTTTAAAAAGTTTCTTGATTAGTTTCCTTTTGGTTAGTATTTGAGAAAGTGTTTGTGACCTTGAAAAACACTTTTATTTTGTACAAAGTTATGGTATGAATACAAAGTTTGTGAGAATGGAAGTTTTGGATTTTGAAAAGCTTTTACTTTTGAATAATTTTGATGTTGTTTGTGTGTAATTCATGATAAGAGAATGATGAAACTTGCATAGCTAATAGAAGAGTGGAAGGATAATTTTACAACCATGAACATAAATTTCATAACTATGTAATAAACATAGTTTCGGTTTTAAATTGGTTCGTGTTGGAGAGTTACATACCTTAAATGGTGGAATAAGACTCACACACGCCGGGATGGATGGCACTTCATGCAAGCTAGGTATCACACTTAAGGGGGCTTTTAAGGTGCTTCTAAAGTCAGGAAAAGACGGCATCGGAACCCCCTGTTTGGTTACATAGTGGATGAGATTGTAAAGAAGAGCGAAATAAAAGTACATCGGGCTTCAAGGGGGCATGAAACTCAGTGCTAAACTGAGTTTGCCCGGTCCTTTCTTTTCCTGAACGCCTTCAACCAATCACTGCTCCTGCAATGTGTACTGTAGCTATAAATGTTCTCGCGCCTCGTGCATTTAACGCTGAGTCTCAGTATTTCATACCCTTATTTAATAAAATTTCATTACTTTGCGGACACCAGCCAGGAGGGGATGAAGCATCAAATGAGGGTGCAACTCTGGCCCAAGAGGGCGTGCGTGACTTTACGGGTAATTCTCTTGTATTTCCCTTTTCCATCTGCTAAACAAATTTTATCTAATTCCTCAAACTGAATACCTATGGCCTTGGAGGTGGTATCCCAGAAATTGGGGGCCTGGCACAAGGCAGAGAAATCCAGGTGATCGGCCAATGCTTTATGCTGGGCCCCAGGAAAGCCCCCATCGAAGGGCCTTACCCTACACATTAAGCCCTAAATGTGCGAATTTACACTAAGAAGGAGTCCATATTGGGCTTCGTCTGACGCTTAGGGAAAAGGAGGAAAACAAAGATCGACCTTATTCTCAAGGCCATAGAAAATACTCCAATCCATGCAGTCTACTTTAACGAGAATTCATATTCATCCCCTCTACCTAAAATTACCCTTTGAAGTTTGCATGCCTACAGAAAAAGCAGAGTGCCCCAAATAAGAAGGGGGAAAAAACAAGTATTTTCAGAACCAATGTTTCCACAGACAGTGTTGTCGGCCTAACTTTAAACTCCCAATATCCATTTTCCACTACAGTTTCAAAATAGAAGGGCGGTTCCCTTTGTCTTTTGTGGGCAGATTTTAGCTGGACATGGATACTCGATTTGGGTCATCAGGTTTGTTGAATTCTTCTTAACTATAATTGTTGTGTAACCGACAATACATTCATTTTTACATGCTACTCATTAGAGTAACAATTCATGTTGATTATTATTCATGTTGATTATTGCTCTGTTAGAACTGACGAGGTTTCTTTACATTTCAAAATATGAATTAAAGTAACCACTTGGCAAAAGTAGGCAGTAGACACAATCTATTAAATATTTGAGAGTCACGAAGTCACTTTTGTGAAAAGAAGGTAGTAGTCCCGCAAAAACAGAGTAAAGAGAGTCACAGGGTCACAACTAATTGGCACAAACTACATGCGCCCCCCCCCACCAACTTTCTTGGAAGAAATGTGTTATTTGAATTACTGCTTTTGGTCTGGTTACCATCGATACCTTTACAAATCCAAGTCCAATTCGTCATCGAAGGCCTGGGTAGTGTGCTAAGGACTCCCACTTCTGAAAAGGAACAATACAAAAACGTACGAAAACTGACTGACGAGTGCTTTGGTCATTTCTACTGCACAAAGTTGCACAAATTATGCACCTCATGTCTCTTGTATTGACAATTTGCAAATTGTGCTAATTCCACAAATTGGCTGTTTCTAGAACCCAGACCCAACTTTTATTTTTAAAATCAAAACCCACTCCCCACTTGGTGTGGTTTTCTGAGTTTTCAAAGATGTATGGAACCACCTGGGTCTGAGTTTTAGAAACCCAATCATCAGTGGTTATGAGGTGGGGGCATGGATATGTGGTTAATTGAGTACAAGCCCCAATTTTTAATAGATACATAGACAGCTGTACATAGGTTCTTGTATCATGGTATTTAAATGACCCCCTTTCAAAATTAAGTGTCAGGTCTTTAACAACACACATCAACACTACAAGGCGAGGCAAGTTTTTGCATTTTGGAAACATAGCTGTTAAACATTTACAAGTTTTTGAAATATCAAACCAAAAGTAACCATTTACAAGCAATAGAAAACTTCAAAGGTTCACAATGGAACTTCAAACTAACAAAAACTTCCATGAAAGATTTGCTTCAATTTGAATGCACAAATATAACTTTAAACTTAAAAGGCTCACCCAAATAGTGAATCAGAATGAAGGTCTTTTGTCATGTTGGATGGTTCTAAGTTTAGGCAACTTTTCCTTTGTTCCATCTTCCATTCGCCCCTTCACACAAATCCTTGACACCGACCAACAAATTGTAAATTGGAGACATAAAACACACATAAAACATAGAAAACTAAAAACACATAGCAAATTGAAAACATAGAAAATTAAAAGAAACAAAAATGAAAGACACACCAAATTAACAATTAAAAAACTTAAACTAAAGCCACAACATATTGAAGATACAACGATTCAAAACACTAAACTAAAAGAAATAACGTACTAAAAACATAGCAAACTTAAGACATTAAAGTGGAAGACACAACAAATAGACATTGAAAACATTTAATTTGAGGAAACAACAAAATGTTGAAGACACAATAAACAAACACTCAAGACAAATTTAAATTGAAGATATGATTAAAAGTTAAAGACAACAAACTAAAGACACTAAATACCTACATTGACGACACAAAATTTGAAGATTGAATAGATAGTTGAAAACACATTAACTAAAAACTAAAAACACAATAATGTTGAAGACACAATAGACTAAAGACACAACAAATAAACATTGAAGATGTTTACTTTTAAAACACAAAAGACAAAGCTCAATAAAAACACAACAAATAACATTGAAGACATTTTCCTTGAAGACACGACAAATAAAACACAGTGAAAACACGACAAATGAACACAAACATGTTAAAGACACATAAACTTGTGAGCAACAAACTCAAGAGTCATGGAAGTTTAATAAATCTTTGCCTTCATCTTAGTTTTCAAATTTAGCTTTTAGTTTTGTTAGTTCCATTTGACATGCAGGTGCAATATTAATGGGGCCCATGCAACCAATTTGTGGATTAGATGTCATCTCCAAATGGACAATATAAACAAGTTGATATTCATCAATAAAAATATGTTTTGTTTCAAATTGGTTAGCTGAGATGTCAAGAATATGTTGAGCTAATATGGCAATGGTTGGAATGTGTTTTTTTTCTCTTTGCCCTTTAAGATGAGGCATTCTTGTAATTTTTTACATCAACAAGATATCGACATTATCCAACCAACTCCTTTGACACAAGATCTTTATAAATGTCTACAGTTGTTAATGTGGGGTGAAATAAATATTTAACATTATCTAGAAATTGGAGATCCTCAATTTCTTCCACATTAATAGATATCAACAATTTGCTTGCTTCTATTACTAAAGGTAACAATAACTTTTCATCATATTTAACAACAACATCAATAGCAAAATCATGGCAAGTCACCAATCACATGTTCTTAAATTGTAAATCAAGCATCAAACCCAACATATTGTGACCTTATTTTTTATCAAATGCATGTAGAAATGAAATAAGGGGTTGAAAAACCTTTAGAATTTATCGCTTCATGCAAACCACAAACTCCTTCAACTCATGCTAAAAAAAATCTTCTTCAACAAGCCTATTAGGAACTGTTTGAAATGCTAGTTTTTTTTTAATTTTTGAAAATTCAATATTATAAACTATAAAGCATCTGAAAACAACTGATGGCCACAACTTTAGTTCAAAACACAACCAATGACAATGGGGAGAAATTTTTTCCCATAGCCTCACATATAACCTAGATTTGTGGAAACAAAGCATGAGATCATAATGCCATAGACTTTTGGTTGTAGCATAATGTGATGGTGCTCCAAAATGTTAGGGCATCCTGGAACAATAACACCTAATTTGCAAATCTATGATGAATAACTAAACAAAAATGACACCCATCAAACACATAAATAATTAGAAACTAGAAATTCAAAAAAAACATTGACAACACAAAAATAATGTGGTTAGAAAATCCAAAATCCAAAAAATGATTTTAGAGATCGATTATAAATGGTTTACCTTGTTTTCATGAGTGTGTAATTTTTAAAGCTACAACCCAAACTCAATGCAAGTTTTTTCCCATGCTTGCTTACCTTTGCTAGGCTTTTTGGGCCATGTAATACATTTATGAATGGATGATTAAGCAACCTTTATAGATGCACAAATGTGCATCTATAAATAAACGTTTTTTCATTGTAATGGTATATTGACACACCTTTGAAAGTGCGTGCCCCAAACAAAAGTTTCATCAAATGCCTCCAACAAAACCAAATTAATGCATGTTATAATAGATTCAAGGCACTTACACAAGTTTTCCCATCCTTAATATAAACCACAATTTTTGGGTCAAGGAAAACTTGTTCAGTAGCTTTTGTAATTTAGTAGTCATACTTGCACCACTTGTGTCCATCACTTCAAACAACACAATGGTGACATGGTTCAGCTCCCAATCACTTGAAATAAAATTAACAACAACAACAAACACATCATGTGCTCCCTTTGATACCCATAGGTCAAAATGCAAGTGGTTGATAAACAATCAACCAAGGCAACTTGCACATATGTAGTCATGATCATGGTCTTTTCAACCAAGCTTGGTAAAATTTCTTCAATTTTTTTTTCCTAGATGAGAAAACAATCCATGTACATAGTTTATATGTTAGCCTTTGCAACCAAATGAATTCAACAAATGTCATAAGTAATAACCCTTTCACCACAAATAACATTAGATCCTCCAAAAACCCCATTTGTGTTGCATCATCTTTTTTTAACTTACTAGGAATACAAAAAAAACCCATAAATTATAGTTGGACATACACGTGGCCTCTTTTTACTAGGCTCACAATTGAGTGGAGATCTCATGGATATGTTTGTTGCATCTTTTAACAATTTATTTAGCAAAATAGAGTGGTCAAAATCAACATGTTTTTTCATTGAGTTGTGATGCCGTTAAATTTATGGTATGTAATTAGACCCTTCCTACATCTTGTGCACATGGGCAAGATTTCAAGTGGAGTTGTATCATTGTGACAAATAATACATCTTATAATTTGGTTCCAAGAAAAATCCATGAGTGGGTGCAAACGAAATACAATGAACCAACATGATTACTTTTGAAAAGGACTACATGTCCTTTTTCCGAGAAAAAACATTTTTATATTTATGAATTGTGGAACAATTTGCTATAATAAATGCTTATATAGTTGTCCCAATACATATTTTTTTAGTTTAAATTTTTTGAATAAATATGAATTTTCGAAAGTGTCATGATTCCTTCCACCCTACATGATTTCAATGTGCTTTCAAGTACAAACCATGAGGCAAGCATTAGCGATCAAGATTTCATTGATCAAACCTAGTGTTTAACAACAACAAAAAAAATGTTTGGTGAAAGGCAACAAAATGCAAGCACAAAACTTGCTTAAAGGCTACAAGAAAACAAGTAGAAAGGTTGGTTGGCAAAAGGAGATCAACACTTAAAAAGCAACATAGTTCAAAAGTCCTAAATCTTAAACCCATCACTCACGCACATTCATGAAAGCATGGGAAAAAGACAATTGGATAGTGGAAACCCACTTACTTTCATTTACTTTGTTGACGAATGCATGTTGCATGGTGAAAGCTTGATTTGGTGCTTGGCCCAAATAGCTTGCATTGATTTGTGCAATCAAAAGGAAATCCAAAAATCAAGAAAGCAACATTGTAAATGTTAGAAACATAGAGATGTTGCAAATGCAAAACACATAATGGGAATGAAAATGACATCTAACCTTAAATTACGACAAGCCCTAACCTTAGTTGAAAACTCTTTCAGGTCTTATAGAGGTTATATATCAAGGTTTGAGGTTGATACCCTTTGTTAAATTTGCCCATTAGGTTGGGTCCAATTTGAAGTATTTAAATATCTAACAATGGTTTGATGAAATTGGGGGGTATTAGAATTCTTTAAATAGTTAGGGTATGAAGTGGGTCCAAGTTTTCAAAAAGCATTTCTAATTGTTATATGGGTCTAGTCACAATATTAGGTACCATAAAATATTATCCATGCACATTCACTATCAAATTTAGTATAAAATTTCCAAAGAGATGCTAATACTTAAGCTTTTTAAATACCTCATTTTTAAATGTAAATTTTATGATTTGAATACCAAACTCCAAAATATTCTCCATTTTTGGTTCACTCCAATAAACCAAGACTCAAAAGCATTCATTAAGGCATTATAAGTAATGTTTCAAAAAAAATACAATAAAACAATTTTTTTAGGGAAATTTCTAAAGCATGACATATTTTGGATAAAATTCCTTAAACCCACCTTTACATTATAAGATAATGCAATATCTTGTAAGGTCAAAAGAATTTTTATGATTATTTTTAAAATTTTGAAATTGGCCCAATATTTTGAGATTATTTTAGGAAAGACTTTCACCTACATGTGCAGGTATGTTCATGTTAGTGTGGAAACACCCATATATATAACCAATCAAATACATACCCACCCAACATTGGTATATACCTTTCACCATACTAATCTTCAAATTTATTTCAAACTAGAATTGAAAGTTATAGGAAAATATACAACTTTGGTTTAGTTAATATAATGTTATTATTTTAAAAATCACGTTATAAAATTGAATAACTATTACACTTTACATGGTTTGGGATCATCATTTTAATTCTCTTTGTCACTAATTTGTCACATTGAAAACTTAAAGATGTAACAAAAAATGTAAAAAAATAATTATAAAATTCAAAAATGTTATTGAAACATAAATTTTGTGCAATGGTTGCATGCCACATCACCCTCCAATGTCAACTCCTTGTCATTGTGCTTTTGGAAAAGAAGTTGGGTGTGGATCCTTTTAGCATGAACTCGCCCAAGTGTATAATCTATACATTTATATCGCACATAATTTGGAAGGTTTTTTTGACATTAAAACACCTATATTTTTGAATCCATGCCATGTTCATAAACAAAAGCTAAACGAAAAAATGATGTTTAGCAATTCATATATGTGTTTCTCTTTCATTTCAAAGTAATTTTCTAAAAATCAAATAACTTGTTATAATGTTTTTATGGTTTATGGATAGAAAACATGTTTAATGAATGATGTACTTTAAGAAATTTGTCAATATCAATGGAACTTGTTAATTTGTATGAATAATGTTCACCACCCAGATTTTGATCCAAAAATAATTCAATTTTTCATATGAAATGTGATCCATATATTATTTTGTGATAAATATACCCATATATTGAAAAATCTAGTTCATTATTTAATATGTTTTTTTGCAAAATGATTAGCCAAGTTTCAATTTAATCAAATTTTATTCAAAATTCATAAGATTAATTCAAATTATGAATTTCCATTACAATAAAAATATATATCAAATAGGGTAGATGCAAATTAAGGTGGCTTAAAAGTGGCAAGAGTCCAAGTCCCAAAAGTCCATATTTTAACACTAGAATGGATGAAACAGTTAAAAACCAATTTTGAATGGGCCCTATGTGGTGATTAATCAACTAATAAAGTCCATATATATAAAAGGATGCACATCTAGACAATTTTTTTAACATACATGTTATTGGAGAAAAATATCAATCCAACAAAAAATGACCAAGATAAGGACTTTTGAAAATAGGGTCTAAATTTGGTCATTCAAAAGTCCATAGTCATTTGTTGATTATAGTTTTTGTTGTAATTTTTTTCAATCCATATTTTTTTATCCATCATGTATCATATATTAAGTCCTTATAAAAAATATTGAGATGAAATCATAATAAAAAATGCACTTGAATGTTAATGCATAACCCAGAATATAGTCCATATGCTCATTTTCAAAATCAAAATTATTATAGGATTGTTGTATGTTTATTGAAATTTTACCCCTCAATAAATATTCTTATTCAAGTTGAAATATTAATCAATAAATATTTTTTTCGAATTGATGATTCTACAATGTGTTTATGGCATTTAAATACAATACACTTTGCAAAAAGTCTAAAAAGGGTTTGATAGCTCTAACATTATCATGCATTTTGATTAAAAGTAATTGTCATTAAACATTGTGGGGTCCAAGCTTGCTATAGTGTGTTAAAAGTGTAGTCTTCAATGATGCTTATAATGAAATATTGCATGTGAAAAAAAAGTTAGAACTAATGTGAAACTTTTTCACAAATTGAATTTTAAAACTATGTGACATGGACATCTTTTAAAAGTTTCATAGATGAACTATTGACCTTTTAAAAAATGTATACTCAATTTACGTACAAAAATTGCATACTTTTTCACACTATTAAAAAACATTTGATGTATTTTACATTACTGAATTACATTTAACATGCATATAAAAAACTATGTTTTAAATGCTTGATTGTAAATGTATTTAAAACATATATTTTGAAGGCTTCACTTTCTTATAATTGAAAAATTCAAATTACATTGTTTATGTTTAATAAGGCACATAAGTGCTCAACCATTAATAACACATCATTTGAATTGTTAGAATTGAAAAAATATATATAATATTATTTTTTAGTTAGAGTAATAATCTTGAACAAATAAGTGAAGTAATATGATGATAGTATAATAAACTAGGGATGACCATATGTGACCTTTCCAATAAGGTTGGTATGTCCCAACTACTATGGCACTGCCAAAACGTTTCAAATTTGAAAATCAAATTTTTTTTGCATTTTGCAAGTAGGGAAAATTGACAAATTATATTGAATTCTTGAACCCTACAATTCTAGAAATACCCTGCATTCATCAACAAATAAACACCTTGAAGCACCTTAAGAAGTTTGATATTCAAGGCGTCAACAAGGTTGTGAATCCTCTAATTCATGAACATGTTTAACATACATGTGTATGCAAAAAGGACTTAACAAAAAAAGAAATTTGATATCCAATTTCATATAATCACATCATATGAATTTCATGATCAAATTTCAAATTGTCAAAACATGTTGGTTCTCAAAATATTATCAAAAACCATGATCATTAAAAGAAATCTTGTATTATGCAACCATTCAATTTGTTTTTACATGTGACAAAATATCATTTGCAATTATGTTTTATAATTTTTACAATTATTCACCATCCATTTCAATCTATTACTTTTCTTATGATTACAATGTAACTAATTTGTGATCATTAGGTTTTACATTTTTCCATGTTGACTTTTTTTGGGTTTTTCCTTTAAGAAGAGGTTTTTATATCCAATTAGTTGCAAAAGTAATTTCAACTTGGTTACTTCTATGTGATGTACATATACCTTTGATGCATATTAAGGTGTTTTGAAATATATTAAGGGTATATTTATATATTCCTGAATTCAATTATCTTGATTAATGCATATTAAATATATATTTTTGCATATATTGTGATTATGTAGGTTAAGTAAGTTGGTAAATAAATACTTGAATAATTTGGTAGGTAGAATAGTAGTTACATTTAATATATAACTATTATTAATTACAAGCTAATTAGTTAGTTCATAATAATAATAATAATATAAATAAATAAATCATAATAATATATATTTAAAAATGTTTTTAGTTAGTAAAAAATATTTATTATTATTTAATAATATTAGATTTATTTTTAAATATTAATAAAAAAAATTTACTTAAATTAAATTTATTAATGATTTACATTTTCTATTATTTACTAATTTATGTGCAATTAATTTTAGTTAGTTAATTAATATACATAGCTTACACAATTGAAAAAGAAGACAAAGGATATGGGATAAACTCTTCGGTTACAATTTAATCACAAACATTTATTTTATATGATTTGTTCTTCATTTTCATCTTGGAAAGTATAAAATGAAGATGTTTTGCTTTACATTTTTGTATTAAAAAATGTGTAATTTGGGATGAATTAATCAAAGAGGCTTAATTTTCAAGGCTAAACCTAAATAAAAATAAAAATATTTATATATTTAACTCCTAAATTACCTACCCACTTACCTACCTATCCTACTTATTAACCTACTTAATTTTACCTACCTTTTTCCTACCCACTTACATACCTATTTAAATATCGATTTACATTTATTTTGGTCAAAATTCAATTAGCATGCCACATGGCAAATTTCTATTGTGCCACATGGCATGATCTAACACCATTAAAAGTGATTATTAATATTCATTATGTATTTTAAAAACACAACTAAACAAAAAAAAATTATGTTATTACATGTCATTATGTAATAGGTTATAACAATTGCAAATAATGGTAACTAGTGGCAAATTTTATATGGATGGTCAATGGATAAAGTTATATATGTTGACCATATACATTGAATCCATGTGGAATGTGATGACATCATGTTAAATCATCATTTGCAATTAAATATTACATGCAACTTCACTTATGCAACTAATGGAATTTTTGTTGTACGTGTTGGTTGTAACTTATTTTTAATTACAAACTATAATCTTAATTGAAATTTTTATTCTAGTGGATACATTCCATAATGATGAATATAGAAATCATAGAAACCATTTTCATATGATGAATGGAGATCGTTGATATGGATGTTCATCCATGATTTGTTATTAATTCATTCTTAATTAACTTTTAGTTCACTTCTATTCCACTTTCAGTTGACTTTTAGTTAATTCACAATTAACATTTTAGTTCATTATTAGTTAAGTTTTAATTAACTCATAATCATTTGTAGTTAGGAAGTGTTTTAAAAAGCTTTCGTAGTTAGTGGGCACATGGAAACCTCCATTGAAACTTCCTTGAGTTACGTCCCCAAAGGGGTATGAATAAAGGTACAACCCCCCACTACCTTTAATTTGTTCAACACAAATACAATGTATGATGTTACACCATAACCTTGTTATGTTCTTGCCATAAAATTTGTTTGTACTTTGATCTTGCACACTTTATGTTCTTGGTTTTAGCCTTGGCATTCTTTTTTTGGTTTTTTGTTTCATGTTTTGGATTTAAATTTAAACCTATCCTTTATAATTCCATACATGTGACAATTTCAAAGTCAACATGGAATGTGATATGGTGACACAATACCAATTAGATTTTTTTTGAAAGGATGTTGGGGACTAGAATATTAGTATGTAGATTTTTTGAATAATGACCCATTAGAATTAATAATCCAAATACTTAATTTAAGAAATAAAATGAAATCATAAACATTAAGTTAATGTGGGTAAAATCTCTTCAACGAAACCTTGCCATTGAACTCTTGTGATGCAAATTATAAATATAAACACTTGGTTTCTTGGACTAAACATGTGTTGAAAATTATCACATTTTAGTGTGCATTTTTCTTTTCATCCATAATCTTGAAGAAGGTGCAAAAGAAAGTTCCTTGGACAATGGGCATTAAATAAAAGTTTTTTTTTTGAGGTAGTCCCCCAAATAGGTAGGTATATAGAAATAGTCCATTCTAGTTACTTTCAAATTGTTCAAGATCAATATAAGGTACAACCTTGCACAATAGAAGTTGTATTCAATTAATTCTAGACTAAATTGTCAATTATGTACTTTTTTTAACCTAATGGTTGGGATCAAATTTGAAACAAAACATTGTTAACATTTATTTGTTGGATCATTTTATGAGGCAAAACATTATTAATATTTATTGTTGCATCATTTGATGGCCCCCAAATGAAAGTTTCTCTTCAATTTTCCAACTTTCATATGGTTAATTATTAATTTTGGACTTTCCAAAAGTCTTGAATTAACTAAATACATGATAGCTTCCAATTCAAGTGTTATTCTACTTTTTTGTGTTATTTCATGCAACATGAATGAAATTCCTTTATAAATATTTCTTTTTGTATTTCATGTCTTTGTTCAAGACCATATTTGGAGCAAGTTTGGACTTAGGTTTAGGCTTGTTTTGTTATAATATTTGTGAACTTTTTGCACATTTGAAATTTTATGCTCATGGTTGTTTTTGGGCATGTGACATTCCCATTATGGGTGTTTTGCTAATTAGAGTGTCCATAAAATTGTGTGATACATAATAGGTTTTTCCACACCCTTGTGGATTACAATGTGTCCCGAGTTAATTATTTTGTATTTTATGGAAAGGAATTCAAACATGTGATTTTCTTGTAACTTACTTAATATTTTAATTATTTGAAAATTAATATTTTACACCAAATGGGGGAGTTTTTAATTTGTTTGCCCTCCATCATAACATCACATAGAAAACTTCTAAATGGATTCATCATTATCATAATTTGTAATGGTGAGTTCATTTATTAGTGAGGCATCATCATAAATGTCACAAGAAATTGAAAATAAAGGTTTTTTACACCATTTCAAGATGGCATGAACGTTTGGGGGACTTTGAAGAAAAATTTCAAAATAATTGAAATGATGAAGAAAAATGATGAAGTCCACTAGCACATCATGAATTTTGTGAGTGTTTATAATTTTTTTCACAAATATTTTATTTTTGGATGTATTAGATGGTCACCACTAATTATTATTTTTTAATATGATTTTTTAAAACTCAAACATTGACACCCCAAAATGTCACGATAGTGTCATAATCAAAATACATTACAAGAATGTATTTTTAATGAAAGCTATCATGCCATTTTTGGTCCACATTAGCTTGCAACTATCCCTGTAACAATTTACAATATTAAGAAAATATAACTTTCATTTAGTATTTTTTTTAAAATCTTGGTTAAATAGATATATATACACATATATTATGAAATATTTTGCACATGAGGCTAAAAGCATAATTTAATATACCAAAAATGTTGGAAAATGTTTTCAAATTATAAATGAAATAGTTTTTAGCATAATTATGAAAGAGTAAATTCAAATTTTATTCAAATTGTATTCAAATTTTATTATGAAGTCATTTTTCATTCCATTTAATTCATGATAAATTGAATACCAAACTTGAGAAACTTTAAAATAATAATAGTAAGAAACAAGTCTTCTGATATTGACTAGTCAATATGGTGTTCAAAAATATTATTTCATGAAAAATTTAATTATATATATATATTTATATTTATAACTAGTATATAGAAATTACTACGTATTCACATAAGGAATTTTTAAAAATTGTACTTGTTCCTTGTTTAAGCATACTTGACACATATTTTATACAAATGTTACAATGCATAAATTATATTATTTGAGTAAAAACATTGAATGTATAAATATATAATGATGGGTTTTGATTTTTTTTTTATTGATGTGACAATTAGATTATCAAGGTAACAATTTGGTTTACTTAATTTTTTTCACACTTGTGAATGAAATGGTCAAAATTAAATAAATTAAAACGAGTAACTTTATTTTATTTTTGGTTGTGTTTAAGGGAAATGAATTCTAGACTTCATGGATCATAATTAAAGGCTTTCTTTTCAATTGAATTCACATAATGAAAATCAATTATAAAGATACATATCAACTATGAAAATATATGTCAACTATGAGTTCACAAATTTGAAATTTCTTGGTTTGGTTATTCAAATTTATACATATTATGTTAAATTAACACATTGAATTTTTTTAATGTGTTTATGTCATGACATTGCTTATAATAAGTTAAATTAAAATGATGGGAATACTTTTAAATTCAATTATAATGAATATAATATATCCATTCAAGCATGGTCAAAGTAATCTAAATTTGGATTTCTTAAATTATTGTTTAACCTTATCTTAAATTACTTGAAATGACTTGTTAATGACATGTAGTCATGAATGTAGTGCATTGATGAATTGAATGCCAACAACTATAAAAAAAACCCATGTTATCAATTAAGGTTACTTAACTCCCTAATTTTATGTTGTTTTCACTTAGTTGTAAACTTACAACATAACATGAACATTTGTTTTAAAACATAAGTTCAACACATGTTTATTGAGATAATCAAACCCCAATGGGAATACATATGTTATAGATGTACATGTAAGAAAACACAACTAGGAAAATTTACAAACTTATATATTATAAGTTCTTGCATATATGCAATTGTCCTCTTCTTGGAGTGTTGAAGACCTAGGAAAATATGAAATGGGCCGCAACAATATGCAGGGGTTTACCCACAAAAAAGGTATTAAAATTTTAATTTGAGTTCCTAGAAATAAAAAGTTAAGGGTCCAAGGTTGTCAGAAATAGCATGACATGCCATTGTTGCATCGATCATCATGTTGGCATCCATTCAGTTGACACATCAATTTTTGTGTCAATCCAACGCATAAATTGACATTGTCATAATAAATTTTGATGTAACAATTTATATTATTATTGTTTACCCATAATTAATGAACACATATTTAATAACTGCATAACTAACACACATCAAGATCACTTGCCACATGGAAAATATCGATCATGGATTAGTATTTAGTTAGATAATTCACCCCTTGTTTAACTTGCAACCAAACCTATCCATTTTTTATTACAAGCTATATATTGCCCTTGTCAAGGTTGTGACCAAAAATGGACAAGCTTAGTTCTAAACTTGACAAGTCTTTGCATGTCTAACTTGTGACGAAACTTATTCACTTTTCGTAACAAAGTTACATGATGGCACTATTTAGTGTGCAATTGAAAGTGGATGGGGTCAATCACAAATTAAATAGGTCACCTTTTGTTTAACTTATGATTGAACCTATCCATTTTCAGTCATAAGACACATAATGGTGTTACGTACCTTGTGACCGAAAGTAAATAGGTTTGATCGCAAATTAAACAAGTCACCCCTTGTCCAGCTTGCAACCAAAGCCTTATTTAACTAAATAATCATGCCCTTGTCTAACTTGCAATAAAAAAAGGACAAGTTTTGTTGTACAATTAACGAGGATTGATTGAACATGTGCATCTTTAGTTGCATCTAATCACAAGCATTAAATTTAATTGCAATTTGGTTGTTTTTAAACAAAGAAGGCAGTCCAAATTCAACACATGTGTTAACTATCTTCAAGGAAAAAAAGGAGGGAGGAAAATGTGACCTTATGAGGGCATCATTCCCACCTATTGTTTTCTTCTATAATGCGTGAGGAATGTGGTGTATGTAATCATTGCCTTACATTTCACAGAAAGTGGTGGGTTCTTGGGGGTTAAAAAGATCTGATTTTTTGATTGTTTGACAATTATTGTTAGATTCCATCAATTTGGCCTCCTTGATACTCACCATACCACTCCAAGTAATAAATTCCATTTATGTTATAAATATTTTAAATCGACCACATGCCAAAAACCTTTCCTTTTAGGCGTTAAAATTCAATAATAAACATTATTATAATTACAAAGGTATAACAATTGAAGCAATTAGAGTTTTAGGGATAGTATAATAGACTCAAGGGATGAACACATGGACTCCATATTATTAACGGCTAAGCTAGGGCTTCCTCCCAAAAAAACAAACAAATAGCAAAATGCATAACCCAAATAAGGACATTTGGGAAAATCCTAATTAGTTGGCACACAATGCATGGTAAAGTGTTCCCAACCTTTCGACACATTATGTGGATTGGTGTCACATTGACAAATTTTGGCTAACGCAAAGGCATGACATTCATGTCAAAAACAATGTAGCCCATTTTAATAGTTGTTGGGACCAACATATGAAATCACAATTGGCTGATGTCAATTTGGCTATTTGGGGTATATTAGAATTCAAATGCAATGTGGTGCCATTGTACATGGCCCCAATGGCATATGTTGAAATAGCTCTAGGTGTTGATATGGATTGGTCAATCATCCCAACAAGTTCATAAGCATAAAAGAACCAAACATTCATCATATAATTGTGTGGTTGATTGAAACTTGGCGCAACCCCCCAATGATTCACTTGAAGCTTCTAGATTCAAACGAACCTTAATGGTGCCCAATCCCTTTAATGTATTTTTTAATGCAAATGCCCATGATATCAAGTAGATATAGTATGTGATTTGGCACGGTTGAAAACATTGAAATAAACCAAGTTTTGGATTCAAATAGCCTTGAGGATGCCCTTATGAATGTCATTGAAAGGTGTGGTTTTGAACTAGAGGTAGAACATCAAATGTAAGTTGTAGAATTAAAGGTTAGGGAAAAATATAAAGAAAAGTAAGTCATAGAGTTGTTGGGACATTTGTAGAACCCAAAATCTTGAGCTAAATTTTTTGAAACTAAAGTTTTTGAATTGTGATAATAATTGGAGCAATTCAATGCAACAATTCAAAACTTGGAGCGTGAAAAAAAAACTCACATGTTAATAAGAAACATTATGATCCATGGGTAATGGCTTCATGAAATGCTACTAGAAACCAGGTGAAAATCAAAACAACAATATGTGATGCAAAAGGCATGGAGATCCAATATTACAATTGGAGGGCCACTTGCATTTTGATTGCACTTTAAGAGGTGTAGTTCAAATTTGAACTTTCTTCTTTCATGGTGCAACATAAGCAATGTGTGTTGTGTCGAATGCCATTCCATAGGTGATTGGATGCAATGTTCTAGGTTGAACATTGCATGTCATCACATTCCGAATAAATGTAGTTAGTTATGAAAGGAAGTGGGGGACTAACCTATTATGGAAATGGTGGCATGGTGTGCATGCACTAGATATTTTAGTGACCTTAATCAACTTTGAAAAAGATAGCACCATAGTCATTATAATTCATTAAAAGAAAATTGCAATTTTGTAACCAATCAATTTGCAAGTACTTGTGATTATTTGTCATTTTCAACTATCATTGATTATTTCTACACATATTTTTTACATTTGGTTGTGTTTAAAATTACATTGCAATTAATGTTTTTTTTCATTTTTCCATTTGGACAACTTTAACATGGCTTTCATTAAAAAAAACCCATCTATGCCCCATTAGTTGTAAATGTGATCAAATGAGTTACAACTTTATAAAATACACATAAAATTGTAACTTGCCATGTAAAAGTTTTTGAATATTGAATGATTTTTTCACCAAACATTAACTTAAATCATAGCTGAAAACTTCAGTGGAATTGGAATGTGCCTTTGGTGTTGTTGGAAAGATCTTGATGTCTAAGATTTAATGGAATTTATTTGGTAAGATTCGGATTTAGAATGTGGGAGATATTGATTTAAAAGTGATTTCTACTATTGAAAATTCAAATAAATTCCAAAAAACTTGGTTTTGTAAGTAAAAAACAATTGAGGACGTGGAAACACTCGGGTCAATGGCATAGGCCACACTAGTTATTCTATATATGACCAATAAAAATTATTTGAAAAACAAGTGTTATTATTGAAAAATAAAATAAAATACCTAAATACCAAAAAAATATTTTAATTATATATATTACATAGAAATGATGTAATTTATATTTTATATTTTATAATTGAACTTGAATATTCACAATTTAAAACTTATCGTTTTTAGTTTGATTTTATTTTTTATAATAATTTCACTATACTTAAAACAATTAATCTATTTTAAAAATATTATTACATATTTATAAGTATTAATTAATATTTCAACTTAAATTTTATATTAATGGTTCATATTTTTAAAGTGATGAGAAATTAATTTTATGATAATTATGGTAATTATTGTTGTTGTTGTTGTTGTTGTTGTTATTTATTTATTTATTTATTGTATGAGTGTGGTACTAAAAACATTGTACTAGTTAGTAATGAAATTAGTCAATTATCATATGAAATTATAAAGATATACTATTTATATATACTTATTAATGTAACATGTATTTAATTAATTTTGGACTTTGGAAAAGTCCAAAAATAAATTAAAACAATTTGGATGGTTAAAAAAAATTGAAATTACAAATTGAACCTAGTGACCAACAAGGTCAATCCATATTATCATTATTGGTAGTGATCATAAGAATCACATGAAAGAAGGTTAATTTGAATATTGTGTAGATCACAAATCAAAAAGTGAAATTGAACTAATACTTGGTGGTCAACAAAGTGAATATGGAGGACTCAACAAGATTCGAACCTTTATAAAAAAATTCAAGGTAAAAGAAAACTGAGATAATAATATGAATTAATACATGGTGGTCACTAGGTGATAAAAAATGAATATGGAAGATTAAACATGATTTGAAGGATTAAAAAAAAATCCAAAGTAAATGAAGGTTTAGGAAGATAATATGAATATTGTGTAGATCACAAAAACAAAAATGAAATAGAACTAATACCTAGTGGTCACCAGGTGATAAAAAGTGCAAATGGAAGATTTAACAAGATTTGAAGGATTTAAAAAAATTCCAAAGTAAAAAAGGGTTTAGGAAGATAATATGAATATTGTGTAGATCACAAAAGCAAAAATGAAATAAAATTAACACCTAGTGGTCACTAGGTGATAAAGATGAGGGACTCAAAAGGATTTGAAGGATTTAAAACATTTCTAAAATAAAAGAGTGTTCAATTGTGAAAGATCCATTATTTCAAAACAAAATTTATCATATATAAATAAAACATTAGATTGTGCCATATGAAGCAAACATTTAAAAACTTGAAATGGAAGTTTGAAAGCCTAATGAAGACATCATATGTTAACATATTATTAGTAGTACAATTTAAATATTGTGATTTTGGAACAATTAGGTATGTAACTACATTGGCATTGTCTCGAAATAAAAGTGCAACTGGAAAACATCACTTTTTACCTTTTAGAGCTACAAACATCATCGTGTGGTTTATAAATAATGATTTAAACTAACTACAAGTAAAACTTAGTAATTGAATAAATAAAAAGAATTCAACAATGAATAACAAAAGCACACTAAATTAATTTGCTTTAAGTATAAAAAGAGTTCATATCTAAAGGAAGTTGAATAATGCGACTCTCCGTATTATTACTTTTCATATATTGCATGACCAAGAAGAATTCAATGAAAAAGATGTCAAATAAAGCTTTGAATATTTGATAATGATTTCATAATGGACACCAATTGTCCTCACCATTAATCCAACCAACATTGGGCATAAATGGGATGCCAAGTCTAACCATTGAACCTCATTCTTTAAGAACTTATGTCCTCTAAAAGACTTAATGAAAAGACCATTCCACTTGGAATTTTGAAGGGCCTTGCTTGGCTCATCATCAATGAATAATGTTTGGTCTTTTATCCTATAGGATAGCCTTCAACATCAAAATTCACATGATTCAAATCCTTAGGATAATAATATGTTCATGCAATGAGTTGACCCAAGGTCCCAGTGCATTGTTCACATCCCCAAATAAAAACAAATTGATTAACAAATACTTGTGGCACCAAGAAAAGAAGTACATCACATCTTCCAACAACATACAAGACCAAAGTGCAATATAATTTTTTTAAACACTCAAGACAAAAAATGTTGCACTCTAGCTTTTGATTTTAATATGCTAATGTAAAGATTGTTTCCCCTCACATGACAATTGCCTTGTAGAACAACACATTTTGGGAAGTAACACCACACCATTCACGTTGAGAATCAACAATTTATTGGGCATAGGAGGATATGACCAAAAACATTTGTGTAGACCTTAGATGGATGGAGATGGACACAAATAAACCTCAAAAATCAGGAGATGTCAATCCAACTAAGAATTTACAAGAATTGAATTGATGTCTAGAAGATGGAAGGATAATCTTAAATGTTGGCCTTGAACATTTGTAGACAACTAATGAAATTTGTTAATCACATGTATTCAAAGAACACCAAATACCATTGAGTGGTCATTAGGTAGATTCAAGTTTGAAGAGTTAACATTATGATAAATAACTTTAGGCACCCACTAGATGGTTGCATACAAGAAAATAGGTTGGGAATTAATGTGAAGTTCAATTTAGGGGCCATTAGGCCAAAAATAGATGTCTTGAAAACAAAAGCTAGATTCATCATTTGTAGTAATAAAATTCAAGATTTAATAGATTTGAATGGAATTTTTTCCAAATATTCAACTAAGGAAATTAGTATGAAAAATTAATTGTAAAATATTTTTATTCATTTTCAAAATTTTGCATTTTTACAAAATGAAGGTTTGCAACCACCACTACATTTGACAAATAACATTTTAAACTATCTAGGATCATTGTGATTAATACGTTGAATTTTACCAAATTAATTGTGATGTACAAATGTGGAAGGATGCAAACAAGCTAATAAAAGCCACTAGTGCTCCTTTAGGTGATTGCCTTTTTGGGGGATATTCTTGGAATATTTTCGGAAAAAGTCTTCAAAAAATTCTTTGAATTATTTTTATTAAGGTTTGTATTAAAAAATTCCAAAAAATGTCATTTTCAAAGTTTTCCAAGTCCATTTACAAGTCCTTTTACTACTTAAAAGTAGCAATTACAAGTCCTTTCACACAACTTTTGAAGGTCCAAATGTTAATGAAATAATTTCAATTTAAAACATTTATAGAATAAAATATTAATTTGATAACGTGCAAAAAAGTTAACTTGCTTTCAAGTTATTTTTATATATAAAAAATTCATGTAAAAAACACAAAATTAAATAGTGGTTACAATTGTTTTTGGCTCTTATTAACATGACTACATTCGAAAACACTATCTTGGGAGAAATGAAGAGATTCCAAGTAAGGGAAAACAATCCCCAACAAATAATGGTCTTCCCCACAAAGGCCATCAAAAGACTCCAAAATAATGGCATTATATGGTTTGTTAAACATACTTTTGTATGGTGTATCATCTATGAGCAATGTGTTGCAAGTGTGAGTGGGTGTAGTCACAATCAATTGAGCAAAAAACCATGTTGGACGACTACCAAAATTTTTTTAGATTTTTTTTTGTGGTGCCACTTTAGTCCCATGGTAATCATGGGAAGTCATGCTAAATGACTAATATGAGTGTTAAGAAATTCAAAATAAAATTGAAAAAAAATTTATTTTGGGTTTTAGTTTAATAAAGGACCTTTGAATTTGAACAACAATTGCATCAAAAGCAATCAATTTTGTAAATTACTAAGTTAAGGACTTTCTTAATAATAAAATTTTGATGAGAAAAAAATTGAAATGATGTTAATTGATTACCCACACTCAAAAGAACATTCACAATTTAAAGTTTGTGGAATTTGAAATTTTGAAAAATAAAAAATCTATTGAACAAAAATTTAAGATCTCAAAAGTCCTTTACCACATTTCAATGGGGTGTAATGTACATGACATCTAAAATAAAGTTTTATTTTATGATACAAGAAAAAAAATTCATAAAATAATTAACATATTTTCAACAATTTGAAATTATGATAACTTTTCAAAATGAAACACATAATTTGGTAGAGTTTGTACACTTTTGGAAAATTCTCAGTTATTCATAAAAAATTAATACAAAAAATGTGACCTATTGAAAAATATATATGTATTTTTAATAACATATTATAAAAGGTTTCATCCAAAAAATCCTTTTTATGATAAAATGAAAATGACCAAAAAAAGGATTGCAATTTTTGAGTTCTTTGTCATCATTAGCTCAATTGATTGTGATTGCACTTGAGTGCAAGGATACATAGAAAAGAATAAGTCAAGGTTTTTATGAAAAATTGACTTGCTGAGTTTATCTAGCAAGACGTGCACATTTTGCATGCAAAACTTTTGATCAAGCACTCACGAGGGATTGATGAAGATTTGTGTTTTGTGCTAAACTTGATCCAAACAATTATAAATATTGTGAAACTAGGTTATGGACCAAATACACACATGAGATTGTGCTACACATCTCTCCAAGCTTGAAAACGAGATGCAAAATGGGCCTCTTTGATATCCATGCCTATCAATGTGTGTGGCGACAATAACTACATTCAAATAAAAAATAACATGTAATGGACACACCTTTGGTGAAGGTGAATGAAACACTTGGGAGTCCATTTTCTAAGATGATGGCATTTCATGGAATTCCTATTCATTGAAAGACTAGGGATGTTATTTGGTGAGCATGAGCAAGTGAGCATGAACTAATCTTTTTTGGAATATTCTACTAACATCAATGGAATATTTGAAAAATATTATTTAACACATGGGATAAAATATTTGGTGACATGGAACAATATTTTGCCATGTGTTCATGGATGAAAGATATTCAAGGATGACGATTTGGATGACAAATGAAAATGGATGATCTTTTCCATGAACATTGACAACATATGTTTTTTTAGTGAAAATTTGAAGAAAAGAAACAGGGTGGAAAAATTTACGTTGGTTGCTTTTGTAAAATTCAACACTTGTAATGCTCAAGTCATATTTCTTTAATATGAAGTATATTAAGTGAACTACATCATTTAAACCATATAAAGTGTTAAATTAAACCCAATTCAATCACTACGCCAAAATTTGGTTTTCATTACTGGAATAGTTTGTGACTACTATCCAAGTATGGTAATGTAGTCATGTTTGGATTTCAATCATTGTCATTATTTTGACTACAACCATTATTAGGATTATATGGCTATAAATATGACTATAGGTAAATTATATGACTATAAATTACGATTACACAATTAATAATCATATTGAATACAGTTGACATTGTTTGACAAATTATAAAAAATTTAAATAAATATGAAAATGTAATTAAGTTCAATACAAATTGGCCTACATTTAACCTAGGTTTGGCTTTGGTTTAACCTACTTTAACCTCTAAACTTAATTTGATTGAATTTAAACCTCTATGCTTAATGTTTTCAATTTAATTTCTAAGATTATCTTCCATTAAATCTGGTTTATAAGATTAATTTAAGTAGCTTTTTTTAGTCTATGTATATTTGTTCAATTTAATTTAGCAAATAACTTAATCTTGGTTTTATTTTTTTAGGTAATCTAATCCAACCAAATTTAACCAAAATAAACTAAATTAACATAGTTTAACTTGAATATTTTGAATTTACCAAAATTTACCAAGTTTTGTTTGAATTTTTAAAAATTCATTCTTGACCTAAATATTTTAATTTATCTAAATTTGCCAAGTTTAACCCAATTTACCTCAAATAACCTAGTATATCCAAGTTTAACCTAAATAACCTACTTTTGCCAAAGTTGGCGTAATATAGCCAACATTATTCCAAATAACATGTACTTTAATCAAATTTAGTTTAATATAGCCAAGTATTGCCAAATATAACTTAGTTTAACCAAGTTTAGCCTAGTATATCCAATTTTACCATAAATGACCTACTTTAGCCTAATTTAATTTAAATAACCTTTTTTTTCAATTTTAACTTATTATAGCCTAATTTAACAAAGTATAGTTTAATTTAGCCAAATTTAATTAATATAACCAAGTATAACCAAGTATAATTTAGTTTAACCAAGTTTAATCTAATATAACCAACTATAAACTACTTTAGTTTAGTTTAGCCAAGTTTAACCTAAATAATCTACTTTTATCAAGTTTAATTTAATAAACTTAATTTAGCCAAGTATAACTAAGCTTAACATTTATTACCTACTTTTGCCAAGTTTAGCCTAATATAGTCTAATTTAACCAAGTATAATCTAGTATAAACAAGTTTAGCCTAGTTTAGCCAAACATAACTAAGTTTAACATTAATTACCTATGTTTAGCCTAGTATAATATAGTTTAGCCAAATATAATTTAATATAACCAAATTTAGCCTAATATAACCTAGTATAACCTAATATAACTTAATTTATTTTAAGTAGCCCCAAGGTAAACTAAGTTGCCTAAGTTTAACCTAGGAAGACCTAGATTTGCTTTAAAAACCTATGGAAGCTTAGGCTAGATTCTTTGATAGCTTAAGTTAACCTAAGTCAACTTAGGTTAGCCTAAGGAGGAATAGGTTAATTTAGGCTAAAAAATCTTATTCTTTATATCTTTGTAATGCCTCAATTTTTACATAAAAAATGTGGTGGTGTAATGACAAAGGACTTTGCCCCTCAAAGTGGAGATGAGGGGTTCAAGTCTTCTTACCTTCATCCTATGTGCTTCCTAGGTTCCTAGGGGAGTATTAGTGGGGTAACCTTCTTAGGAGGTTGGCATATAACCTTAATTAGCATATAGCCTAAGTTTTTTTAAAACTTGAGTTAGGTCATTTAACTTAGCTTAGCATGTAGGCTAGGTCGCTTAGCTTAGGTGCATAGAAGAGGCTCCTAGCCTAGTAGGTGGCCTAGGCTAGGTCCCAAATGTCATTATTTAACTGAAAGTTGATTGCCACATGGCATCATATAATTGGGTAGGAAAAATAAGTTTATTATTCTAGATTGCCATGTGTCCACTCATAACTAGTTGATAAAATTTCGAATTCATTTTAGGCTAGTGGTAGCAAGACATTAATCAAAATAAATTATAATTATATTTTATATTAAAATTTGGCCATTGAAGATGTCTTTTAGTCATGGAGGACATAGTTGCAAATGACATTTATGATTACACCATTTTTTGCAATTAATGGTAAAAACCATGGGGCCATATGGACTAGTAGTCATGTAGTTCTGGCTAATCATATATGTGGTTTAGGACTATAGTGCTAGTTGTTTATGTAGTCATATTTTCCATGTTTTGGCATAGTGAATGGCATATAAATTTGTTGATCCACCAAAAGGTATGTGCTAGTCCAAACACTACATGTTCATCACCAAAAGATATGTGCCCATTAGGAATTGAAACAATATGAAGTAGCCCACGACACTTTACATTGTATATACCATTTAAAGTTGTTTTTTATTTTCATTCATTCTCTCAACCTCTTGCATTTAGGACCATTCTTGCTACTTGTATAATCACATTTCATTCTTTCCCCCTCTGTAATACCAATTTGCATGATCTATATTTCAATTTGCATACTTTCCACCTACATTGCCTAGTTGCATCCTTTCTACCTCTACCATGTGTTTGCAATCATTAAACCTATATTCTATAATGGCAAGAAGAAAATTAACACCAATTGTCACACCAAACACATTGGAATCTATGATTGAATATATGTTAATCTCAAGCATACTAAAGCGAATATGTGAAATGAGAAAAAAAATTTGGAATATCCAAAATATGACACCCAACTAATCCCCCTTTGGCATTTGCTAGAAATCAAAACATGGGCAACAAAATGGAAAAGGGCAATTGACAAATTAGATGAATGGGTGACATGGTGATTGGCAAATGCCAAAATAGACAAAGAAAGTCTTGCATTATAAACAAATTGTAAACATTTCCACGGAGGATATGGAATACTACAATTGGGCAATGTTTACACATGCCATGGATTTCTTCAAAGAATGCATGAGTTGGAAGGAATCAATTCTAGAGTATTTTTTCCAATCTTACTAAACGAGTTGTTGATAAAGGATTTGGTAACCCTTAGCAACCTGCTATTAATAAAATTCATGAAACCTTTATGCAACTTTAGGCAACAAATTTAGGTGCCACAACAATTTAAGAACAAAGTGTTAAAACATTCAGTGAATCGTTAGATGATAATGGTGACCTTGAAATCACAAATGTGTACAATAATCAAAAGTAACAAGATGTTGACAAATGAAGGAAAAACCAGATTCTCAATTGTTTGCATTAAATTATAATTCAATAGACATGTTATCATGAATATTTGTTCAAAATATGTGATCTCAGATGGAAATATTCAGTTATGAAAAAACAAAATAAAATTAAAGCTAAATTTGAACATTGAAGTTGCTTGTTGAACAAATTTGTTGTGATTTTTGAAACAAAGAGTTGCTAAAACTATCAGATTAGAGTAATATATGATTATTATAAACAAATAATGAAATACATGATTTTGTGGCAATTTAAAGGAGCCATTTTAGCATATGTTATTGTTCCAAATTCACTAGTCACTATCAAATGGTCAAATCAAAGCCAATGGTTGTCATGTTAAATTTAAATGCAAATTTTGAGTGGACAATTACAAATATGTCACCAATTGGACATGTTCCCAAACATGGGTTATTTTGCACATTCAGTTTAGTTTTATTTTGAGGTTAAAGGGTTCATGAATCAAAGTAACCTAGGATAAAGCTTTTTCATTTACATCATGTCATGGTATCCATATCCACAAAAAACTTGCCAAAGATCACCAGATCTGGATTTGTACATGTTCGTAAAAAATAGTTGAAGAGTGTAGATGCAAAATCCAAAATAAAGGTTGGATACTAGGCATCTATTAATCAGATGCAAAATTACAAGCTATATGGGACAATCAAAATGTTAATCTTGTAAATTTTTAAGCAGCTTGCCACAACCACCTTGAAACAATCCATAACTAGCAAACCTGATAAATTAAAATTTCAAAATACAGTTTCATCGACAATGCAATTACCTGTTAAGATTCCAAACATTAAAAAAAAAAAGTGATTCAATCCTAAAAAAGAAATCACCAAAAAACAATTTAAATGCAAATTTATATTAAAAAATTAATACTTGCTTATAACAATGAAATGAACCAGCTAGTGGGGTGCAAACAAGATAACATGAACCACACTTGCCTACTTTGTGACTACTTTTTGGGAAATATTCCTAGAATATTTTTGGAAAACTCTTGAAAAAATCTTTGAAAAATTCTTAAACTAAAAAAAAATCTTCATACTATTTTATTAAGGTTTATGTTAAAAACTTGGCCAAAATGTCATTTTCAAAAAAATTCAAATCCATTTACAAGTCTTTTTACTATTTAAAATTAAGCACTACAGTGCTTAATGATTATTTTTTATTTCATTGGATTAATTTCAAATTAATTCACATGTTTCCATGATAGATTAAAAATTAAAAAATATAAATAAATCTTACAATTTTAACATCGAATTAAATTACGATTTTAAAACATGGAAAAACCAAACAAGTGTTACATTCATTATGGTACGTGTTATTATGATTGCACCTAGTGGTAACATGCCAAGATTACAAAATGACAGAGTTGGATGACGAAGAAGAATACATAATGTTAAAAACAACATGCCTAGAAGATACCAGGACAATTTTTGAAAAGGAAAAGGAAGGCATGGAATCAATGACACCAAGGTTAGAAATGGGTTCCAATGATGTGCGAAACACACCCATAGAAATTGGTTAGCACTATGAAAAATTGCATCTATTAAAACCACACTACCCTATAACTAAAACTCAAAAAACAACTCATATACAACTATTCTGCAACTATCCCTTGGGTATTACAACTACTATGTAACTATCCCCTTAAAATATGGTGTATTAATAAATAAATTACCACGTCAAAAAATTAGTTAGTTGTATTATAGTTGCAAGTGAGTTGAAAATGGGTTTTCTATACGGTAATTTATACACATTGTACATACATGTGTAATTAACCGTGTTTGATTTTTTCAGGAGTTGTATTGTAGTTGCATGTGGCAACTACTTTAAAACTATTATAAATGTGTCACTAAAGTAATAACCATGTTGCAACTAATGTACAATGTACATACATGCGATCATGCCACATGTCCACATTTCCACCACCCATTATGGAATACATTTGCATTCAATGGATTCCCATTGATACAATTAGTATGGCCATTAGTGTGCCACGACTAAAGTATTATTGTTCAACTATGTTATGACTATAATATAACCACTTATAATTTAATAAGGATACATATTCATTAATTATTTATATTATCATGATTTGTGTTTCATTTTGAGTGATTTAAAATGTTTTGGGAGAGTTGCCTCAAATTCTAAAAATCATTTTCGAAGTGCAAAGGAAAATGAGTTTTGAAAAAATACAACATAAATAAGTTTTCCAACTTACAAAACATTTTTTTTTTGTTTTTTATCTCTTAGACCCCTCCTAATTTAAAACCTCATAACTTTCCTATTTCTTATTCATTTTAAACAATTTAAAGTGTTATAGGATCACCACTTAAAGTTTTACAAATTATTTTTGAACTTTAATAGAAACATAACAACATACAAGGAATTTTTTTGGTGTTTGGGAACCAGTCTTTGTAACATTTGACGATTTTGTTTTTTAGTTCTTAACCCCCTCTTCTTTGAGGGGCCATTTTTTTTTCAATTATATTATATTTTAAACAATTTTTAATGCATTAGATGCACCAGTAGGAGGGGTTCAAGTTTTGTTTAAACACCAAAAAAAATGGAGCATTCCCCTTGGATCTAGCCTACCTTGAGTGCTTAAATGTTAGAATTGCAATTCAATTTGCAACGAATAAACAACTAAAAGGACCCATATGTTTTGTTTTCGAATCCCATGCTACAAACTATATAAAGAAGGTTTATTCTCATGTTTGCACTTTAAAAAAAATGTGCCATTTTGGGATGAGCTTTAAAAAGCTTAACCAATATGCAAAACATAAAATAAAAAATAAAATTTCATGGCTATTATTTAGTGCACCTAGTCTTGTGTTTTCTTACATACTTATCTACTTAAGTAAGTAAGTTAGTCCTACTTTTTTACCTACATAGGTAGGTAGCTAGGTAGGTAGGTCCTAGGTAAATATGTAGGTATGTAGGTCTTAAGACCTACCAACCTACTTACCTGTGGTTATGTACAACCTACCTAATTACTAAAATTCACATTTTTGTTTTCAAAATACAATTAATATGCCATTTGGCAAAAACATTTATTGTGCCATGTGTCATAATTTTAGACCATCATCAACAATCATAATGGACAATGGAGATCAATATTTTGAATTATGTCCAATTTTTTCATAATGCCACGTGTTAAATTTTAATAGATGGATGACAATCAATGACACCAACATGACATCATGAATGCAGTTATAATGGAGTTGCATAATAGTTGAAAACAAATTGTTTTGACTAAATTGCAATTGAGTTGCAATGAGTTGCAATATATATATAGTGAGTTGCTATTCTGCAATTCATGCAACTTGTTTGTTAGCACTCAAATCATATAAATACAATGAGTTGCAAATGTCCTCTATAGCTCAAAAATTGAGTTGCAAGGCCAATTGCAAAACACCCTTTTTTTCATAATGTATCCCACAAAAATAGACAATATTATTGATATATTCAAAAGAAGTAAAAGCAAAATGCATAGTTGTGAAAAACTCCATTTGGACATAAAACTTTGTTAATTAGAAGGAACAATTACAAAAGTCCTAGAGTTGGGTTTCCTAAGTTTTAAACATAGATTGAACTATTAAAAGCCAAGGCTTTAAACACCATAAAGTTTGCACATGTAGTTGAAATTAAGCCCATGGTTATTTTGGTGTATGTAAATTGTTTTAAATGAGCAAAACAATGGAAATTTTTAACTAACCATAAAACTCCAAGGGTGAATGCACCCTAAGGTGGACCAAAAGTGGCACATGTGGTTTCCACAATTTTCTGTTTTCATAATTTTTAATGCAAATATTTGATGTTTTGGGAATGTAATTAGTCCATTTGAAAGTGAGAAGCAAGAAGAATACCTAAACCCTAAACTTACAAGTTTCAAATTATAACACGTGTTCTAATTCGATTAGCTAGGAGACAAATTAAAAGAAAAAAATGGGTTTTCCAGAAATTTTATAGTTGGCAAATGTTATGTTGGGTAGTAATGTCAATTTATCAATTTTTCCATTTCAATAAATTATGGACTTTCTAGACTATTGGTATTCTTGTAAAATCTTAATAAACTAAAATACAAAATTTGAATGGAGACCTTTATTTTAACATTACAATAGCCTCAAAATCATACTAGGAAAAAAATTCAACAATTAAAACATGTTTATAAAAGTCCATATCATTTTTTATGGACTATGACAAAAGATTTTACAATGTCACTTGAAAAGTTCACCTTGTAATGAAATGATGACATTTTATTTTTAATTTTAAAATTTTTATTTTTGAAGTGTTATAGTTTAATTAAATGAATCCTTTTAAAAAATTTCAATCAAACCTCAACACACATTATACCAAATTTAAAGGTACCCCCCATAGAAACTACCCTTGTGACACCAAAAATGGACTATCTAATGTGCAACCACTCCCAATCAAAGAGAATTAGTTGGTTGCAAGCATGCAAAGTTTAGCAAAAATTTATTCATGTGTTGGCACAAATTTCTCTAAAAGCTTGGACAATGTTTTGAGTTCATTTCATTGCATGTGAAAAACATTGTTCAATGATGGTGAGTGGAGGGAACTAGAATTTCCATGGAAGCAAAGGTATGTGCTAAGCAAATATCTACAAAATTGTATGAGATTCATTCTCAATACAACCTCTTGGAACCAAGGCATGGAACAAACCTAGGGATAATGTTTCTAGTGGAATTCCACACCAATTGATATGGAAGGGTACCAAATATACATCAATGATCGGAAAACAAATATGCACTAGTATTCTTTTGATGGTCTTATTTGAAGCACACCAAATCGTGATACAATACAATAATTGTTGCAAGGAGGAGTAGGCATACTCGTAGTATTGTTTAATATTCAATAATTAATGCATATTTGGATTTGAGATATGTACTCATGTATTGGAGTTTGAATTAGGAACATGGAAGTTTGCATTACCTAATATCTTGTAAGATATTGAATGCATCACTAAATGTGGTCCCAAAGAATCAAAATGAAGGCATGGGGATGTTGACAAATTGAAGCAAGAAGATTGGGGAAAAGTCCAGCAAATATTGACATTACTTAAGTAAAAACCATTTACATGTACAAAATTGGTTACCAAGGTGAAATCAAATATTAATTTACTTGAAGTTCATCCACAATCAAGTAATAACACTCATTTGATGGATGGTCCATTTGTGGGTGTTGGTTTTTTGTGCCCCATATTTTATGTTTTGAAAACAATGTTTGTGGAAAGGAAAGATGAGGAAAAAAATAATTCATGTGAAGTGAAAAAATCATACCATGCATGAAAATTATTCACTATGAAAAAAAGAGGTGTTTTGCAACTAGCCTTACAACTCAATTTTTGAGTTACAAAGGACATTTGCAACTCACTGTATATACGATGTAACTAATTACAATTCAATTGCAACTTCATCAAAATAATTCATTTTCAACTACTATGCAACTTCGTTATAATTGTACCCATGATGTCATGCTGACATTATTGATTGTCATCCATCTATTAAAATTTGACATGTGGCACTATGAATATAATTTTTGACATAAAAAATTATTTTCTTTTCGAAATTGATCTCCATTGTTCATTATGATTGTTAATGATGGTTCAAAATTGTGACATGTGGCACACACAAAAATTGCCACAAGGCATATTAATTAAATTTTGGAATAAAAAATAAAATAAAATATCTATTATACTAGCTAGATAGGTCGTACATAATCATAAGTAAGTAGGTTGGTAGGTTGAATAGCCATGAAATTTTATTAGTTTATTTTATGTTTCGCCTTTAGGTTAAACTTTTTTGAGCTCATCCCAAAATGGCACTTGTATTTTAATGTGAAAATATAAGGGAACGAGCCTTCTTTATATAGTTTTTAACATCGGACTTGAAGACAAAACATATGGGTTAAATTTCTTAGTTGTTCCTTAATTACAAATTAAGTTCCAATTGAGTTATAACTATAACAATTAAGCGTTCAAGGTAGGCCAAATCTAAGGGGAGGGCTCCATTGTTTCTAATGTCCAAACAAAACTTGAGCCCTTCTTATTGGCGCCTTTGGGGCACTAAAAATTATCAAAAACGGAATAAAATTGAAAAAGTTATGGCCCCCCAAACTAGAGGCGGTCAAAAACTAAAAAAAACCAAACTAATGAATGCTACAAAAGTAAGTTCCCAAAAACCTAAAAAACCCCTTGTATGTTGTTCTATTGTTATTAAGGATCAAAGATGATTTGTAGAACTTCAGGGGGCGCTTTTATAGTACTTTAAAATGAATAAGAAAAAAAAATGTTATGAGGTTTGAAAGTAAGAAGGGTCCAAAGAGAAAAAATAAAGGAAAAAATGTGTTTTGTAATTTGGAAGATTTTATTTTTCTTATTATTTTTTCATTATTCCTTTTCTTTTACATTTCAAAGATGATTTCTAGAGCTTGAGGTAGCAATCCCATAACATTTCAAATAATTCAAAATGAAACACATATGATGA
Organism: Sphagnum tenellum; assembly: GCA_963921925.1. NCBI lineage: Eukaryota > Viridiplantae > Streptophyta > Sphagnopsida > Sphagnales > Sphagnaceae > Sphagnum > Sphagnum tenellum. The sequence continues at coordinate 6,474,260 of OY998147.1, read as the reverse complement.
AAATATAAACAAATGATGAAATGTATCTTTATTAAATTATAAGTAGTTGTAATATAGTCATAACATAGTTGAATAGTAATACTTTAGTAATGGTGCACTAATGGCTGGGCTAATTGTATCAATGGGAATCATAATTGAAAACTAGTTGCAAATGTATTCCATAATGGGTGGTGGAAATGTGGACACATGGCATGATTGCGTGTATGTATATTGTACTTAGTTATAACATAATTATTGTTTTATTGGCACATTTACAACAATTATAAAGTAGTTACCACATGTAACTACAATGCAATTCCTAAAAAAATCAAACATGGTTGACTACATATGTATGTACAATGTGTATAAATTACCATACAGAAGACCCACTTTTCAACTCACTTGCAACTATAATACAAGTAATTAATTTTTTAATGTGTCAATTTATTTATTAATACATTGTATTTCTAGGGGGATAGTTACACACTAGTTGTAATACCCAAGAAATAGTTGCACAATAGGTGTATATGAGTTATTTTTTAAGTTTTAGTTGTACGGTAGTCTGGTTTCAAGGAACACAATTTCTCATAGTGGTTCAATGATGAGGTATCCATTAAATGCATAAGTCATAACCGAAAAGATTACAAAACCACTACTATAGATCCTATCTTTTAGGATGTCTTTTTCCATTAATATCTTAGTCACAATGGACAATAGACAAAATTGGGGTTAATCGCAAAAAGCAATCATTTACAATATGGCTTGCTAACAAAACAATCAATTACCATGATTGAAATCACTTGACAAAAAGCAACATTGTGCCAACATGGCATGTCTAATTTGACATGAAAGTGGAGTCTTTTTGGTGATGTGGCATCCAATGTGTCGTGTATGTTCTAACTAATTCTATGACTAATATGTTTGTGTGGCATGTTTACTTTGACTAATATTATGACTCAAATGGGATGATGTGGCCATCGAAGTCAACTTATTCTATGACTAAAAGTGATTGATGTAACATGTCTAATGCAACTTAACATATGACTAAATATGCAAACTAATCATGTCTTATATGAATAATCCTACTAAGTTAGATGACCTGGTTAGTTGGACTAGGTTAGGTTTGGGTTAGGTCTAATGTAGGTTTGGGCTAAGGTTGTTTTAGGTTAAGGATAGGTCTAGGTTAGGTTGGGGTTAGGTTTGGTGTAGGTTTGAGCTAGGCTTGTTTTAAGTTAGGGTTAAGTTTGTTTTAGGTTTGGGGTAAGATTACTTTTTTGTCTACACCTATTTTTGTGACTAACTATGCTTATGTGGCATGTCTAAATTGACTAATATTCTTATTGAATGTGATGAAATGGATTGTCCTATGTGACTTAACATCATACTACAAATGTTAACATGGGATGTCCTTTATGACTAATTTCCTAACTAATTGTGATGACATGTTTCAACTTTTCTAACTAACCATGTGACTAATCACAACATGGGATGTACATTGCAATTAATAGTGGATCTAATTAATGATGTATCTATCCATTATGACTTTTTTTATAACTACATTATGACATGGCAGTTCCATATTACTAATTATCCCACTGATTTTGTCAATGTGGCATGTCTTATTCTACTAATTACCTTGATTAATTGATGTAAGAGGATGTCCAATGTGAGTAATTACTCATTAAATAATGTCCAGTATTATGATTAATGTCTTAACAAACTAAACCTATATTAAAGACTAATACCTAACTAATATCAATATATATAAACAGTAGATTGATGACCAATTACATATTTAATTCTTTGAATCTTGACCTACTAGCTATAGCTACCTTCTAACAACACATATCTATAACTGATGCACATAATTAGAGAAAAAATAATTGCTATAAAGAACTAAAGTTCATGTATTAATACTGAAATTCCTATTTTAGAAGTCTAAATGTACACATATTACATATAAACTACATACATTATAACTAATATATGGCTACATAATGGCTACACATATTTTTGTGTTAAGTTTAATGGCCACCTTACTATGTATCCCATTGCATCTTATATTATGTAGATTGGAGGATCTTGGTCAACTAAGGGTATGGCAAGGTAGCAAAACTTTCATACCCTACTGAAATTGCAGCAGTGATGCAATCACTAGCCACATATTTCCCATGACATTTAACTCCCTTTCCACCATGTCTGATGAACATGCTAATTGTAAAAGGTTTGCCTCCACCTTTTGTTAGAAGAAAAAATTGTTCATTTGTTTTATATTGCAAAACAATTTTGTACATTCAGTTAATAAAACCAAATTGACATAGGATTTGTCGCAACCCCACTTTGGCCAAGTGTGGGGGTGAAGCCCAACACTTCCAAAGTTGGGGACTTGGAGTCCTCCGGGACTCCCAAATGTTTAGAGTTCGATAGCAAGGCCCAAAACACCTTGCATTGAAGTGTTCTTGGTTTCATTGGAAAGGTCTTGAAGCGTAGATGTCTAAAGTGCCCTTGCATTGGTCATTTGGACATTTGCAGCCCAAGTTATGGGCAAAAGAAAGGCCGGGAGTCAGGTAGTTTGACTCCTGACCACTAAAAGTCAGGAGTTGACCTCTTCCTAACCTTTGAATTGAGTGTGCAACATGGAGTTGGAAAGATCTCGACAAGGGCTACAACTTTGGTTTAAATCTTGTTGCGATCAGACTCCGCAGTCATGAGTTATGAGCTCCCAAAGTCTCGGGACTCCAACTGGGACAGTTTCGGGACAATTTCGAGACTCCAACTTGGGAGTCCCGGGAAAAAGAGCCATTTAGATGTAGCCTCCACGGAGCAATGCAGAGAATAATATATGGGGGAAGGTGGTGGCTTCCCCCGAGTCCGGGCCGTGGTGAGTCTTGTGGTCCAAAGTGCCCGTGGCTTGTCCCAACACCCAAGGGTGTTTCCGAATGTGAACTAACCACTTGGTGGTTTGTTTTGGATACAGATTCAAGCTTGATCTACTAGTCCCTCTTCCTAGTCTAATCTCGAGACTTCTAGCACGCCCCTCTACCCCTCTATAGTGCTGGAAGTGGGGAGCACCTTCCGAGTCCCAACTTTCCGCAACTACACATAGTTGAACCCTCAAGTGTGTTCAACCCGGGACTTGGGAGTGCGTCAAAATTCATGAACAAATTCAATTACAAAATTGATAATTAACTTATTATATTACATGTCAAAGACTTATAATTGGTTGAGATTCTTCTAACTCTAGTTCTTGACTTTTTGATTTGAACCAAGTGGCTTGAAGCTTCCATGTAGCTTTTTTCAGCAAATGATTGCCATTTCAAGGGTTTTTTTGTAAGTTTTTTTCTTGACAAACCTATGTGTTTCAAATCATCCACAACTTTGTATTATGTATTATTCAAATGACCCATCATTGGACAATAGCATTAGGAAATGATTAATAAAATATATAAATACAAATAATTTGACTTACTATTATAGCAATCCCCTACTTGACATTGGTTGTCAACCATGCAAATTTAGACATTTCTTTCCAATGTGGGTTTTCTCCCATGAGTCACATCTACCCATGTGGGCGGGATTCTACATACCTTATAATGTTCGGTGCTTTTGATAATCCTTTCAAATATGGCCATAAGGTGTTCATCAAGTAGCTATCAACTACTTCTGAATTTAAAGGTAGGCAAAGTATGTAGGAGGATGGCATGTTTCCTATGCACTTGAATGGGTAGTCATCTATCAACAACGTATTATGAGGACTTAGATTCCTAAACTCGAAACTTACTTCATCCCACACTTTCTACATGTTTCTCAGAACAAGATCTTGATCTCTATTTAATGGATGTCTAATATGTGTACATTCACATTTTTCATTCCCCCACACAAACATTGGGTTCAAATCTTTGACCCCTACAAATAAATGTTGAACCATGGGAACCAAGTTTGGGAGGGTTGTTGATGACCATATCCTGATTTCAAATTTGGTGTTACACATACGTAAAAACTCATCAACTTTCGAATGTGGGCTTACTAACTTGTTTGCACATTGCTATGAAGGTACTAATGGACCCCATCTCTTCCCAGACTTCAAGTGTTTTGCATCACATAGTAACTCATTGACATCTTGGACCAACAAGTACCGTCCATTATTTGGAATAGGCTTGCTTGGAGAACCAATGCAAGCACCCATTGGATCATTGAAGTTCACCTCTTTAGGGTCATGTTTGAACATGATGTTGTTACCACCCCCACTTTTTGGATCAAATTTGTCGATTATAGCTTATTAAAATAAAAAGATCATTCCCATTTGAGTTATTGGGAGAATGTACCATTGCCTAAAGATGTTCCTTGTTTATTGTTGTATTAATTGGATTTGCAAATGGTTCAAATCCTATAGAATATGTGTTCATTTGTTCATATGCATCTCATTGCAACAACTTAGGTGCTTACACGATAAACTATGTTCAAGCTAATCTTGCAACATCTATTTTGATTAAATCACATGATCGTCCTACATGTAATCCAATATTGAACAAAAAACTTACATTCACCCATAATCTTTTAAATTATTGTTTGAATCATAAATGTATTAAGGTATTGTATGATCATACTCCTCCCATACTCCTAATGTCTGAATTTGCAATATTAATGTCTTTCCCCCCTTTTGATGCAGATACAGAACCAAGTGTATTGGTAGTACTCAATTTCAAAAATTTCCACAATTCCTCCATCATACTAGGCGTTTTTTTTTTGCCATGCACTAATTGATCAATGACCTTCTTCAAATCATCATGGTTTTGTTCCAAGGTTTCAAAATGCACATCAATTTTTTATGTCAGATAATCCCCACAAACATGACCCACATTGCCATTATCCAATTGTTCTTCCTCTTGTAAAACCACACCACAAATTCAATTTGACTACAATACATTCTCAAAAACAAATTGATAGTTGATAATACCTACATCCTTCAAATGCTTAACTGCTTCACATAAATCAAAACTCATCAACAAATCATTAAAATTATAACTTTTCTTAAGGTACAATTTACAAAAATTGTGCTAATGTGTAAGATTTAATATCCAGAAACTAGTTCTAATCTAGTTATAGTCAATTTGATAAACATTAGGGCTGAAAAAAAAATGAAGACAATCCCAAGAATCTAATAAAAAATTAACTATCTAACATTACCTAGGGTTTATTTATTCTACTTTGACCTCATACGCCTTTGTATCTTCTCGTTTGTGCTTGCTAGTCTTTTTTTGTTCACATTTCGCTTGTACTTCCACTAATGTTACTAGTTGTCCAAGATCTATTGCTAAAAAACCCCATAATTATCCACATTCTATGTTAGTCAGTCACACATGAGTATAATCAAAAAGTAACCAAACACATGTTAGAAAACTTATAAAATAACAAGAATTGCAAAAAGAGAAAAAATAAACATACTAGTTATTTTGCAGTTTCAATTTCACTAAACCACCCAATGCATTGCCCACTTTTTACATTGGCCTGAGCTTTTGCCATTTGAATTGCTTCTTCTATCTTTGTCTCTTTTTGCAACATAGTTTTCATGTGATTCTAATGTGCCTTTGAAACATCTAAAAGTCACCTTTCACCAACTTCAATTTTTTTGAGCCATGCATACCTAACTTTCAAGACTGATGCCACTTGCTCCTTGACATGTTTTGAAGGTTAACGGATGGTTTAAGTAATGAAACCCTTGCTCAAGTGCTTCCTTTATCGCTTCCATTTCTTCTATAGGTTGTTTTTGTATGTCATTGATGGCAGGGTTTAGTTTTTTTACATACCCTCGAATTTGTGATAGCCAATGGTTCTTGCCACCACCCACCGGTCTCCCCTTTACATCACATCTACAATAGGAATGGCCTGCTTACTAGTCCATTGAGTTACCTCAATCCCCATCTTTTTCATCACGTTATCCAGAGTTCAACATTTGGCCTTTTGTTTAGTGCCGTTGGAATGCACATCTAATGAAACCACTTGTGAATTTAGCTTAGAAGACAAATCTCCAACTAATGTATAGTCAACATCCTTACCTTGTGTTGTCTTTTGGCATTGACAAAAACTTGGGACTATTGACATTATTGGAGTAGTAGGATTAACATTTGGTTGTGTACAAATGGTAGACATCTACTACCATGATGAATCTTGGTTGAGATATGGTACAAGTGTTGAACGTGGTACAAATGTGACTATTGGATTTGTAAATCAAACACCACGCATTTGTTGGGATGCAGTCGACATTTGTGGGCATGTGTTGTAATAGCTGCTCGTGTTGGTGATGTTGCCAGTGCAAGATTTGCAAGCCATGCTAATTGTGCTAAGGAAAATGCAAATGGTAGTTGCGCACTAGTTGTAAACGTTACAAACTTTTGTGGCCAAGGCATTTGTGGGTATCTAAATGGCATCTACGAGAATGAACTTACTGTTGGGGCTACATGGGTAGGAGGCCAACAAGGATTCATTCGCCACCCAAGCATGTATGGTAATGGATATGATCCACCCATTGGCCAACATCCAAGACAATTTGTAGGAATTGTTGCATTTTGGGTCATTGGTGTTGGGTTTGTGGGAATAGGTCCATAACCAAATTTCCCTACAGAAAAACATTCAAACATATTTGAAATTCAAAAACTTTCAACTAATCAAATTCAAGATGACAAAAGCTAAAAATACTTGAAATGGGTAATTACAAGCTCAAGCAAACCTTTAGTTAGTGGGTTTTAGAGGGTTGTTGGTTGGCCCATTAGATATCCTAGTTGAACAAAAGTATTGTGGCCTATAAAAAGTGAGAAATTCACCAACATGTGAACTACAAAAACATCAAAAGAATTTTTGTAACTATAAACAAAAGAGTTAAAATAAGGTAAACCAACCTCCAATAGCTGCATCAACACTATGGCTCAATGTTGGACTTATTTGTTGGGTGAAAGCACATTACACCCCCCAAAAATTGTAGTCACAGAAACAAAAATTCTAAGTTTGGGTTTTTGGGTACATGTGGACATCAAAATTTAGATTATTTTTGTTCATTTGAAGTATATTGCATTAATTGTAAACTAGTTTATTTTTAAAAAAACTCCAATAAACATTTACAAACTTGAACATATGAAGGATATTTGTGTTGAAAAAATACACATCATAGAATATGAAAGTTGCAAATATACTTCAAAACTAAAGTTATGGGTGGAGTTTTGTAATTGTTTTTGGTGGTGATTGATATTGATGTACATCAACTAAACGTAAAACCATTGAGAAGTTTACAATTTTTGGTTGAAAATCCATTCAAAAAATGTGTTTTTTTGCACTTCTTGAATAATAAATGCATAATAAACTCCTATTTATGGGAAAAAACCATTACTTTAAGAAAAGGAAAAGATTTTATGAGTGGGCATTGTATTATTTTTTCATTTTTCTTTGGTTTGGTAATGTGTCATGAACCACAAATTATGGTTGTTGAAAAGCTGTACATTACATATTTTATGCACATTGATTTTATCCAAATCTTTTTATTTAACCATTGGATTAAGCTTAACTTTGATTCAAAATGAATTTTGAGTTCCAAAATGTTGTCATGCACATTCTAAAGTTCTTTTTCTTATGTTTAGGGTTTCCAAAAAATGCCATAAAGATTTAAATTTACTACACACCTATTATACTTGTTACACATCACTATTTTGGGTGAAAAGTGGTTCACACATAATGTGCTTTCACCCTATTTTGCCATTTTGGTAGGAAAATTGCTTATAAGTTTTCATTAGTAATTTCATAATTTGTAAGATCTAAATAATGTGTTATTATTTAATAACTAAGGTTGCGACACCAATGGGTTGTTAGTAGGTTGTTGCAACCCTAGCTTTGGGCTTGCGACCAAAGCAAAGGTTTGCAAGGTTGCGGGCCAAGAGGGAAGCCCAAGAGTCACATCACATACTCCCGGGAGTGTAGGAAAGTGTGAGGGAGTGAACCTTCACACCCCAAGGGAGTTCCACTTTGGGAGTTGGAGGTGGACTCCTGAATCTTCAAAAGGCAATTGCAAGGGTCAAAACTCAATGACATGAAAAGATCTTTATATCAATGAAAAGCTCTTAAAACATAGATATCTAAAATGGGCTCACATTGCCCATTTGGACATCTAAAACACAAGTTATGGCCAAAAGAACGGCCAAGAGTCAAATTGACAGTTTGATTCCCGACCACTAAAAGTTTAGAATTGACCCGATTTCTGTGCGTGTCAATAGCGTGCAACATATCGTTGGAAAGCTCTCGATGACGGCTACAACGTTGCTGCGAACCTCATCTCAATCAGAGGTCTGCACACAAAATTATGGCACCCCAAAGTCGTAGGAGTCCCAACCTTGGCAATTTCGGGACTCCCATTTAGGAGTCCCGAGACAAAAAACCATTTGGATGTAGGCCTTGTAGAGAGGTGCAGAGTATATTATAAGGGGGAAGGTGATGGATTTTCCCTAGTCTAGGCCATGGTGAGTCTTGTGTGTCCGTGTTGCCCATGGCTCGTCCTAGCACCAAAGGTGTTCCAACTATGCACTAACCACCTTGAGTTGGTTTTGTGCAGGTTCGTGTGAGTAGATAAAGGTTGTCAACTCTTCCTAGTCCTATCCTAGAGCTTTAGTACGCCCATGTACCCTTCAAAATGCTGCGAGCCAGGGAGCGTGCCCCAACTCTTTACTCTTCCGTTGTTTTCTATTTGGGACTCACATCTGAGTCCCTCAAGGAGTTAGGAGTGCGTCAATTGGCCAATTGTTTGTAAGTTAGTAAATACAAATTAAAAAAACTTAATTAAAATCACAATAATTAACTATGAAACTAAAACCTATTTAACCATTTTGTAATTCAGTGGGGAAACCTATTCCCATAGCTTAAAACTAGGTGCACAAAAACACAACCAATTTAGGCTAAAGTTGGCCACATACCACAGTTGCAAAGAGTCAACAAATTTGCCAATATTCCAATATAATGACCAACCCACATTTTTTTCAATCCATGTAACACTAGAAATAGAAAGCGTATATGAAAAAATGAATGGCCATACAAGTTTGAATGAAATTAAAACAAAAATGAGTGGGTAGACAAGCATATTCACTAAGCTTGAATACGACCTTAATTTATTTTTGCAAAAAGGCCAAAAAAAACTTTAAAAGTAAACAATTCAACATAATTTTATTATCCCTCCAACCTTAACATGTGCTAGCTTTGGAGTAATTGTATTATAATGGGTCACAAGTTTAGACAACCCCATGCAAGGAAATTTATTTATCCAATGCAACCACCAAAACAAAGTGGCTTGTAACAAATTATATATCCACTTGAAAAAATAAACAACCAATCTTACACTTTTGTAAGACATTAAGGAATGCATAATGCATATATACTAACAAAGATCTTCAAATAAATGAAAGTGCATGAAGGACCTTTTGAGTAATACTATGTAGTACTTGGAAGTTTGCTTTGCACCTTTGTATGCATAGAACATAAATTATGGTAGACAAACAAACCCATGAACTTCAAGCCTTGGTTTCAAGTTTTTTATAGGCAACAATTAAGCTAGATTGAATAAACACATACAAATAACAATATTTTTTAATAAGACAAATGTGTGAATCAAATTTTTTTTCTATTACACCCCTTGAATTCAAGTACATCAATTGGGACAATATGATTATCATTCCTCAATGATACTGAGTAAGTTTTCTCTAACATGCATTAGCATAGTGAATCTTGGATTACCCTTCCTTGTTGCATTAAAAAACATTGGAAACTTAGACTTGATCATTAAGTGAGAATAAGTGACAATAGGACTAGCATCCTTAAACAACATATAAGAAGGGTTTTGAGCACTTGATCATGTTGTGTGCTTATACCAAATCCCCCCCAAAATCAAGTCACCTTCATACCTAGTGTTCCCCCGACCATCACTAAAAGTTTATAAGCACCTATGTAATGGCTTGTTGCAAAGAACAACAAAAAATGGATCCCCATTCTTTTTAATTCATTTGCAACAACTACATAATTATTTCCAACTTCAACTTTGGTTGTTTTTGTTTCATTATTGTCCTTAGAATCATCAAAATAATCATTTTATAAAGCATTAACACTATCAAATGGGAGTTATGGATATCGTGCACCTACATGAGTGTCCATATCAGACACTGTCAAGTGGGCACAAGAACGAGATTATGGTTAAAAGGACCTAGAAATCAAATTGGTGGGAAATTGGACCTTGTGCACAAGAATGGCATCAAATGTCTAAGTAACATGTTCCAATTGCCATATTAGGAGGTATAATACTACATTTACCATTCCTACTTTTGAACTATTAAATATTCCATTTGTTTTCAATTTGTCATTCTTGTTTACATCAACCAAAATAGTTCCTTAGAATGCCAACATTCTCACAGACTTGAGAATTTAGATGGCTTAGACTATGTGACCCTAGACTTATGCATAAATAAGTTACAACAGAATGCCAATATCCATCTTTTGATAGTTGAATGTAATTCAACAAGTGTCATTCCTATATTCTAGAGCACAAGGTTTTAAGGTCTCAAATTGCTACAATTAACATCATGAATAAGCATGCATCATTCCAATTAATTAGATTTGAACAATAGCAACCTGTTAGAAACCTAAAACTTGTCAAAAGAAAAATACATCCTTTTGATAGTCTAATTATATTTATAGTAGCCCAACACTAAACATGTGGCAAGACAAACCCCCAAAATTTTTGTTTTTAATGAACTTTTACCAAAAAAAGAACCTTACAACATATTTATCTTCTTCATATTTAGTTTTCTGAAATAGTGGAAAATTCTCCATCTTAAATTAGTAGGCATTGTTCTTGTAGCAACTAGAAGAAATTGTTGAATGATTCATAGTTTACAAATTTGGTATGTGCAAAATGAACATGTGCATAAGATAATTCTATAGAAACCTAACATATTTTAACACTGATTTTGCAAAACTTGTACATTCATTGAAAATATGACAATTTTTGTTTTGATACATTCATAAGATATGCAAGAATTATTGGTCAAGAATACTTTGGATGTGATGCACTATGAAAAGAACTTATTTGAAAATATCTTGAAGACGATATTTGGCATAACAAATTCCGTGGTTGCTTGAGAAGACCTAAAGGAGTGTGGGAACGGGCACATCTTTGCATGGCTTCAAATTGTTGTAGGTGGGTTGATAACCGATAGCTTTTACATGCTAATAGATCGAGAGAAGGGAATATTTCTCCACATTCTTCTACATTTAAAAACACCTACACACTATGTATCTTTTTTGAAGAAGAGAGTTCATAAGGATGAGGACTTGAAAGGTATGAAATCACATGACTTTCATGTCATGATGCAAGACATCTTGCCTTTATGCTTTTAAGGCCTCATGTCAAAGGGATGCCGAATGTTAATTACCCGTTTGTGTCATGTTTTCAGAAAGCTTTGTGTGAAGATTGTGGACCCAACAACTATGGGTGAGTTGAAAGACTTGTGGCAATATGATTAGTTTTATTGGAACAAGAATTCCCTCCTTTCTTTGACATCATGACACATCTCTTAGTTCATTTGGTGGCGGAATTGGAGTTGTGTGGTCTAGTCTAAATGCATTGGATGTACCTTATTGAAAGGTATTTGAAAACCCTAAAAGGATTTGTGCAAAATAAGACAAGGCCAGAAGGAAGCATGGCTAAAGGGTATGCGCTAGAAGAGGCTTTGGGGTTTTGCATTAAGTACATATAGGATTTTATAGCCATGAGGAGATAGGTGTGGGATGACAAAAAAAACCCCCACATGAATGACAAAATGTTTGAAGGAAATGGGTGGCCACGAATCATGATTACAAACCTCCGTGACATGGCGCATTCTTTTGTGTTATAGAATGTCAAGTTAATGTCTCCATGGCATAGGTAATTTTATCATTTTCCAAGAAACATGAAATTTGAAACTCAAAATTATGGAGTCTTTGAAAAAGCTAGAAAAATTTGGTTGTAGCTATAATTTTGTTTAAATAAGAAAAAATTGGCACTAATGGGTAAAATTTTCATGCTAGAAGATCCATGAATTAACTTATAGCTTATGTACATGGTGATTGCACAAATTTTAGGTACAAATTGACAAGTCTTTGAGAATGTTGGAATTCAGTTCCAATTATTTTGGTTGTTATAGGAGATTTATAGAGCTTTTAATTATAAATAACCAAACTCAATGGTTATAGTTAATTTGTCTTTGACAACTTTTAGGTAGAAGTCCACTTAATTATGTTAAACCTCTTTTGGGAGGCTGATCTTGATGTTGTAATAAAAAATTGAAATTTTGATGGGTCATTGGTATAGCCCACTTTAAACCCAAGTGTGATTTTTGTAGAAAGGTCATGGGTTCAAACTTCAAATCTAGTGGTGTGTGTAGGTGAAAGTCTTATCAACCTTTTTCATGTGGGACTAAATTTGGGCTCATGAATCTAGCTTGTTGGTTGTTAGGTGGGTGCAATCACAATCAAACAAGCCAAAAAGTACGTTAAGTAACCGCCAAAACTCAATAAAAATTGTAATCTTGTTAGATTTATTTTTGTGGTGCCAGTTTAATGGCATGTTAATCATGGAATGTTGTATTAAATGACTAATATGAGTGTTGAAAAACTCAAAATTAAAATTAAAAATAATATTTTGGGTTTTGGTTTCAGTAAAGGACATTTGAACTTGAACAATAGTTGCATCAAAAGTAGTCAATTTTGTAAAGTATTAAGCTAAAGACTTTCTTTATAAAGTAATTTTGATGAGAAAAAAATTGAAATAATGTTAATTGATTTTTTCATTCAAAAAACATTCACAATTTGAAAGTTGTGAAATTTGAAATTAAAAAAATTAAAAATCTATTGAACAAGAATTTAAAATTTCAGAAGTCCTTTACCACATGTAAATGGGGTGCAATTTACATGACATCTAAAACAAAGTTGTAGTTTATGAAACAATAAAATAACGTGTTAAATAATTAACATATTTTCATAAAATTTGAAATTAAGATCATTTTTCAAAACAAAATGCAAAATTTGGTAGAATCTATACACTTAAATCTTAGTTATTCACGAAAAATTAATACAAAAAATGCGATGTACTGAAAAAATATGTATGTTTAGTAACATATTGCAAAAGATTTCATCCCAAAAGTCATTTCTATGAAAATGTGAAAATGATCACAAAAAGGACTGCAATCCTTGAGTCCGTCATCATTGGTTCATTTGATTATGATCGCACCCAAGTTGGGTTTGTTATTGTGTTTCAAATAAATAAACAAAAAAATAAATAATAATTAAATATATATGAGCTACCAAATATGTTTCATTTCAATGGTGGCATCTAGGGCATTATGGTGGTTTAATTTCATTTAATTTCCAAATGGAAAATGGGAAGTTAGAACACAATTTGTTGTGACAAGAAATATGCCAATGAAGTATAGGAAAAAAAGTCTGAAAGGATGGAATTTTTGCATTAGAGTTGGCAATCTCAAACATGACATGTTGAATTCCTGGATCACTTTTGGGAATTGCCCCCATTTCCAACATGGCTAAAGGCTTCTATTTCTTGAGCTACCCAAGGAGTGGACACGATTGATCAAGAGACAACACACATGTCCATGTCACCTACACTAAAAAGTAAGTCATATTGGTCAATATATGCATTTGGGAACCACATCCATGTGGTGAAAGTGGAAGATCATTTAACCACAAGTGATAGTGACATAGCTACCACATTTGAACAAGTGTGCATTTTAGGACCTAATGTTCAAAGGGCCATTGTTGCAAAATTTGGAGTATGTGGGGTGGGTCAAAGAGATCCTAGAAATATTGTGGTGTTATTGTGTAATTAGGTGAAGGCCAATTATAGTGGGAAATAATGTAATTGTAAAATGAGATGAGTATAACTTCACCCTTGTGAACTTTGGGTCATTAATTCCAATCTCAAATCAATCTTTTGCCTTTCCACTACATGTAAAGTAGGTTTTTTTTCTAGTTGTGACTTTAGGGGGAGGGGCTAGAAAGTGGATCTTTGGAAAGATGCTCGTGGGAAACAAAGAATAGAAGCATTGAGCTCAACTTTACTAAGTTTGATATGTTTAGGGTTGCTAATGTTGATGATTACTCAAGGTTATAGGTTTCGATGTCTATATTAAAAACAAATCAACTACCTACTATTGCAGGAGGGTCTATTATTAGTGCTACATATTTGAATATTGATGACAATGAAGGGGACCAAAATAATGGATTTGATAGTCTAGAAGATTATGCATCAAATAACTCCAATGATGCATGACGATTCATTCCTAGATGTTTGAAACGTGTATATTAACATGTTGCATATGCATATGATTAGTTTCTACTCTATTTCATGCACATTTCTTTTCAAACCTTTCAACTATGTAGTTAATTGAAACCTTGCATTACATTTATGTAAAACTTACTTTGATTTTCAAGGCAAACGTAGAGCTCATTTTTATTTAGAATTAATCATCAATTGCAAGTTTTTGAAAAAGTTGGAATATATATAAAGAAATTATTTTGGTTAAATTCCAAAAGCATGGTTATTTTACGCTAAAATGTTTTGTTGTAATGGAAAATTAGAATAAATCTCTTATCCATCAAGGCATTGGAAAATTATGAGAAAAAATTCAAATTTTCCATACTCAGACAAATTAATAATATATATATCTACTTATTATGTAAGTAATTACAATGACTATTTTTAGTCACATTTTTTAATGTGTGGCAACAACTATTAAACATGTGTACTTTATGTGACATATATTAATCACAGATTGCCACTATTCTTATTACACATCTATCTCAATGGACTAATTTTAGTCATATTATATTTGTTGTCTACATGTGTACTTACCATGACTGATTTAATTCATGTTACTATTAGTCACATTACATGTGGTAGCATTTGATTAATGTCAATCATGGTATTATTAGTATGAGTACATGTAGGCACCAAGAGGTTCCATGTGTTCAATCACATTGTCTATTATGACTAAAGTTCATATCACACTAAATCATAACAAACTATGCTAGATTTGTGATTAGTCATGACAGACCTCGACACAGATCTGACTACATAGTCATGTCAGTGTAAAGGACATAATTTTGTTGTAGTGAAAATCAAATCCAAATCTTGTACTAAAACACAACAAAAGTACAAGCCACAATTGTTTATCATTCCAATGCCTCAAAATCTATAAAGTGCATAACATAGTTGTCATAAGATTATGGAACAAAGGAGGAGGAAGGAGAAGGGCATGCTACCAATATTTGAACATAGGCTTTAAACATATGGAGGCAACTAGGGGCTTGAAGGGGGGCTTGCAAAGAAATCGTCATAGGCCAAAAAAAAGGGATGTGCCCCAAGGATAGAAACACATTGAGTTGCACCAAGAGGGAAGAGAAATCATTAGTCCGGCTACATTCATTCTGAAAAAGTAGACAACAATATTTGATGGAAAGTTCAAACTTACTCACAATCCAAAACAATCTTGGTGCATTTATGGATATTTGAAAAATTAGGATCTGGGGTAAGCTAGTGCAACTCTTCATTTCGAGGTCCTTCATTTTGAAAAAAGGATGAAAAACCTCGTCGAAGACCTCTTAGTCTTCTTCTAGTGCCAATAAATGTCGAACAAGATTATGACATGCCAACATACTATAACTTATAAACAAACAAATTTTAAAAAAAATGTAGAATGAAACTGGAATGTAGCAATAGCAAGGTTAAAAAGAGTAAAGATCAATTGATGTTGTACTGTCAACAACAAAGGAGTCCAACTTTGAGCAAGCTCCAATTAATGCTTAAAGCAAGAGAACATGTATTTCCTTGGTAGCATAGAATGGTTTCCCAAAACACAAAAGTTTCATAGGGTAAGAATTTCCTTGGGTGGTACCATTAAGAGTCGTCACACCTTGATTTCTTAAACCCAATGAACTCTGAAAATTCATAGGAAACATTTAAATAAATATTTTCATAATTTTTTAACAAGTGCATTTAATAGGTTTCGTAGATTTGAAATTTCAATAATAATATTAAAAAATTGTGTATTTTGAAGTTTCTAATCATTGCATTTAGAAAAAGTTTAAGAAATGTAACGTTGGTTCCTTTCTTTAAACTTTTTAGTTAAGAACAAAAATTTGAAGCAAAATTTGGGAATGTTTTTTGGAATGTTTTCTTAAGGTAATTGGGAAGTCATTTTAGTTTTAGGTTTTTATTGTGAAATTAATTTAATAGTATAATTTAGTTATGAATTTCCAAAGTTAAAGTTATCAATTTATGAAGGGACCATTTAAAATCATAGTAATTTTTTTAAAACTTCAAAATGTTTTAATTCCAAAATAAACTTCAAGCCATATATTAATGCATGCAATTGATAAACATGAGAAAAAATAATTTATAGTTGTGAAAACATGTAAAGTAAAGGGCCCAAGAAAATGATTTGGTTGTTTTTGGTTCCTTTTTCATTCCTTGAAGTGGTTCCTGGTGGTACCACCCAAGGATATTTTAACCCCGGAGTGTTGCTATAAGTCTAGTTGTAGAAAACATCTTTTTTTGCAACCTTGATCCCTACTTTGATATGTTAATTGCTAGTGGTTGGAATTAAAAAATTTGAAGGGTCTTGACTAAAAGTGTGACCTTGGTCAACAGAGTTTATAAAAAGATTCAAAGGTGGTGAAAATTGATAGGGTGAAAACACACTACGGTGACCCCTTTTGGGGTGTCACTGTACCACTTTCTAGGGGTGTGCATGTTCGAGTGTACCCCACCTCAAACTTTTGAAAACATTTCACAATATTTTTGCATATTGCATTAGAATATAACCTAAATAAAATATTTTAAAAAATATTTCATTTCATTTTAAAAAGTAGAAGGTTGGAATATATTTTTGGAAACAAATGTAGTGTACATGTGTTTTCAAAAACACAAATATATTCCAAAAATAATTTACATGATTTTTAATTTTTATGAAAATTGATAGTATATTGAACCATGTCATTTCACATAATTTGAACCAAGTTTGGATACCATATGATTAATTTGAAAATTTTCATCTCAAAAAATGAAAGATTTCAACAAAGCTGCAATAAATTGAAATTTTGATAAGTAATCACATTCACATGGAAATTGACAAGCATAGCTAGATGGGCCATTTTTTATTTCATTACACTAGTACAAAAATGAGTTCATTAACCAAATTCACTATGGGACTTTAAAATTGAAATAAATTCATTGCACTTTAATGATTTCACCTTGGTTAAAATTATTTCACTAGAATATCACTATTTAAACATCAACTTTCATTATTAATTGACATAATTCACTATTATAATCTATTGTGGTAAATATGTTTATTTTTATGTTGTTGTTTTAAATACCTTATGTTATTTTATGATATACCCAATATTATTTTAGGCTACCTTAATTATTCTAACTTATACCTTAAATTATTATAGGTTATTATAGGTTATTATAAACTATTATACCTTAAACTGTTACACGTTATTTTACTTTAAGGTATTTTAATTAACTTATTATAAATTTTTTATTTAAAGTTATTTTGAATTAAATTATTCAACTAACTTTAGGCTATACATTAGGTTATTTTATTTTAAGTTAAAATATGTCATTTCAAGTTATGTTTTAAGTTATTCAAGGTCATTCTATTTTATGTTATTATAAGTTATTTTATCTTAAATATAACAATTCAATTTAATCTAAAATATAATATAATAACCTAAAATAACCAAAAATAATTTAGAATAATCGAAAGTAACTTAGGGTGAAATAATTTTAAATAGTCAAAAATTTGAGAATAACCATAAATAACCATAAATAATGTAAGGTGAAATAACTTAGAATAATGAAAAGTAACTTTAGAATAACTAAAAGTAACCTAACATAGGTAATATTATAATATAAGCAAAAATCTTATCCATTTGTTCTTTTTCAGAAGAATGGTCATTAAAATGTTATTGAATAATGATGTTCAAAAAAATAAATTGTTCAAATTATTTTACAATTTCAAAAGGAATTAAATGTACATTATGTACATTATTGAAAATATAATAAATTAAACTTTAATCATTTCATTTGAGCAAAATCTTAATAAAATATGAATTTTCAAAGTTTATGTTTTTGTAATGTTTAAAATGAAGTATTTGATAAATAGAATGCAATGTAACACATCATTACAATAAGTGTGGTGGCTTGATGGTAGGGGTGTTTGCTTCCATTTTAAAAGTTAAGGGATTAAACTTCACAAATGGTGTGTTTGTATTCAATAATGGTAAGTGGACTGAATATTTTCTTATGTAATTCCCTAAAGTAGGTGCTTATTTAAATTGATTACATGGCCTCTATACTTAGGTTGGGTTTTAAACTTAACATAGGTAGTGACATGTGTCAATAATTCATAGGTTAAAAATCATGAAATTATCAATAATATTAAATAGTAAGTAATTTAAATTTAATTGATTTCCATGTTGCCTAGTTAATTAACTAGCAAGTGAAATGGCTTGGTAAATTTATATTTCATTTGAAAGTGTCCTTCTTTCATTAAATACTAGTGAACCAATTCACTATCATAAATCCGTTCATTTGGAAGTTGATCAACTTCACCATGGTAAAAATGTCCAAATTCACTAAAAATCTAATGAAACCCAAAATGAACAGACACATTTTGTTGTACTGTTAAAATTGATTATTTCAATGACTAATGAAGTTTTAAAATTAATGCCATCAAAATGAAATAATGGCCTTATTATACCAATGTAACTATAAATATACTCATGAATCTTTCAATATAGATAATGATATTTATTATTATTTTAAAAATAATATTACATAACATTAATTTTTTAAAAATAATCATTGTAGGGCCCAATAACCAAAATTGATACCCAAAAAAAATGTACCATACTTTTGGAACAATTATATGATTTATTTATAATATTAAACCCAAAAGTGCCTCAAAGGGGGTCATCATAATGTGCTTTCACCCATTATGTAATGAACAACCAACAAGAGAGTGGGATGGACAAGATATGTGAACAAAAAAATACCTTCAACCCAAGACCTTTAGTGCTAATCAAGGGAAGGTTGTTCATTATTGCCCACTTCATTTGAATGGAGATAGAGTATCTTTTTAAAAATTCATTGATTTTTTTGAGGATTTGTAGATCATCAAAATGGAAAAGTAGGATAACACCACTTTGCAACAAAAACTTATCAACGAAAATGAAAACAAAGTCCACATAGTTGGGGACCTTGGCATTCCACTTTGGAATTTGAGCTTTAGAATGAAACACCATGGGAACACCATTATCTTCTAGAATGTCTCCAATGACAAGGTCAACAAGCCTTGGTGGATTGACTTAACACACACAATTCTATTCAATTCTTGTATTGGAAAAAAAATGTAATGAAACTATTATTAAAACAAAATCAATCGAAATTTGAAGAGGTTGGTGTGTTCATTTGACAAAGGTAATTTATGATAATGGCATGCTTTAGGGGCCACTTTCATGTTTCTCATCCACAAAGACACCAAAGAAGGTCATGAGAATTCCAATGTTCTCCCCGATGGACCCTTGGAGAAAATGTGGCAAAATGATGATGCTTATCACATTTTTGGGGACAATTCAAATCGACGGCTAGGGTATAATCGTTGGGGCATACAAGGTACTAGCCATAATCCTCAAGATGATCAGGTGACCAATCCTTGAGGAGATCTTGTGGAACATGGTGTTATTTGCTTTGGGATTTCATCAAATCCATAGCAAGTTGGGGAGTTCAACGGTTGCACCTCCAAGCATGAGAACATGGTAAAAGAACTTGAATAAGAAATGCAAATATTAATTTTGTTTAATTTAAAAATCTAAGTGGAGGAGAAATTTGAGAGTACTGTGTGTTATCAACAAAAGAAATAAAGTAGATGTAATGAGAAGAAATTGAAATGGCACATATAAAGAACCCTTTTGAGTGCCTCCTTTCTTCTTAATTATTGTTCCCAAAATCTGCTACGACAAATGCCATCCTTGGGCTTGAATTCACGAAAAAAACATGTTTCCCACACCTCGAGTTTCTAGTGGTGAATTTATTCCTTTAAGGTCATTAAACCATGGACATCTCTTATAATGAGGTTGAGGTCAAAGATTGTGGCATTGTAAAACTTGAGTGCCTTAGCTTCAAGCTATAAAACCCAGAAATAGTTAGATTAGATTGTTGGAGGCAAAGAAATGGAAAATCATGCAAGATGATTTAGAATATTACTTGGTGCCAAAATGTTGCCATGTGCAACCATTTGGGCATCTAAAAAACCTTGCTTTGAGAACTTCTTGACTTTTTTTAACATTCCAAATTTATTCCATTGCTTTAACCAAGTGGGTGAAAATCCTTTAAAGTGTACCACACATGACAAAAAGGGCCTAGTGTTTATTATAATCCATTTTTACTTTATATTTTGATCCCCATAAAAAATAATGAATCAACAGTTGTTAAAAATTTCAAAGGGATTATATTTAGACTATTATAATTGTAGATGCTATCATTATCATCCATAAATGTGTCTTTACATGGTAAAAAAGGACTAGGTAAAAAAGATAGAAAAAAGGTGGTGATGTTGTGACAAGATTTTGGTACACCTTAAAGAATTTACATCTAGGCAACTTTATGTTCTTTGCTCATGGAAAAGTACATGAGCATTTTAAGTTTTTCTATGAATAGCTTAGGTTCAAGGTTATTGTCATAGTGGGTTTAAATTTCCTATAAAAACTTGGGCCCAAGGACTATATCACAAATTACAAGGAGGTGTTTATAGAAGGTTGAGTAGTGCACCTTTCTCATTTGCTCCATGGCCTTCTCCACTAGTTCTTGTGGTTTTGTAGGAGATTTGTCACCTTCTTCAAGGGCCTTTTCACAATAGAGCTCGACAACCATATTTGTAGCAGTTGCAAGCTCCTTTTACAAAAAACAGAAAAGTTCTAAAAGTCTTGCTTGATAGAGAATGTTCTTTCCAAATATGTGAGGAAGTACAATTTTAAAGCAATGAACTATTATCCAAAGGCAACTTTATACATATAATAAGAAAAGGCCTTTGGCGTGAAAATCCGTTAAGGTTTACCACACAAGACAAAAAGGCCTAGTCCTTACAATAGTCCTTTTCTACCCTATATTTTGATCCCCATAATAATTAATGAGTCAAAATTTGTCAAACATTTTCGAAGGAGTATATTTAAGACCATTACAATTTTAGATTCCATCATAATATCCATAAATGTGACTTTACATGGTAAAAAAGATAGAAGAAGGTGATGTTGTGACAAGGTTTTGGTACACCTTAAAGAATTTTGACTCTTTGCATTGATGCAAAGGAATGCCAGGTCTTCCTTGATTTGTTTTCATATTTTTTGTACACATCTGTTGGCAACACATCCTTGAATTGCTTTAAGGGATTGATTCCAATCCCTTGAATGTGAAAGAATTTATGGACAATGCTTAGTTTCACATGATCAAATTCAATGCCCCTACACGTGAACAATAAAAATGACACATTCAAAATAAAGAGAAAAACAACAAATGCAGTTTGTGAATTGTAGTTGGAAAAAACACAAAGGAGGAAAATGTACTTGTTCAAGTTTGTCATGGTGGTAAGCAACTTTACAAGCTTGTGAAATGTGTCAAGTAAAATTGAATCAACAAAGATGTGTTAGGATGGCTCATCCTCGTGCAACCTATTGATGTAAAACATTGACCATGCTTGGATGTAATGATTCCTCTCCCATGTAAAAAAACATTTTGTTGGAGAAGCACACAAGGTCTTGGTCATCCTATAGTAGTTTTTCAAATCATTCATTGAGCTAATGCTCATCCCATGTATCCTAGTGTAAAACAACAATTTCCTCGAAATTTCTTTCCAATTTGTTGGAGATAAGTAAAAAAACCTTGTTTCCTTCCTTATATCCCCTATGAAAGGCTTGTTCCATCTTCAAAATATCAATCTTGAGAGTAAGCTTAATAATTGGCATGGGAACCATTTGCAAAATGAAACAATATGCAATTGTGCCTTGCATTTAGAAGTGATATTGTACTTTTAAAGAATTTTCCCCATGTTGGTCTTAGTTTGGTTTTGCACCACACGGATTGTCCTATCAAAGGACAATCCATCCTCCTCCATTGAAGTTGTGAGGCTTAAGAACTGCACAAAAATAGAGAACCCATTAAGTATCAGCATTTCAAAATTCTATTGTGAGCATGAACTTTTATTTTTAGTGTGAGATGCATTTTAAACTATAAAAGGTACTTGAGGTAGCCTTAGTGTTGAGAGTAGCCCAAAGGTATATAAATACATTCGAACTATTCCCAACATTAAAAGTAATCCGGTCGTCAATTATACAGCTTGACTTAAGCCTAGGTTGAAACAAACTTTGACAAGATTTTTATTATTATAAAAAAATATTTAAAAAACATAAAATGACATTATTACCTTACATAACACGTGCCAATTATAAAAATAAAAAAATCCATGTTTTTCTTTTTAACTTTTCCCCTAGTTGATCAAATTGAAACATTTGTTACAATTTATAAACTTATAAGTTTAAGGTTTAGGTTTTCCATTCAAGCCTCCTACTTTCAAATGGAAAATTTTTCATTCACAAAACACCAAATATTTGAATTAAAAATTTTGAAAAGTAAAACTATGGACTCCACATGTGCCATTTTTGGTTCGCCTTAATGTGCATTCACCCAGAAGAGGAAGAAGAGGAAGAATGGGGGACAAAAAAACCCATTAAGCTACTTTTAGCATGAAGAATAGCTCAGTGGGATTTTTTTTATAAGAAAAGATGATGAAAAAGAAGGTCAAGAAAAATAAGAACAACAATATGGAGGAGTAAGAAAATCTTGCTAAGTTATTGTTGCAAATCCTAACCTTGGGCTCCTGACCAAGGCGAAGGCTTGAAAGGTTGTGAGCCAAGAAGCAAGTTCGAGATTCACATCTCATACTCCCGGGAGTGTAGGAAAGTGTGAGAGTTCATTCCCTCACACTCCCAAGGGAACTCCCACTTTGGAAGTTGGAGTCCTGGTGGACTCCTGAATTTTCAGAGAACGATTATAAAGATCAAAGCTCATTGGATCGAGGAGTTCCTTATATCATCGGAAAGGTATTGGAACATAAATGTCTAAAATGGGCTTGCATGACTCATTTGGACATCTGAAACACAAGTTATGGCCAAAAGAAAGGTCGGGAGTCAAATTGGCAGTTTGACTTCCGACCACTAAAAGTTAAGAATCGACCCAATTTCCTCGCATGCAGGTAGCGTGAGACATATTGTTGGAAATCTCTTAACAAGGGCTACAACTTTGCTTTAGACCTCATTTTAATCAGAGGTCTACACACAAAGTTATGAGGCCCCAAAGTCGTGGGAGTCCTAACTTTAGCAATTTCAAGAATCCCCTTTGGGAGTCCCAGGACAAAATGCCATTTGGATGTGGGCCATGTGGAGAGGGACAAAGTATACTATAAGGGGGAAGGTGGTGGCTTCCCTCAAGTCCAGGCCGTGGTAAGTCTTGTGAGTCCAAGTTCGCCCGTGGCTCATCCTAGCACCAAAAGTGCTCCAACTATGCACTAACCACCTTGTGTTTGGTTTTGTGTAAGCCCATGTGAATAGTTGATGCTTGTCACTCTTCCTAGTCCCATCCCGGAGCTCTAGCATGCCCCTCTACCCCTGAAGTGCTACAAGCCAAGGAGTGTGCCCCAACTTCTTGCCTTTTCGTTGCTTTCAATTTAGACTCGCATTTGAGTCCATTAAAGAGCTTGGGAGCGCGTCAGCTACTATCGATGTTGAGAATAGTTCGACGATATTTTCTTGTATAATAGAAGTTGAAGAAGTTGAAGAAGAAGGAAAAAATGAAGAACAAGAATAAGAAGAAATAGAGGAGGAGGAAACAAGAGGGACAAAAAAGCCTTGTCGAGTTACTTTTAATGCCATAAATAGTTGGGTGGGCAAGAAAATCCCTATCGAGTTACTCTTGGCATCAAAACTAGTTTAGTGGGATTTTCTTTTGTAATAGAAGGTGAAGAAGAAAAAAAGTAAAGAGGGGCAAGAAAATCTTATTGAGCTACTCTTAGCACTAATAATAGCTTAACGAGATTTTTCTTATGTAATAAAAGTTAAAGAAGAAGAATAAAATGGTTTAAATTCTTTAAGGTGTACCAAAATCTTGTCACAATGTCACCTTTTTTTTTGTCTTTTAAACCTAATCATTTTTAACCATGTAGAAAAACATTTATGGATGATTATGATGGAATCTAAAATTGTAATAATTTAAAATATAATCCTTTTGAAAATTTTGACAACTTTTGACTCATGAATTTTTATGGGGATCAAAATATAGGGTTAAAAAGGACTGTAGTAAGGACTAGGCCTTTTTTGTCTTGTGTGGTCCACCTTAAAGGATTTTCACCGTAAAAATTTAAAAAACTCACCAAACTATTTTTGGTGCTAAGAGTAGCTTGGCAATGTTAGCTTTTGTAGTAGAAGATGAAGAGGAGGAAGGAGGGAAAAAACTTTGTTGAGTTACTTTCGGCACCAAAAATAACTTAGTGATGGGAATTCCTGTAGTAAAAGAAGAAGAGGGTACATTCATAAAAATAGGAGCCATAAGAATTGTAACTAGTGCTTTACAATGGTTACATGAGCTAGGTTGCATTATGTATATATTGATTGCTTCAAACCCTAAACCACTATGGATGTGCCTTGATTTTATTTGAATGTGTGATGGTATTCTTCATGTTTTTGAAATAATAAATGCATAAGTTAATAAATTTCACATAATTTTTTATATTTAATTTCCATTCAAATAAATCACATGAGTAAGATAATTAATTTCAACGTAGTTTACATTGTTTTTGCTACACAAGAATATTCAATCACTATTAGAATTCTTGGTTTTTCAAACCAAAAATTCTAATAAAAAAAACTAAATTTGGACTGGGATAAAAAAGACACCCTATCATTTTGGACAAGTCAATGTTAACATGTCTAGTGTGAATAGGGTGGTCTTTTCTACTAGTGAATAATGGGCCATTTGAATGGTCAAATTATTAAAATAATTAAAAATTACTATTATTAAAATAATTTTTTGTTAGGCAAGTAGGTAGGTGGTAGCCTTACTTAGCCTAGCCTACCTACTTCACCTAACTTAGTATACCTTATTTAATTTAGTTAACCTACCTACTTTAGCCCCCTAAACATGTTACAATTATTAGGAATTGAACCTTTGACCTCCCCAATGATAAACCAAGTCCTTAACCAATGGACCACACCATCAAAAGGTGTTGAACTTTTGTCAATTTTTTTATTTCACATGTTTATTTCAACACATCATTAAAAACTAAGATACATAGGTAGGTGGGTGGGTGGGTGGTTAGATAAGTTGTAGTAGGTAATTAACATGTGGGTGGCTGGGTAGATAGGTACAAGTAGGTAGTTATAAATAATTAATAAGTAGGTGGGTGGGTAGGTACGTAGGTATGTATGTAATAATAACATGCCCATCTTGACTAAACGCTTATTCAATTAAAATTCCATTGGCCATTTTGACTAAAGGTGTCATATGTTTCTTTCTAACTTGACTAGATATTCCATTTGATTAAGTGTCATTGGCCATTTTGACCAAGGTTGTCAATGTTTTGTTTAATTTGATTAGATATCCAATTAACAAATAGTCAAATAGGTCATTTCAACCATGTTGATTGGTCAAAAATACACATGTCATTCAAGCCCCTAGCCTCTAGTCAAAATTTATATGTTCACTAGTCAAGAAAGACTAAGTAATCAACTTGGAATGTTTGAAAAACCAAGAATTTCAATAGTGAATTCAATGTCCTACATGTATATCACATAATAACATCCATGTTTTAAATTGTTTCACATAACCTATAAATGTTGGGGTTTGATCACCTATGTGTGGCATGTAATATTCATTGATAATCAAATTGCCAATACCATATAACTATATGTACAATTAGAATTGCCACTTCATATATACATCATATAAGTGTTTAATGTGCTTTCCATATGCCTATGAACATGTGTCAACACATGTATCATATTTATACCTATTGCACATAAAAATGGAGCTAGGATGGATATGCATATGACATATATAAACATGTTTTAGTTTGAACATTTAAATCACATGGAAATGCATAAACATACAAATGCATAAGTATTTGTATGCATAACACATATAGATGTTATATATGTATGGCACATAACTACTTATGGAGCACACATATGGTGTTTAAATGTAATTGGCACATACATTAGGTATATACATGTGGCACATGAAGATGGCACATAAATGTTGCAAAAAATTATGGTACAAGTTTATGGCACATACATATGGTGCAAACATATGGAATATACATTTATAGCACATACATATGCTGGATATTTCAGGTATTTGAATGTCAGATCACCATATTTATGTTGTACACATGTTGCACCTTGTATAATATGTTATTAGTATATTACATTGCATTGGTGGAATATCTATGTTGAGTCTAGCATCATATATGTGGTTAATCATGTGGTTATATTAATTTTTGGATGTGTTGTCCTATCAAAACCTTCACAGTTGTTCATCATGGTTTTCATGTTGTCAACCTACATGTACCATTAATGTACCTCAAAATTACACAATTGTGTACCATTTGGAATGGAGTACTATATGTGTTATATGGGGTTTTCATACATGTATTTATTACATATGTGGTTGAAGTGTATTCTAATTTGAAGATCTATGTGTATATTTCATATGAGTAGTTGAATTATGTTCAAATGAACATCATCATGTTCTCTATCCATACATGTTGTAATCAAATTGTGTGTAACATGTTCATGTTGTATTTGTTGTGATACGTGCATCATACATGTTTTTATATGTGCAACATATTTGTCTTGTATGTGTTGTGATTTGTTTACTATATATGATTTTGATATTGAATATTGCTTCCCCCAAAAAGTGCATTTTTTTGGGGGAGAAGATTTCCTATCATTCTTGGGACTTGACAATTTCAAATTTTGCAACAAGAAATTAGATGTTGTTGGCAATGCATTCACAATGTGTTGTTTTATTATTGTTTATGCCATCATTTATTTTTAATGAAATTTCGTTTCAACAAATCATACCAATAACATTTCACATGATTTGTTTAGTCTACATTACAATTTGGACTATGCAAATGTTCATTAAATTAACATATATTGCTTCAATTAATTTCTTTGCTTAAAGGCTTGGATGTAATTGCTCTTTTCCACTTATTACCCTATGTGAATTACCCTATTACCTATATTCTTTTCCACCTATTACCATATGCACCATTTCTCTATTGCATTTATGGACAATATAAATACAGTCAATTTGGTTCATGTTAACTTGAATGCCAATTGAACAATGATCGTCCTTTGCTTTTCATGTCTTGGCCCCAACTTTCTACCACATTTTTGTGGTTGCGATACATTTTTTGGGGTTCATATATATATCCTTTTAGAAGTTCACCCTTGATATTATAGTTGTTAATGTTTAGCGTATCAAACATAATTTCTTGCCCATCTTTTTTAATGGCTTTCAACATTTTCCTTCACTTTTCATTTGTTGATTAACATCCATTACATTTATGTAATTCAAGAATGGTGATTCATCTTGGGGTCCACAAACATCCTATTGTGAATGGAAAGTGCAAGGAGTCTATGGATGAAATTTGAAGCTTGATCAAAGAGGAAGTGGATTGCACACATAATACAGAAATATTTGTGATTTCCGTGAGTGTTAATAAGACCTTGGCGAGGAATCTGCT
Organism: Sphagnum tenellum; assembly: GCA_963921925.1. Classification (NCBI taxonomy): domain Eukaryota; kingdom Viridiplantae; phylum Streptophyta; class Sphagnopsida; order Sphagnales; family Sphagnaceae; genus Sphagnum; species Sphagnum tenellum. The sequence goes on along the minus strand of OY998147.1, from coordinate 6,446,340 downwards.
CGATGATTGTAGCGATGGTAGAATGGAACTTTTCAATGGTGAGTGGTTGGAGCACATCTAAAACAAGTTTTGTGAACTAAACTCTCCCAACATTTGTAACCTTGTTGATTCTTTCAAACATTGTTGAGGGGGTGATTATACTGATAACATCCTTGAAGTGAAGTCTAAAAATCATTATGATTACATCTAATATTGTTGTTTCCCTAAACAAGTTCTAGGACAAAAGGTGTTCATTTCCAAAATGTTGATAAATGGTGTGGGGAGCGAAGCAGCCTTGTCACACGAATGTAACCTATAGGGGATTTGCATAATGTTTGGATCATGTTTGATCATGTGAAATGTGTTGCTGGCTAGACAACCGTGGCTTGTCATGTGTACAATCTTGCTTATTATAAAATGTTAACAAATAGGAGATCTACTCAAGTGCAAACATAAAATTTTATTGAAAGGAAATTATAACACGATGCTCACAACACAAAACATAACATCAAGAACTCTTTAAGGTTCTTGTCACATGAAATATACAAACTTGTGTAATGAAGAAAAGAGAAACAAACCATCAGCACCAAAGTATTTAACGACAAGACCAAACCATAAATAACCAAATTAAAATAAGTAAAGAAAGTAATTCAACCTTGTGAAAGTAACCTAGTTACTTTCTTACTCCGGTAACTAATGAAACCTAACTAGTTGAGCTTGAATTCTCAACACTCCCCTTCAAGCTCAAATCCACTTCTAGTACATTAAGCATTTTTCGAAACTTCTTTAGCTTGTCTGTACCTAAAGCCTTTGTGAAAATGTCAGCAACTTGATATTTAGTATTGACATGAATAAGGTCAATTTCTTTTGCTAGAACTTTTTCTCTAATAAAGTGGTAGTGCACTTCAATGTGCTTTGTCCTAGCATGATAGATCTGGTTATTAGCAAGTAGTATCCTACTGATGTTATCACAATAAATGACAACAAGAGCATCCACTAATTGTCCTAAATCTGAAAGTAGTTTTTGTAACCAAACCTTAAACCCTAACCCCTAAACCCTAAACCCTAAAGTACTTCACATGCAACAATTGTTGCGCCTCTATATTTTGCCTCTGTGCTTGATAATGCAATTGTTGGTTGTTTCTTACTGCTCCAACTAACAGCACCACTTCCAAAAGAAAACATGAAACCACTAGTTGATCTTCTATATGAAACATTACCAACCCAATCAACATCCGTGTATCCATGTACTTGTAATTGGCTTTTGGCTTCGTAAAAAATTCCACATTGCAAAATATGTTTCATGTACCTCGGTATGCGCCTCATTGCATCCAAATATGGCTTCTGTGGTGTTTGCATGAATTCACTCACCACTCCAACGGCATAACTCAAATCTAGCCTTGTGATGGTCATGTAAATCAAACTCCCCACTATGCGTCTATACATATGGTATCCTCCACAAGGTCTCCTTCAGCTACACTTAGCTTCACATTTTGCTCCAATGGAATTGAAATGGGTTTGCAACTTGTCATCCCATATTCGGACAATTTGTTCAAGGCCTATTGCCTTTATAGTAACCATATCCCTTTGGGGGATTGGATTACTTCAATGCCAAGGAAGTAACGCAACTCTCCCAAATCTTTCATCTCAAACTTTTGCTTCAAAAACTTTTTTAAATAAAAAATGTTTGCATCGCTATCTCCTGTGATAATCAAGTCATCAACATAGATGACTATGACAACAATCCCATGATCTATCGTTTTCACATATAGTGAAAAGTCTACATTGGATGTTTGAAATCCACTTGTGATTAAATATTGACCTATCTTTGTCTGACCAAGCTCTAGGTGCTTGCTTTAAGCCATACAAAGCTTTCTTCAACCTACAAACCAAATTAGGACATGTTTGGTCCACATAACCTAGTGGTTGTTCCATGTACACTTCTTCCTGTAAATCTCCATGAAAAAAAACATTCTTTACATCCATTTGATGTAAAGACTATCCTTTGTTGCTGCCATACGAATGATTGTTCTTATAGTTGTCATTTTGGCAACTGGACTATAGGTCTTCTCATAGTCTATGCCATAAGTTTGGGCATAACCTTTGACAACCAATCTTGCTTTGTATCTACTCACAAATCCATCTGCATTGAATTTGACTTTGTACACCCATTTGCACCCAATTGCTTTCTTGTCCTCTGGTAAAGCTACTAACTCCCAAGTAGCATTAGCATCCAATGCCACCATCTCTTCATCCATGGCATTATCCCATTTAGGATTTCCAACTGCTTGTTCAAAACAAGTGGGTTCAACTTCTTGTATGACTTTCACCATGTATGCGTAATGATGAGCTACAAAGCCATCATATGTGAGTCTTTGTACATGGTACTTGACTTGTGTGGATCTTTGTATTCCATTGTTGTTGTTGGAAGTTTTCAAACCTTTCTTGGCCATCCGAGCTCTGGGAGTAATAACTGAAGGGATCCTTGATTCTTCACCCACACTCTTTTCTGAATCACTTGATTCATCGTCTACATGAAGATTTCTAGATGATGTTTGAGAACTACCATCTACAATGTTTGAAGATCTTAATCTTCCTTTCCATGGAGCGCTACTAGACCCACTAATTGACCCTCTTGTGGTCCACTAATTAATTGTGATTCTTGTTCCACATCTGATGGAACATTAGCATTTCTAGCCCTTCCATGTTCTGCTATCTTCAGTGGTGGATACCAGTTAACCATCTCATCAAACACAACATCTCTACTCACTTGCAACTTCTAAGTGGAACGATTGAAATATCTATATCCTTTTTGTTCTAAGGAATATCCCATGAAGATACACTTCTCAACTTTTGGATCTAGTTTTGATCTCTTTTCATCATGAACATGCACATATGTAATGCAACCAAACACTCTGAGGTGTGAAACATCTGGTTTCTTACCTGTGAATTTTTCTTCAGGTGTCATGCCATGAACTACTGCTATGGGTGTTCGATTCATGATATACACTACAATTGCTATTGCTTCAGCCCAAAAGTAATTTGGCAAATTCTTCTCATTCAGCATGGCACATGTTATTTCTGCAATGTGCCTGTAATTCCTTTCAGCAACTCCATTCTATTGTGAGGAATAACTACATGAGTACTTCCTTTGAATTCCATGCTCCTTCAAGTACTCACTGAATTCATTTGAAAAAATTCTCCCCTTCCATCAAACCTTAGGCACTTGATGCTCACACCCTTCTCCTTTTCCACTATTGCTTTGAAATTCAAAAAATGTTGAAACACTTCACCTTTGTGTTTCATGAAGTAGACCCACACCTTCCTTGTGTGGTCATCAATGAAATTCACGCAAAACTTGCATCCTCTAATGGATTTTGTTTTCGTGGTCCACACATCTGAGTGGATCATTTCCAAAGGTTTGGAACTTACATGAGTTGCTTGAACTGGGAATGGATGCCTAGCTTGCTTCCCCAATTGACATGCTTCACAAACTTTTGACATCACCTCTTCTGTTAAAAAATTTGGGAAGACCTCCAACAAGATTTTGTTTTTCCATTAGCTTGAAACGTTGGAGATTAACATGGCCATTTCGCTTGTGCCAAATTCCAATGTCTCCAGCTCCTTTTCCATGTGTGAATAACATGGAATTCACCTTAGGCATGTTCATATCCAAGGTGAACATTCGTCCATTCCTTTCTCTTTCGGCAATCAATTTGCCTTGATTCTTCATGTCTTCCACAAAAACATCCATTTGGGTTGAATGTCACCTATAAACCTTGTTCCACCATTTGGCCGACGGAGACCAAATTTTTTGTTATGGTTGGAACATGAAGTACATTTTTCAAGTACTTCGTTTACCCATCTTGCATGGATAATGGCACCTTGTCGATTTGTGTGATGGGATATGTAGTGTCATCACCAGTTTCCACAAAACCTGGTGTCTTTAAATCCTTTGTGTCTCTAAACCATTCTCCATGACTAGTCAATTGATTTAAAGCTCCAGAATCCACATACCAGACATTGTTATCAAATACTCCTCTTATCATTGAATTTGCCATGTGCTGCATCACAAATAGTTGCTCATCACCTTGATTGCTAGTTGATGCATAATTCCCTTGTTGTAGTTTTCCATTTCGTGCATCATGCTCCTTTTCATAACAATTCTTTGCCATGTGCCCAGGTTTCCCGTAGTAATATCAATTTGAGTTGCTATTTGGTTGTTGACCTTGATGACTTTCACCACGACTTCCTCTTCCTCTAAAATTTCTTCATCCACCTCCATGAAACTAAACTTCATGTTGATGATGTCCACCATGCGAGCTTCCATGTCAGCCTCAAAATGAAGTTTTAGCACCTCTACTTCTACCTCTATTGGAATTTGAATAGAAAACATTTTCTTGTGATCCTCCATTGAATGAAATACCAACAACTTTCATCTCTTCACTTATAAATAAGGTTATTAAATCTTGGAAATTGGGTAATGTTTCTCGAACTACAATTGAAGTACGAAATTTGCTATAGTCTTTTCCAAGACCATTCAAGGTCATGACCATTAGATCTTCATCATCTATAGGGGCTCCTATAGATGCAAGAACATTTGCAAGGTTTTCACTTTTGTAGAATAGTCATTGATGTTCATTTTGTTTTTTTGTAGATTATGCAACTCTTGTTTGAGCTACATTTTTTAAGCTTGTGTATTGGTGCTATACATATTCACCAATGTATCCCAAGCTTGCTTGGCTGATTTTGCATTTTGAATATGCACAATCATGGAATTGGACACATTCACAAAAAACCAATACAAGACTTTCCTTGTTTTTTCATGCCAAGTTTTATTGAATTGAATTTGTTGTTGTGTAGGGTTTTTTGGGTGAGGAGGTTCTGTCTCATCACTAGTTATGAACTTCCAGTAACCTTTCCCCATCAAGAAATTCATAATCCTAAATTTCCACAATTGGAAATTGTTCTTGTCTAATCTTTCAATTGTAATTTAAGAAAGACCGTCCGCCATCTTTCAAGGCAACACTCAATGTCTTCTTAGGGTTTCTAGGATTGGGATTAGGGTTTTTTTTCTTTAGGTTTCTAGGATTAGGGTTAGGGTTGAACAAGATGGACCTTGTATATGTATGTATGTCTCGAGTATTATACGAAATTTTATACTATACATAAGTTTTACGTATATGTATGTATCTTGTATAATATTTTGTACGGTGTTAAGTACATGATTACATACCAAACTTTTGTATGAAGGTCTTGATAATGTATTTGCACTTCCCAATTTTCAAACTCCTTTCAAGTTCTCTGTGAGCCATGGATTATAGCTCAATAAATAGTTAAGCTTTAGTTCCTTAAATTTTTTTAGTACTAATGATTTGAACGTTTATAAACCTTCAAGTAATGATTATTAATAGTTGAATTAGCTTTTGTGATATTTCTAGGCATAAAGTACTTCTTTATTTCAGTCGATGTAACACTTAATTAGTTTAGGACCTCGTAAACCTTTAAAAGTGCATTGTCCTTTTTTATGTTGTGGAGAAGGGAAAATGGATGTAAAATTAGATGGGATTTATTGATATATTGGGAATCTAAGCCCATAATTAACAATAACATTTCACCATGACAATGTTAAGTTAGTCTGTAGAATGATCTTCAAGCACTAATGATGTACTAGTAAGATTTTAAGATGTAGTCCTATTACATCTTTATTTAGTTCTCACTCTATTAGATTCTTAAATAGAATCAAAATCAAGCTTAAATATTAACATTTCCGCCCAAGTAACCTCAGGTGAATTACAACTGAATAACTGACTTAAAGGATAGATCACAATTGTAAAAAATCTAGGATGCGACGAATGGTGCGAGCGAGGTACTCGACTCGATGCTCTAGGGGAAGTGAGTTGATCTGGCCTCGTAGCCAACGATAATGGCCATCACCGGGAACCCACGTTCGACAATGGAGACGGACATCATCATCTTCGCACTGACACTCTTCAAACCTTTTTGGCGTGGCTCCACGAACAGGAACAAACTCTAAATAAATTGCTAAAGCATGTGGGTTAGGATACAATCAACGATCCCATACCGAATGATCAACTTGAGTGCGCACCACTCTCCTGGGCGGTTCTTCTTCGCACGGCCGTTGAGAAACATTCAAGTCGAGCGGTGCTTCTTTAAGCTCTTCTTGTTGTATGGGTGCGACTGGAGGAATTGAAGGCGTAGCGTCATCGTCCGCCATGATTAGTTCGCACCTGCACCAACAAAAACTAAGAAGGTAGTACAAACAAGGTGGTACTTGCGTTCGGAAGGGGTCGAGGCCTTTTTATTTAACAAATTAGGGTAGGCGTAAAAAATGGGAGTGACGGCTGAACCTCATGAAAAATCGAACACCATAGATCTAATGGATTCATCAAACCCTAAATTCAACGGTGGATCTAGAAGTATGTGAGAGTTTTTTTTTTTTTTTTTTTGTGATGCAAATTGTAATTCCAATTTATTATGTACTACATAGTTAAGTAGTTCATAGTAAAGTAAATAGGTAGGGAATATCAAAGGAGTAAATGGTACACGGGAATGTTATTTCGACCATTGAGTTAGTCAAGTAAAAACTCAAGGACTTTTCCTTATTACTACCGATAAATTATCCTAATAGTTAGTTACTTGAAGTAATTAGGATGAAGAAGTAGGATGTGAGGGTCAACGGATGGAAAAGATAAGGATCAAGCTCAAGAGACCTCATCAAGATATCCAATATAAGGGGAAGGATAAATCCTCCAATCCCATTAGTCATGAGGATTATCATCCTCTTTGATTGGAGGATGAAATATTTCTTGTGTTTCATTGGGCCCAAGAATTCTCATCCTAATTTCAATTGGATGGCAATTCATTCTCAAATTCTCATTGGCCCTTGAAGGATGAGGAGGCCATTGATTGGTGCAAAAGGATTTCGAAGCTTTCATTGGACAAGGGGAACAAGCTCAAGGAAGGTCATGGAAGCTTGCGAAGGAGGAGTTTTTTTTTTTAATGTGTATGGGGAGAAGAAAAAAAGAGGAGGAGGAAGTGTGAGGAAAGTTGTTTTTAGTTCTTATGTGTGGAGAGGTGCTCATGGAAAGGGTGTGTGTAAGAATTAAGCATGAAAGGAACTTGTGTAGCAAGTGCTTGTAGCAAAGCCTCTGGACTTTTGTTTCAATTAGTTGTTCCTCACAAATCCACTGTTGGATTTGTGTCAAATTTGATTCAATTTTAGCTTAGAAGGTGTAAAAGGTTGTCCCCAAAATTCAACTTGATTGGGCTTTCTGTAAGGGAGCTACGTGGGTTGGAAGTAGGGGGGGTTGTAGTGGGGTTAATGGAATGATTTCCATGGCAAAGCGTCTGGATTTTTGGTTCAATTAGTTGTTTCTCTCAAATCCACCGTTGGATTCGTGTCAATTTGAATCAGTTTTTAGTTTGGAAGGTGTAGAAGGTCATCCCCAAAATTCAGCTTGATTGGGCTTTTTGTAAGGGAGCTACATTAGTTGGAAGTAGAAGGGGTTGAATTATCTGTTTTTTTTCCCTCAAACTAAGCAAGTGGCTCCTAGTTCCGAGGCTTAACTCTTGATCAAAAACATAAAATAAAAACTTATGAAATTTGTTTTAACATGGCTCCTTCATATTAGCTTCCCAATTCCAATGCATGTTAGATTAGGATGTTGTATGTAGTTGTTATGACTAACGGAATGGAAGGGTTCAAACCATCAAACATGACATTGAAATGAACATCAACATACGGCTCCTTCATATTCCATCATGGTGAGTTACAATTCCCTCACGATGTGTTGTAGCTTCAATTTGGACATAACACATTAGATTTTTAGTGAATTTCATTACTTACTTCGAACCACCTTACTTGTTAGACTGCAACTACATAGTAGTTCCACTTCCAACCGGGTTTTTATTGTGAGTGCATATATTAGTGGTGAAGGTGTGCAATAATTCCTCACATTCTCCCAAGTTGTATTTGCTCCATTTTAAAAAATTTGTTTTGATGTCTTTTCAATGTAAACTTCTATCATAAGAACTTTGTGAAGCTACATCGCTCACATATGACCTTGAATCCTTTTGAAATTTTGCCAAAACATGTAAAGCTATGTTTACTACTGTCTCTCAAAATTTCAACTCATTTGACTTCATAAAATGAGAGATCTTGCTACTTCCTTGAAGTCACTTCAAACTAGGACTTGAATACAAAATGACTTACAACTCATTCTTAACAGCTCCAAACTCCTTGAGATTTTGAGAGACACATAAGATATATGTCTTGTATCTTTGTTCAAAATTTCAGCTCTATTGGTGACAGCCACAAAGAGTTATCACTCTCAAAAGAAATTTACTTCAAAATTTAGGTTGAAACTTTAGATGCTTGAATCTCTCTAAATACAAATCCAAACGATTTGAAATTTCTCTCAAATATTTAATCTTTTATGATCTATAAGATCCCAAAGTTGCAGATCCAAAAATGCTCAAACAAAGGAGATATGACCCAAAAACAAATATGACACAGAATCTTCAGAAACTCATAACACTCACAAAACACATCCTTTTCTTCTGAAATTTTGAGAATAGAAACATCTTATAGTCTTTTACAATCTCTGTAAGTTTCACCCCAAGATCTTTTCATAATAGATCTATATCTAGATTTAGAGATCTGACTTTCATAACCCTTGATATGTGGATCTCCTTTCACCTCTTTTCTTTTCTTTTCTTTTCTTTTTTTTCACTTCATTCCTTTCCCCGTTTCTCTTTTACACTTGACAAACTTCTATGATATGACTAAAAATTCTTAAGCTCTAGTTCTAGAGACTTTCTAGCTCTACATCTCTTTCAACCTTCTCATCAAATAACCTAAATTCTGATACCATGTTAATAAATAGGAGATCTACTCAAGTGCAAACATAGAACTTTATTGAAAGGATAACACAATGCTCACAACACAAAACATAACATCAAGAACTCCTCAAGGTTTTTCTCACATGAAATACACAAACTTGTGTAATGAAGAAAAGAGAAACAAACCATCAAGACCAAGGTATTTAACTACAAGACCAAACCACAAATAACCAAACTAAAATAAGTAATGAAAGTAATTCAACCTTGTGAAAGTAACTTAGTTACTTTCCTATTCTAGTAACTAATGAAACCTAACTAGTTGAGCTTGAATTCTCAACATAAAATGATCACAAAGTGGTTTGTGACATCCATTAGATTCAAGCGTTTAATAAACACACCAAACAATTGATCAAACTTGAATTATAAGATCAACACAATGTTTTTTACCACTATTAGAATAATTTAACATCCTTTAGAGAGGCTGATAGTTTCTATGCTCTAATTTGTTCTTAGTGGCTTTCATCCCATGTTACTTTTAATGTGGGTGTCCATGAGCTTGGCAATTGGTTTAACTTTCAACATTTTTGTGTTAAGTCAATGGGGAGGTTTCATGGTCCATGTGAGTATTTCTTTTGCAAACTTCCTATGACTCCTCATTTCTAAGCATTCAAAACTAGAGTTTCATTCGCATTCAAGTTTCATTTGCATTTTACCTCCATCTTTATTGTGACATTTTAGATTTTGTTGATGTTTATTTTCCTTTGATTTGTAGAAGTTCAATGATGAGGAGTGGGTAGACATGCCCACCTACAATTTAACAAAAATTGTGCATAATATTTAGTTCCAATAGATGGGAAAATGAAGCATTTGTTTTTACACAACGACGTCCGATGACTAAGTTTGTGTTTTTAAATATTCTACATTGTATAGACAATATTTGCAAGGTGGTCTACCTTGTCATGGACCTGATAGGAATGAAATATTATGGAGGAGAGTTTGAAGGTCTAGTGATTTTGTTAAACTTGTGGCAACTATGGCAAATTACATGTCTTAGAAGTCATCTTTCATAAGTCACCCTTCGCACCTTGAGGGTGAAAAGGTCTTTAGGTCTATTAAATGATTCATTGATTATCTTCCTAGCATGGTCTAAATTCTTTAAGGTGTACCATAATCTTGTCATAGTGTCATCCTTTTTTGTCTTTTTTACCTAGTCTTTTTTACCATGTAAAAACACATTTATGGATGATTATGATGGAACCTAGAATTGTAATGGCCTAAAATATAATCCTTTTGAAAATTTTAACAACTTTTGATTCATTATTTTTTACAATGATCAAAATATAGGGTTAAAAAGGAATGTAGTAATGATTAAGCCTTTTTCATCCTGTGTGGTACACCTTAAAGGATTTTCACTCAACATAAACAATGATTCCCATTGTTTTGACCACGTGAATTTCTCTAATCCATGAATAATGTCATGACCTTAACCTTGGGCTCACGACCAAGGCAAAGGCATGGAAAGTTACGAGCTGAAAGTGCAACTTAGGAATCACATTCACATTCCTAGGAGTGCGAGAGAATGTCAAGGAATGAGCCCACACACTCCCAAGTGGACTCCCATTTTGGGAGTTGGAATGAACTCTTGAATTTTCAAAAAGCGATTTGAAGGGTCAAAATTCATTAAATTGAAAAAATTCTTATACCATTAGAAAACTCTTAATATTTAGATGTCTAAATGGAGCCCACATGATCCATTTAAGTTCTTAAAACATAAGCTATGACCAAAAGAAAGGCCATGAGTTAAAGTGTCAATTGGACTCTTGATAACTAAAAGTTGAGAATCCCCCTAAATTACGTGTGTGCAGGTGGAGTGCTGCACATCGTTGGAAAGATCTTGATGAAGGCTACAACTTTGCTATAGATCTCACCTTAATTGGAGGTTTGCATAAAAAGTTATGGGCCTCCAAAATTGTGGAAGTTTTAATTTCAAGAATTTTGAGACTTCCAACTTGCAGGTCTAAAGAAAAATGACATTTGGGTGTAGCCCCCATGGCTAATCATAGAAAATACTATAAGGGGGAAGGTGGTGGCTTCCCCCAAGATCAGACCGTGGTGAATTTTGTGAGTCCATGTATGCCCATGGTTTTTCCGTGCATCAAAAGTGTTCTAACTATGCATTTACCAACTTGTTGTTTGGTTTTTGTAGGTCCATATGAATAACTGACATGCTTGTCATTCGTCCTAGTCCCCATTTTGGAGATCCAACATGCCCCTCCTACCCTCAAAGTGGTGTGAGCTAAAAAACCAACCCCAATTCCATTTTCTTCAGTTGTTTTCACTTTCAAATTTGCATTCAAGTCTTTCAAGGAGTTTGGGTGTGCGTTAAGTAACCATTTTTGTTATTGAACTCAATTTTTTTTTGAGGATGTAAGCATACAATAATTACCCTTTGGTTTTTGTAATTTATAGCCTTTGTTCTTTTGAGGTGCACTAGAGGTGAAGGAAATTATTTGTGTTAATGGCCAATGGCATATTAAATGTTGCCCACCCACTTTTGCAATTCAATATTCTACATTCTAAAAAATCATGGGGTTCAAATGCAAAGTAAAGACCAATTTTTACAAATATGTAAGTGGAATTCTTGTTCCTTGTTACTCAAGTTTTTGGGTACAATATCGAATTAGATCACTTGAGCACCATAAACATTGGTTTTGTCCCAATGACTTGAATTGTTGTGTCAGTGGTGTTTAGTGCAAAAATATGCAATTGTTAGGCCTCTAGTTCCAATTGTATCGTCCATCCAAAAAGGTACTAACTTAATTCAAAAAGAGGTAACAACTTCAAAAAACATAAGGTTTTCCTTTGATCACCTATTTAAAAACAATGCTCAAAGTTTATTTCGTTCCCAATTTTCTAGTTCAAGCAATTCCCATGTGCCTACTATGAATTGCCATAACTTTGTAAGGCCATCCAATGCAAGTTGTTGGCTTACACAACTCATGGTGGCAAGAAGGTGATACAACCTTCCATCTTCAAATTAACATAACAACACACCAACAATTGAAAGGTTGGCATCTTATTTCTCCAATGCCTTGTTTTCCCCCCTCTTGATGTTTCACCACTTGGGTATGGAAAAATTTATAGTCTTTTTTTTTTATGACAAATGATATGACGTCATTATTGGAAATTTCCTTAGATGTTCATGTATATATTTTGTCATAATGGTGGCAGCTTCTTTGGGTGGCTGTGGGGCATATGTGTAATGTAAACATGTGTATCATTTTTTGTAGACAATTATGTTATGTGGGTTTATGGAAGGGTTCATTCATCACTACACATGGAGTTGGGATCAAGTTTAGCATTTGTTAATGTGCTTTAAAACTTTTGAACTCTAGCGGCAATACATCACAATTGCATTTGCATAAAATCAATTGTGATTTTCTCATTCATAAAACTTGTTATGATTGGTTGGATTATGTAAGAAGTTTAGATTCTAGTGATGGTCTCAAGGTTTTTTCTCAATTGTGTTTTATTTAAATCAATAGGTCACATGTTAGGTTAGGTAACTTGTTGCATATAGTAACTTTTTAAGTTACTTATTGCAAAATCTAGGTTTACAAAATCTTTTTGTTGTGATGAATATACATTAGTGGTGTGGCATAAATACATTTGGCTTCATGTAAATTTATTTCCATTTAAGCCATGGCTAATATTAAGAATAAAATCTTTGACAATCATAACATGTTTCCATGTGTATTATCTTTTTATGTATAATCTCGTAATACCTTGGCCATTTCAACACATGTTTGTCAAATAATTAATATATTTTGAGAATTGTACTTCATGATCATAAAATATTTTTCAACCATGCAATTTCCACCCATTTCAACATTTCTAAAAATATTGTAATTATTGTCCAAGAGCCTTAGACATTTGGAGCACTAGTTGCACCAAGCTAAGGATGATAAAACACATACTTCTATTTTCTTTTGCCTTCAAATCCTCACATGATGTTTTCAATAACTCTATTGACCAATCCTATACATTTAAAGTCAATAAACCATTGTTAATTTTAAAACAAACCACACATGTGATGTGACAAAATATTCCAGGATTTCCATGGAATATTTTGCCATGTCACATAATATTTCCACATGGCAAACAAGTATATTAAGAATATTCCATGAGATGACATGAAATATTTTTCAAAGATTCTTTCTTGCTCACCTATTGGCATCGTTGAGATTGATGTAATTGGTTAGATGGATGATTGAATTTTTTTTTCCTAAAAGAAATCCAATAAAATCTTCTTGTTGTAACATTTAATTTTCTCTTAAATGTTCAACCAAGAATGCATGTGTTGGGTCCCCATGGTAACATTTTTACATAATCCACACATGTTATGTTCATAAGGATAATTATTTTACCCTTGATACAAAAATTATTATATTCAATGTAATTGACCCTAGATCAATGTGATGCAAGATTACATTGACATCAAAATAAATGTGATTGATACGACATGGCGAGGTTGATGCTAATAACCCTGAATTAAGCTTGGATTCAAAATCAACAACTTGAAATTTCAATTTATTGAAACCTATTAACAATTTGACCCATTACTTAGCATCCAAAGTGAAAATTTAATCCTAAAGTCAAAAACATATTATTTTTACCCACAATTATTTATGTGACATGAATAATATCATTGAAATACACCTTTACATAATATAGTAAATTGGGACAATATTTTTCAATAAGCATGCATAGATTTTATTGTGTTTTACAACTCATGGATTCATAAAAGCTATCACCTTTTGTACTCAATCTCAATATACGAAGTCACTTCCACCTATGTCATTCCACCTTTTTATCGCCAATTTGAGATTGGTTAAGTGGGTATGTCTCATCTAGAGTATTGAGTATATGGTTCGACCCTTTTAATTCATTTGGGGTGGAAATTGTCAACTACATGTGCATGAAAGGATACAATTGGAAGAAATTTTGGTAAAAAAAGTATGCAAAAGATAAATTTAGTAGATCCAAAATATATTTTGATCAAATACAAGATTCAAGAATTTGAAGTTAATTAAACGTGATGTGGTTTTAAAAATCTTGCTTCCCAAAAAGAGTCAATTGACTAACAATAGTTGAAATTGGAGGGAGATGTTAAATTAACTTTTTGTAAGATAGCAAGGTCGTTATGTAAATCATTAAAGCATTTGGAAGGTGTTTTACCAAGTGGAATTACCATTTAATTGGAAAATTATCATACTTCCATGTGGGTCTTGAAAAGAAGTTTTTATTTGACCCCAAGAAGCTTTTGAGGGCAATGGTAGAAGTTGTGGTAATAGGTTTGTAGAAAAAATATTTGAAATCAAGTAGAAAACCTTCAAAAACATGGTCATGGAATGTGCCATTTGATTGAATGGAATGGCTACATCTAGTGGAAGATGCCTATTTGGAGTAAGATCATGAGCAGAAATATGAAGTATTGTCTATTTAGGAGGATACATAGTTTCAAACGGAGAATCAAGCAATCATAGATGTTGAGAGAATTTTTGCATTCTAAATTACTAGCATGTAATGTTGTCCAGAGTGAGTTGAATGAAAATGATTTGATACATTTGAATTTACAAATTACTTCAATTTATCTGCATGGTTTTTGGAAGTCATTAAAATGGACTTAGACTTCAGATACTTTGGTGTAGGTCTTGTTGTACAACCAGAAAAGGATAACACAGATTGTAGTGTATCATATATATTTCTGGTCATTTGGCATGGCATAAGGAGATGCAAAATTCTTGAAGTGGATTAAAGGTGAGAACATTTGATTTCTTTCTTTGTGCAAAAAGAAACTTTGATCAATTTTTTGTGAATATCAAGAAAAAATGAAGATCAACTAATGTGGTAAAACTCTACTTAACATTTTGAGATGCCATGTGAAACCAAAAGGCAGAAAAACAAAACAGAAAGAGAATTAACACAAAAGGTTGGCCATGCCCTTCAGAAAGCGCCACTGATCAGTTCTTACACATCTGAAGGGATTGTCTGATGGGACTTCACAACCAAAAAATAAAACACAGGGCTACCAAAAATCATTCAAAAAAGTTTTACTGCGCGGGGACATGATTTTTAAGGACGAAATGGGTAAAGTTCCACAGTGCTGTGTTTGTGTCTAATTGAGGTACTTTTTCGAGGTTTTATTTTCCCAGGTGGGACAGGCGGTCATCTGCTGGTTCCACTTTTGATTCTGGTAGATCCATTTGCGATGTGACTCAACCCCAGTTAAAGCATTTTGAAACAGGTCCTCGTACACCTGTTACCACGTCTTGACGAAATGCCTACTCACCCTACGAGGCTCAACTTGTCCGTAGGTGAAACGGGCCCGGTAAATTTCACAGTACATGTTCACCACAGTATAATAAGCAGGAGTTGGACGCAATGTGGGTTGGTGAACAGTCAGTCAGTCTGTAGGGCAACAGGTCAATAATACCACAGTACAGGGGCAGCTTCAACACATGTCTGTGGAATAATTAAATAAATTTGAGGAAGATTACACGTCTCTCTCTCAAGATTACATCAAGATTACATGTGGAGAAATGAATATTCCAGAATTTATTTCGAAGGATTCTCTATTTTCCTTCACAAAATTTTGTTCATGCTGAAAAACGTGTCAACTTTGTGTGGAAAAATTCTGCATTTCGACAATACTAATTACTGTGGAAAGCTGCCAAGGTAAGTACGGTTGTACCCTGGACTTCATTTATGAACGCATTTTCTTACGTCCAAGCAATACAGGGAATTTTAGTCTACAGAAAACAAGTATAATTCAAATTACCTAGCAGTCCGGTTCAATGTTGATCATGTGTGGCATGGGGCCCGCTCGCGCTGGTGGACGCACCAGGCCGTGACGGCACTGGGGAAGAAGCTCCACGGAAACCCAAGGTGGTTGGGATAGTCCAGCTTACGGATACGTGTTCCAGGCAAAGTAGAAAAGGAGCGTCGAGTAGGGGGGGGCGGCAAAATGCTAAACTAGGAAAAAAAGAAAAAAGAAAAGTTTACAGTGGTCACAGATGGGTCCCACAGTCGGGCCAGGTCTCACTCTGGAGTTAGAAGCTGGAACCCTTGTTAATCGCTGCCCTTATCAACCTCATCTCTTCTCCTAGTTCATTCTCTTCGATGTATCTCCATCGCATCAGCTCTCTTCTGCTTTTCTATCTTGTGGAAAACCGATCTCAAATTATCGCTTAAGTTCCAGTGTTCGCTGCTATCCCCGTCTTCTTCCAGTCCATCGTTGATCGGCACCGTGGGAACTGATCATAATTCAAGATACTGGTCGGGAGCACACGTACTAGAGACACTCATTCAGAAAAAACACGACGAAGTTCGAGTTGAAGAGATTGTGTGTAGACCTGTGAGTGCCGTCAGGATAAGACAGAAAGAAATAGAGAGCAAACAGCTTGAAGGGCTTTTAATGAGAGACATAGAGAACGAGGCAGAGAGAAAGAGAGCTTCAAGGAGCGTAACTGGTCAGGAGAGTTCAAGAGGGTTTCTGTCGGACTATTACATCCTGAAGCTCGAGATTGGAGGTTCAAGATAAGTTCCGGCCGAGAGGGAGTTTGTGACCTTTTTATCTAAAGACGTCTGTGACATCCACATATCCATAGAGATAGAAGCGAGAGGGAGAGAGAGAGATCAAGTGAGGGTTTTCATGAGTGACTGTGTCTGATACGTCGCAAATTGATTTAGGGAGGTTTACAAGGGGGACAAGTTGATCAAGACCGTGCGACGTTGATTGAGGAAGACATACGGTGCCAGAGAGCTCAAGACCGCGTGGTTTTATTTGTAGGTGATGAATCCCAGGCAACGACAATTGTGGAAATAGATCTAGTGAAGCTTTCAGTGCATTCGCGTTTATAGTCAGAGCCTACAGTGTCTCGACGAGTAGTTCAATGTTTTGCAGCCTTAATTGGCCAACTGCAGGCATAGTGTATTGCTCATCATATATGTGAGGAGTTTTGTTTCCTAGTTTTTGCTTAATGTTATCTCCTTGTGCGTAACTACGTCAAGCTGAACATTTGCTGTTTTAGATCGACGCATGCCGTCAAGGTTGGGGAGGATAAAGAGAGTATGGCCGACATCTAGACTCCGTGTGAGTGAACATTCCTGGAGCGACAATGTTGCTTAGACTTCCACCACAATAATTAAGACCGACGTCTCGACTCAGGTCGACAAGTTTAGCTTTTCGGTCACGATCTCGCTACACATTTTTTCTTGCATTTTGGTTGATAAAAAACTTCCGCTAGATTGCTAGTAAGTTCAAGTTGCCATGGCTCCGTACATAGCAGACAACCAGGCCGACTATAGCGAGCCCTATATCAAGTCGAGTGGAGATCCATTTCTTGGCCTGAGCAAGAGCTCTCACACTCTTGGAAAACCGACACCCGCGGGGGCGGGATCGCCTGGAGTGTTTCGCCGTCACGGATTGCCGGAGCATCATCATCATCCTGATCAGACTACTATGACGGCGGCACCCACCATTCGAGTAATCCACATCTTCGCGCCCAAAATCATCAAGACGGATGTCGCAAACTTCCGGTCGACTGTTCAAAGACTGACTGGCCGACCTGCTCGCGGCAAAGCGGATACTACTGGAAGTACTCAACCACGAAGAGCAAGAACTAAGACAGTCGCAGCGGCAGCAGCAGCGACTTCGCCGGATTCTTCAGGTTTTCAAGAGGCTGAATATTCCCCGACGTTCTCGACGTTCCACCAAAGTAGCTGTATTTCCACGCCACTACGTGATTCTTCAATGTCTCAGAGCCACGTCGTCGGAGGTGCGTCCGCGGATCATCAAGCTGGCTCACCAGTTGCAGGATGCTGCAACACTATGGAAATTGATAATTGTAGTCTGACGTCGAATGACTGCGTGGACGACTCCTCCACCTTCAGTTTCTACACCAGCATGGATTCACAGACTTCGAATAATCACGAGTCGCCACAAGACGTTTACCAAGGTTGCTCAATGCTGCATCCTCCTGCAGTATCATCAGCAGCAGCTGATGGTATCGGCAGCTTCTTCTCCCACCGACAGACTCCGTACGCTCTGAATGAGATCCCTGCGCCATTCTTCTCTGGAGACATTCTTCACTCTTGCACCGAGTTCATGATGCCGAGCTGCAATACTACTCAGGATTTTGCGTATCATCAAACGCATCATGTCCCAATCTGCATGTCGTCTAAGGACAGCGCTTATTCAATAGGTCCTCTACCAAGCATTCCACCACTTGATTACAATGGGCTAGCGGGATTCAGTGACCTGGATAATATTCTCACAGGCCTTCAAGGATCATCGACGTTGCCAGATCTACCGCTTAATTTGCCACCATTAGTCTCTGGAAGTTCTAACGGACTGTTCTATGATACTTTCTTCATGCAGCCTCCGCTGTGCAGATAAATCGTTGGAACAGCTTTTCATGGAGCATGACACAAAACTTCAAACAATATCATGGTACAAACACTGAAACCCTCCAAGAAGTTGACATTTATACTGTGTATTATCTTGCACCTTTGGCAAGGGTTTTCTTCCGCCTTCATAAACTTTGCATTTGTTATATTAGGCCCATGAGATGCATCCAGCGATGGATCCAAGTTGGTAAAACCGACATTGGTTTCTGGAAGTTCATTGCACTATCGACCCTAGCTTAAGTCCATTCTGATGTGCGATAATGAGGGAGGGTTTGATCAAGCCGAACATGTCTAGAATTCAAAAGCAGTTCAGTTCAAGCATGGAGCTGGATGCAAGTCACTGATCATGAGCTTGTCTCTTTCTGATCATGCCTGCAGGTATTGTCGCAGCTCATCAAAAGGCTCTTGTAAATTTCTCGATCCAGAGTGTACTGAAATGGTGCGAGGACCGCTGCATCTTTCATTCAATTGCAACCTCCTCATTGTCAACCGGAGAAGCTACTTCTATTGACATGCCAGCCCTAGGATTATATGGTGTAAATAATCAGTAGTCCATTTAGTTTCAAACCAAGCTGATCAAGGTCTAAACTCCATGATCTACCAAGGAGGCCGAGCTGTAGCCGAAGGGCAAACTCTGAAAGTGTGCAGAAAAGTTCTTAGAGAGTGACATTTCAGATTGTTCGAGATCGAAGAACTCAAATGACCTGAAATGGGTTGCAACAGATGTTGATCACTCTCGGGCTTTCGGTACTCACGAGACAACAGTTTCGTGAATTTGGGCTTTATATATATTGCAGAAATTTCGTTTTGGGTTTGCTCATGAATAGATTCAGCGAGTGTAAGATACCCGTCCAGTTTTTTTCTAGATGTAGAAATGTATGTTCGGGTAGATCAACGATCTTGAAACCACATGCAGCAGCATTGGCAGCTGTAGATATTAAAGAACCAGCAACATTGACTCTCGTCATGAGAGCTCATAAGGACTGGTTCCTTTCCAGGACTTGAAAAACCAGCAGGTTCACCTCTAGAGGGTACACACTTAATAAAAAGTTATGTATGTTGGATTTATCTATGGTGGCCGAATTCTTGGCTCTCTCAACGATGCTCAATACGAGCTTCTGGATCATGTCTTTGTTGAATTCTAGTGTAAACGCTCGTCAGAAGTACTGGCGTTGGTATACGTCCAGCTTGAGCGTATGTTGTGTACTAAGTGGTTGTTGCTGCGTTGTGACTTGTAGGTTGACGCCGCACGCAGTGTGCACTTGGATGTGTTAACATTCTGGCTAGACTTCAAGCAAGTTTTTTGCCGACTAGTTTAGATAAGCTTCTAGTACCTCTGTCGAAGATCAAATTTCCTTCTTGTCGTGAAGTGAATAACCGTGCCATTTTATTCGAGTTTCCATTGCGATTTCGGCACTTCGGGCCTCTAGGATCATTTGTTTTCTAGGGTTAGGTACTAGTCTCTTGAGGCCTAACTTGGTCGAGTGACGAGTGTTCCCAAGAGATGATCATCCTGGGTGTTTCAACTTCACCCTAACATGACTACAGCTGGTCAATAGTGAGGTTCAAGTAAACTAGAGTGGTTGAGAGTTGAGGAATAATTTTCAGGAATGTCCTGTGACTAGATAGAGAGGAATCTGCATCATGTGGACATGATTAAGGTTTGAACTCTTAGGGCTAACTCTAGTACTGAGTCTGCTCTAGAAAGAAGAAGGGGGCTGGACTCATGGACTGTTCTAAATTAACTCTCTAGAGACTAGAGTCGGGGTCTCGTTGTCATGGATTCTTGAAAGACTTATTCTCGTCTCTTTGTGTAAGCGGCTTCCGAGATTAGGCAGAGCAATTGGATTCCCAGCTGTAGCTAGATGCTGCGGTCCCCAGCCACTAGACCCACTGGTTAATCACGTGAAAAAGCCTGAATGTCTTGTCTTAAAAGCGACCACTTTAAACTGAACATCAAACGTTCTTTAACCCTGCTGTGCAGCAGTTAACCTCTTGTTCATGACAAAGTGCAAGAAACAAAACATCAAACAAAATCCAGTGCAGGCCTCTTAGCTTTCTTTCCCATGACATACTGTTTCAATTCTGTCGACTACTACAAAATGTTTCAACTAGTCCCCGTTTACTAACAATTCACAATTCACTCACTCAAAATCTATTGAAATCACTTGGCATACAGAGACACCTTTTGTTGTGCTTGTACTCATCATCTCATCTACTTTTTTAATTGCTACCTCTAATCAGGTATTCTCATCAGCTGCAGCTCCTAGTCTTGAATCTTGACCTTGAAGAAATGCTTTCATAGGAAGCTCTGATCAGTTTAAGAATATACCATACCCGGCGAGGTCAATTATTACTATGGACACACATACAAACACTTGTGTCCTGCACCTGCTTACAAGCCTTAGTTTCATGGATGCATTCATCAGATGGAGTTCTTGAGGGTCCTGACCATTTTTCTAGCTGTATCGGTCTGACCTTGAATGGACCTCAGGTATGGAAGCACGGTTCTAAGCTTGGACTGTGTTACATGATTCCTATCCACTTGTACCAAATCAAGTAAAAGATCAACATGCACACACACTCATGCAAAGCTAAGTTGGTTTGTAGTGATTTAGCAAGCCGGACTCACTTTTGTCTCCTTTCTGAAAGTTCCAGTACCAGAGCTTTTGAGTATTAGCTAAATGTATCACCTGGACCAATATTAGGAATAGTAAAAACATGCAGTACTACTTAGAGCAACCTGTATTCTAGGTCAGCTGCTAAAATTAGGTACATATAAGTTAATTTTGGGGCCGCACACAATTTTGTCATAATTATCAATTCTGTGGCACTTCAATAATGTGACAAAATTTCCTGTCCTCAAACATTTCAAATTTGTGAGATTGAATCCAATAAACTTATGTAGCCCAGTGGTTTCAGAAACCAGCTTCAGGGACCTTGTCAAACCTGTTACACTCTTTGCTTAGTCGCAGTACCGTGTGTTGCTCAAACCTGTCTTCCTGATAATGAATGCTCTTGTGGTGATGCCGGCCACTAGCTCCTGCTATACTTACCGAACCCTTCCAATGTTTTTGGTAAACAATAACAACTGTGACCCCCCAGTAAACAGGAGGGTGGGCGATTCAATGCAAAAGAGAAAAGGATGGCAGCAGTTGGAAAAGGATGTGATCAGCAGATGGAGTATAAGTCGATAAGTACAGAGAACCGGCCCCGACCCTGATGGGATGCTGTCAGGTAGATGAAGGGATTACCTAGTAACAGCTAGCTGTAGAGAAAGGAATCTAGGGTTTAGGGGCAAATGATTCACGAAACTAGGGGGGGTATATATGGCTTGAATCCATAGTTAAGGTCAAACTAGAATCTAAAGTGGATCATCTCCTGATGAGGTGATTGCGTGCAGTGATGGGGTGGCCACTACATATGAGCGTCAGATGGAGGAAACATTGTCCCTACAGTGTCAGGGTATACATAATCTAATTCAAGGCCTTTCTTTTGCTCACATGCTCATGAGTTTTCCATGATTCTACTTGTTTTCACACGATTTGTGTTGATAACTTTCCTTCTCACACTTCAACATAAATGGGGACAATATACATCATCCCTTGTTGATCTAAAAGCCCACTTGCCCAAGCCCTTGTTTTCCATGGCCAAGGAATCTAATTAGTCCCAGCTCCAACTTCATGTAGGTTCTGGTACACTGCTTATATATAGGCATGATAGCAGTATACCAAAGCCCATAGGGAAAAATAACCGGTTATTGCCTTCGTCCCTGCATGTCACCCATCTGACAAGCCCTAGCCTCAAAATTTCCTCTGGCTATTATGGTTCTTAAATATATGTGCAATAAGGATTATGTGTTGGACACTGAAGCAGGACCCAAGGGTGACTACCCCTAATCAAGATACTTTATTGTTGTTGTTGTTATTGTAAGAATTTGGGGTTGGGCATTGTGCACTGCTGGTTGTGAAGCAGTCATGTCCAACTGACTATTTCGTTCCACTGGAGAATTGGGTGGACCTCCTATTTACTGTTTTGTTATGATGAGTGACTCGTCTTGTTGATGTTCTGATTGCATGCTGGCCATTCCGCTCATCCATACCAAGTTTAAATATTTCTTCTGCTGTATTTCGAATACGTGCCTCGCTGGAGCCCACAGCTGAGAGCATCCTAACACGAGGGGTGGCCAGGTTGAGAAAGTAAGCCCATATTGTCACGCTGGCCACTGAAGAAAGGGGTTAAGTCAGAAAAGGTACCAAGTGCCTATCTGACACCACCTAGATACCAGGATGTACATATTAAATCAAAAGCTAGCAAAGAAAAGAAAACAAACTTGTTTATGAAATGCTTGTGTTGGTGTCAGCCAGGTGAAAACTCATAAATTCATGAACTTATTATTTACTCCAACACAACTTCCAACTTCTGAAACCATATGTATGCTATGGCAATTGGGGTCTGGCTTACTCTAGGTAAGTGACTGGACAGATGGTTGGTAACTGTGCAACTGATTCCATAAATGAGTTTGTTACAATTTAACAGTGGAGCTTCCCGATAAAGTTTGCGATTGCCCGCACTAAGCTCTTTTCCAAGAGTGTAACAACATAACATCTATGAGCAAAAGGAGGTTTTCCAGCATTGTTCTTCAGGGTGCATATTGACCTATTTTTAGAAGATCTGAGAAATTTCCAATTTGTTATAATCCATGAGACATTGGGGATTCCATTCATGAGTAGATCTCCTTTATTCAGTGTAAATATTCTCACCACATCCCTCCCCATTCCCAAAGAGGATGTTATTAGGCTCAAGGTGAAGGCACTAGGAGGCAAGGGCAGTTGAGTATATCAGTTAGGATACATCCAATCAAGATCGGATCAAGGGTTCTGTATTATTTATGATACTTTATAATGGGTACTTGAACTAACAACCTTGGAATGGGGAATTGGGAAGCCCTACCTCTAGGCTTCTTTGTCAGTATATCCTTGTGTTTACAGCTCCTTAGCTCTAAGAATTACTTGCCACATGTATGTGCCTATAACAATTCATTACCAGTTATGCGACACTGACTACTTGTCTGCTGATATTTGCTGAACTATAAATTGACTCATCAATTGTCACACTCTAAGTTATGTGGAGTTCCAAATTTCTGTTGGGTACTTAATTCATTCAATTGTTAATTCCTGACCAGCCCAAAATTATTCAGGTGGAGGGAATACCTACCTCACACCACCACCCCAACGATTTATTTCCCAACACTTTGGAGGGTTTTGGGATAGGGGTGACCTACAGCTTCGTTCATTATTTCATGCCATCAAATTGAATACAGGCGTCCCCAATTGTTCAACTCCATTCATCAACACTTAGAGGAGACCTTTTAGTGTAGTTATTTGTTAGACTGTAGCAATGGCATAAACTCTGTAGGGTCAGCAGCAGGCTGGGAATTTTTCATGGCCCTCTTCAGTGTGTATTTTTTGGCTAAATCTCATGGCCCTCTTTGATGAGTATAAGTTAGAAGTGTATTAAAAAAAAGGTGCTATGCTATATGCCTTCAACTAACGAAAAAGAGAGAGGTATTTATAAGCTGTGTGGTTCGCCAAATATACTTTCCCAAATTCCCAGCCATGTTTTGAATTGTTGCTCCAATGTCCAAGATCCAAATCAAATGGGCTTTGTTCAAGAGTCCCTAATACGTCAGGGGGTTGTAGTACCAAACAAAGTGCATTTAGCTACTTGGCATCTGCTGAATCACCTGACACATTGATTGTCCAAGGTCTTCATGTAACATTGCATGAAGACTAATGAATCTCGCCTACCTCTGCAGACTTGGAAGTCTGAAAGCCCAACTATTCCACTTGCCAGTTGCTCTGCCTCCTTACAACTGGGCTCTTTGTTCTGTACTTAGTAGCTAACCTCCTTTTTCCCCTTATGCCCATAAATGTGTATTATTTAGTGAATTTTGTGATGCAGCCAAAGTGGCCATCATGCATAACACAAACATACATGTTAAGTGTTGGAGTTATGCTCATGAAAATAAGAAGCTCTAGGCAACTCCTCCCCCAAGCAAAATCCAATTTTCACCACATCCCAAAATTCTGTCCTTTTATCTTTTGATCTTTCTGGTTGTTTAAACCATTTCATTTAAATTTAAATTCATCAAATTTAAATTTCGGATGAGATTGCAAAATTGGGAAGAACCATTCACCCCAAATCCATATCCTCCCCTCCCCTCCCCTCCCCATCAGGTGAAAACCATAAAACTGACTGCATAGCCAACGACAGGCACACACATTCTTTCTCTCAATTTAGCCATGTGGTTGTTCCGGGTTGCTGTACCAATGAAACGTTTATTCATAGGGCCTCATCAAGGGGTATGGATGCAGAAGACAAGACACATTATGACCCTTGGCTTCGCTTAACTTGGCTTAAAATCCCCCTTCCTGCACTGTCCGAGTGTCCACCACTATTTCCAGAAGTGGGCCAACAAATCTGTAATACTAGAAGTCTTGAAGAAATAGTTATTTTGGGGGCAACACCAAACAAGTTTTCCAGTTGAAATCTGAAGCTGAATTGTGGACATTTTGTTCTATACTTTGCAGCACTTACATACAGTTATTGGAGCTTCCCCTGCCACACCTCCTATTTGGGCCTCTATGAATATTTATTATAGCATTGAACATAAAGCGTCAATTATTCTGCCATCTCCATCCATATACATGAAAATTAGACAAGATAATGTGAGAGAATATTAATTCTTACCACCTGGACCAATCATTATAGTTCACCAATCAAAAACAGTCATCCCCTTTTTACTTGCCCTAGTGGATGTAACTGTACAATGTTGGCATATTTATAACCCAAAACTCAGTTTCACACTAATTGATGGTGAGACTTAATCCAAGATAGTGTGTACATGCCATTTTGGTGCTATGCGTAGATATGCTCGAACTTGGTAGACATTATTCTTCAGTTTTAATTGGATGGCCAAATTTGCAACAGTTAACTCTCACAGGCTACCATGAGGGGGTTGATTGATGTCAGTTTGGTTATATAAGAGCAGTGTCCAATTTTACTGGATCACTCAAATTGTCAACTCTATCATCAGAAATCAGCTTTGTTCTAGATACCTTTTTTTGAGTACAGTAGAATCATGTAACATGTTACCTTTACACACCAAATAAGGACTCTGGCATGCACTATTGTACTACAATATTTGGAATTGTTAGGTTAATATGCTGGCATTTCTCTTCTGCTGTTGGACTGGTGTTTGACAGATAATGAAACAAACTTGTGCATAAGGTGGCGGGCCCACTTCCACCCAAGAGGGGCCCTACGTACTTACTTACTTACAATTTAGCATCATTAAGTAGGCCAAACAGCACCCGGGCCAGAGCCCAATACAAGTACTGAGTCCTTACAAGTACAGCAGAATTGTTTCATCCTATTCTGAATTGCATAAACAGCTTGGGTGAACCAACAGTGACTACCTACACTGATACGATTGTAAAAACCAAAACCCAAGATTCATACAAATTGCTTTTATATGTTAAATATCCCATGCTTAGACTAAATCAGGGTTTCTGGGTCCAAATCTAGCATTCTCTTGGGTTTTTAATATGGCCACTAGGAATGTAACCTAAGAAGCCTTACTCAAGAAGGTGAAGGTGCCGGTGTAGGTGTTGTGTAGAACATACAAAATAATTTGATTTTTCTTTTTCTTTTTTATTCAGGAGCATCAACAATTACTAACAATTGGGAGCATGAGGTCCTTGTACACACAGGCTGTATAAGTCAGCAGTGTGTATGAGGAGAAATAGATGATTCGCTGAAAGCCAGAGGAACAAAACCCACATGTCTCTTCTTTTAAAAGAATGTGCCAAAATTCTGTCTGTCTGTGTTTTCTCCTTTTTCCTTAAATGAAAAAAAAGTTTCCCTCTCCCCCAAAGAAAATCTCCAATAAGACAATGGCAAAGTTCACCTCCTTTAGAAAAGTTTCAGTGCATATACTCACAAGAAACTTTTCGTGAAAATACACCCTCTGTATCGTTGAGTGACGTGGCTATTTCACAATTTAACCCCATAAGTGTCCAACTTAGGAACCAAACTGTGTGACCAGCTTGTTTTAAAACTAACGAACAATTTGGGGGCAAGACTTGACATTGCACAGCAAAAATATACTAGTGTTGGGCAGATATCCAAAAAAAATTGGATATCAAGCCATGATATTATGTCGGATATCACACTTGATATTTGGGATGATATCCTGATTACTGGATCTCACATCTATGAGCTCCAGCCATGTAATATCCAGTTTTAAATCTAGATATCAAAAACATTAAATTGTAGCAAGATATATGTTTCCTAACCAAATTCGGATATTAGGTAAGGGTTGAGAAAAGAGGGGTTTATACTATGAGGTCACCATTGCTGCCTCAAACCCTAAGTGCCTCTCAAGCTCAGAATTATAAAGGGCCTAAGTTGAAATTTGGGCCCCACATTTTCTTTTTCTCTCTTTTTCTTTATTTTCTTATTTCAAGCTCTTTGTGCTTTTCATGCACCTTGTTGTCAGGTCTCATTTTCTTCCTTTGCATTACTACCATGTTATTCCTTTGCACTAATAGTGTGTTTGTGTTTTTCTTTCATGCTACATTTGTGTTTGTTTTTTCACATTATGTCCATGTTTCATTTGTGTTACTAATATGTTCATGCTTTTTCTTTGTGCTATTATTGTTCTCATCTTCTTCCTTGCATTGCTTCTATGTATGTGTTTTTTTTTCATGTTGTCCCTTATACCCTAAACCTTCCATCGCACTATTACTATGTCTATGCTCTTTATTTATGTTGTTGTTGTGCCCTTTCCTCACATTGTTGTTGTGTCCATGTTTTTTCATTTTTACTATTATTGTGTCTTTCATTCAAACTATTGTTATAATTGTGTTCTTCCTTCACATTGTTAGTATGTCTATGTTTTTTATATGCATTACACTTAAACAACCCACTTTCCTAACTTTGTGTCATCGCTTCCCTTGAGGAGTTGGTGGGGGTTAGATTACTACCTAGACCCTCGACAAGATGCAAAGCATCATTGGGTTTCAATTGCGAAGCTTAGTTGTTATGCCCTTCTTTCATGTTGTTAGATTTATGTTTTTCCTTCACATTGTTGTTGTGTTCATGCTCTTCATGTTTGTAACTTGTGTTACCTCTTTTTTAGCATTTTGCAAGTTTGAAAATTGGAGCCTTGGTGGTTCAACTTTTTTATGAAGTAATTTTTTTTCTTTTTCTTTTCATTAAAAAAAATAGTTTATGTTATTTTAAGAATTATTTTAGGTTTTTTTCTTGTTTTGATGTTCTTGAAGGTTTCATTTTATGTAATGTATGGATTTTTTTGTGTTTTGTTGTGTAGGATTTATAACAAACGAATGTTGCATTAGAACATTATTTTACACATCACTCTTGCCTTATGATGAAATGTGAATGAAATATTTATTCTTGTTTGTAAATGTTTCCTTTGGTTTTCTTAAAGGATGCATAGCAACAACACATTCCATATTCAATTTTGCAAGACATGCATTTGCTTCAATTTTTCCACATTTGGATTTGTTTCATATTTGTGTGAAAAATGGAAAAGTTTAGTGAAAATGAAAATAAATCAATGCAAAATGAAGGATGTGAAACAATAATGAATGAAACTAAATTTGCAAATGATGTAATTGAAGACAATATAGAAAATCCGAATTTGCAAATTAAAGGGAGTGTAGTTTCAAAAAATGATGAAGAGGAAATTTTTAGATTTTTGAATTATTGCATTCACAAAGGAAAAAATGGAGGTTACATAATAATATTACCTTACTCTTATTTTTTTAATGTTAATGATAATGAAAAAATTATATTTGATGCATTTCAAATCAAGCATTGTACCTTGTGTTATTCCAATAATTTAATTATTTTGATATAAAAAAACGAAAGAAAGGTTTAATATCATATTTGAAGACAAGTGGAATAACATGTCTAAGAAAACATGTTGATGCAAACCATTCAATAGTTTTCAAAAATATTGGAAAACAAAAAGAAATTTGGAGGGACAACATGTTAAGAAAAGAGCATATGTATCTAATTCTTCCATACATAATTTCTAATTTCTAATGAAAAGTTTCAAAAAATGATGTGGAACAAATTTTTTTTTTGGAGGATATTGTTTTTTTCACAATGAAAAGCCATTTGGCCTTATGATTTGTGGAAAGTGTTTGGCCAAAGCATTTGATCTTGCATTTGTGTCCTTGAATTCAATTCCCTTCATGAAAGTTTTTCTCATACAATGTTTTGTTTACTTTGTGGAGAAAACCAAGTAGACATATGTTTTGTGTCTTGTCAATGAATCTCATTTGCTATTGCTAGTTTTGATCTTTGGATAGCCAAGTGTGCTCATGATGTCTTAACACTTATTATAATCTATTTGGGATTTGATTGGAAGTAAAGGCATGTAACTTTTGGATTATTTAAGACTATTGAGACCACATGATAGGTATTGGCAAAAGTTTGATTAATCTTTTGGATGCATATGGCTTAAGGAATAAAATTACAACATATGTTAAAAATGAAAGTTCAAATTTGAACACAATGACAAATGTTTTCAAGTCTATTGAAAATGTCAAAATTCTAGTTTGGAAGAGAACTTTCAAGGGACATGTTTTGGGCATGAGTATACCAAAACTTATTAATATGCCACTAGTAATGAAAAAGTTTGTAGGGACTTCAAATATGTTTTTTATAAAGTCCACCTAGGCAAATTTATGAAAATGCATCACTTGACCAAAAACATCTAACAATTGCCAACACAAATGGAACGAAACATGCATTGGAACTAATTGAAGCCAAAAAAATTTAACAATGAAAACTAAGGTAATTTTGTTTTTTTGGTTTTTTTATTTATTTGTTGGAATTATAATATTATTATTTTGTTAATAAATGAATTGGTCTTTTAGAATTGCAAGTAAGATCACATTGTTCCAAGAAGCATTACAATTCAATGCAAAAATTGTTTTTTATTATAGTTGGTAGACATCAATGATTATTACTAACCATGTTCCTCCACCTCTAACTTGGCACATATCTCAAATCATTATTGATGTTCTTTTTCCAATCTTGAGTATTTGTGTGCTATACAAATCCTATGGGCACTAGTTACTTTTTAATGCCTTGCATGTAACAATTATTATGACCTTGAAATTTAAAGAAGAATTTGGAATTTCAACCTATGTGGATAATCTGATGGAAAATGATAATAATGTGACTTTGGAGTTGTGGATATTTGCATGTAACATTAAAAAGGAAACATTGTGATTTTTTTTCATTCCTAAGGAAATATGAAAAAGAAAAACCCATAAATGTTAATTTTAATTTGAAACCCAAGATTTAAAAGTCTTTGGTTTTTTTCTTCTTTTGTTGGTCAAGAACAAGGTGTTTCCTTTTGAAAGACTATTATAGATAGTATTTGTTGCCAATGCTTTTGAAAGGTCACCTTGTATTGCACCTTACAATAGAATCAAAATGTGTGGTAGATACCCTAAATGATGAAGATTCTAATCTTCACATTTGGTATATGATTGTTTGGACTAGTGAATCAATCAAGGAGTTTCTGAATAAGGAATTATAAATATTTAGGAGGTATCAAATTGATGTGAAGGGTATTGAATCTTTTAAGAGTGATGGGGAAAGCATGAATCGTCATTTCCAATTGTTGTTTTCTTTGCTTTTCAAATTCTTCACATTGTGAGATCCCAAAACAAAATTGAAAAGATTTTTCCTTGGCTAACATACTCATGAATTTTAGGAGGTGTTGGCTACAATCATATAATTTAGATAAGTTAATATTTATAGGCGAAAGTTGGCTCAATGATATTAGGGAGGGTTGCACTTTGCCTTCTGGCTTGATAGAGTTGAAAGAAGTTAGAAAAGGATGAGGGTGAGTTGGAGTGACATGAACTTGTGGACACATAATTTGTAATTTCATCCCCTTTATATAGGTTGTTTGTAACAAAATTACTGAATTCTGCTATCTGAGCTATGATAAGTACCTTGAATATTCATAAATATTTATTCTCCAAAATATCTGGAAGATCGAGATCTGACCTTTTGATTTTTTATAAAAGTTTACATCCTTGCCCAATATTGTAAGCGAGAAAATTAAAAAGAAATAAGAGGTCTGACCTGGTTCTTAAAACCTATTCTGAAAACCAGAATCAATGGATATCATAAAATATGATATCCACTCAATACTGGAATATACGCTCTTTTTAGACAATATTTTGAAACCTTGATACTTGCTGAACGTTTCTCTTTGACATCTTGAATTGTGTGTCTGTACATGAATAGATATTTCGTTCACTTCATGAGAATATTAACCATGTTCTCTCATGAATTGCAAGACAACTTGAATCTTGTGACTATTAAGTTTTTGTGAAAGGCAATTTTTAAATTGTCATCAAGTTTTGTGTTTCTTCAGCCAATATCATAATAGCAAGATGTTTTGAGAGTCTCATATTTCTTCATTTTGAAGGAATAATAGAATTATTTCCCTTGGAACTTACTGTTTTGAAACTGTAATTTGTGAAGAAATGTGTCCTACTTAAGGTGGATAAATTAATTGCCACATGAACTCCAAGATGAGAAATACTAAATTGCAAGTAATATCCTAGGGATATATGACCTCCAAAGATTAGTAGCATTGCCAATTAAGCTTGCATCTGTAAAGAGGAAATAATAAATGTATGTATGTAAAGGTGCTCAAAATCAAACTTAAATTTGCATCAAAGTCTTTCCCAATCTGAATTTTCGTGGATGTCTCCCTAAAAGACATATC
This sequence comes from Sphagnum tenellum, assembly GCA_963921925.1. Classification (NCBI taxonomy): domain Eukaryota; kingdom Viridiplantae; phylum Streptophyta; class Sphagnopsida; order Sphagnales; family Sphagnaceae; genus Sphagnum; species Sphagnum tenellum. The sequence continues at coordinate 6,415,172 of OY998147.1, read as the reverse complement.
AAAACCAGTGTGATCAACTGTCCCAAAGCTCCCAGTGAAATCTAAAAGAAAAATCTCACTTTTTTTTTCATTTTTTTCTCAACTTGTGGCACCTGAACTTGACCAATTTAAGAGTTTAAAAAGTGTCAGTATAAATATTTAATGAATATATTTGCCTGGGTTTTGAACAAAACTAGTCAGTCAAGAAACTAGTAAGAAACGCCAATCACAAAAAAAGTCCCACAAACCAATCTGTTTTTTCAATGTTTTGTAAAAACCCCTTTTTTTAAACCTGTTCCTGGTACAGGGAGTTCCTGGCCTCAAAAACCGAGGTGAAACAAAGCCAAATGTATATGAGCTCCAGTTCTTGCAACCAGAATGCACACTGTTCCCCAAAACCATAATCATGGTTTTTTCAACACCATGCATACTTAACTTGATCATTGTGTAAAAGGGGCCCAGGGAGACAAAGAAACCCCTCCACATCTGCCTACACCAAATACTTATGCAACTCTCTTATTGCCTTACAAAAGTGAGATAGATCAATCTTGCCTCCCCCGCCACCCCCCTCCAGCTCAACAACACCTGAAAAAGACCCAAATTTACATTAGTTGAGGTCCCCTGGCCTGAATGCATGGTGTTCCCCATTACCCTCCTGTTATTATCATGTCACTCCCAGAATGGACAATCGGTATGGATTCAAAAGGACAAACGGGTTGGGGAAGGGGGGGGGGCGGTTTGAGGGGTGGCGGAGTGTTGAAAACCAATTGAAAATAGCAATGGATGATTTGCTTTTGGACGCTTGTGCCACCCACCTACAACTTGACTGCCCTGTAGGGGAATTTGGGATCATTGCTGGCTACATTGCTAGATTACTAGAGCCTTTTTCTTGTTCATCTGACACGAGAATGTGAAGAGAAAATCCCGGATTGCGCTTTTAACTGCCAAGCCAAAGCTCATGCAGCTGCTATTCCTTTTCCAACAAGTTACCCAAGACATCTCCGGGCGGCTGACCAGTTGAGTAGGACAAAATGGTCGGTCGGATCTGGCCCACCAGCTCCCACCAATCTGGTGAAACTCATCCTGTTTTCCATGCAATCTTCCCTTTGGACTTAAAAGAACTTTGCATTTACAGAAAACATTGCATGGAAGAATGAGCAGAACCCCTGTGTTACAATCAAAACTACCAAATCCTTGTGGACTCAGACACAGGGGTCCACCTGCTTGTCTTTCTTTAGGGTAAAGGCCCAAGGTGGAGGGCATTCCCAAATAAGGGGCTTTACCCCAGCTGAGTCCCACGCCCCATTCTGGGAATGTCCCCCACCTGGAGGCTTCAGTCATTGTAGAGCCCAAGGCAAACATTATCAAGAACTTAACATACTTAATTTCTGAGGCACAGGAGGGGAAGGGTTCTTAGACCTACAACTTGAGATATTCCCAAAGATTCTTCATTTTACTTCACACATTTTTCAGAATTTCGTTTTGGGAAAGTTTCAGCATGTCTAAAAATAAAATATTTTGTGCCCAAGTCACCAAGGTGCTGGAGTATATTGAGTGTTTCAATCAAAAATGCTTTTGGGTGGTGAAATGGGATCCAAAATTGGAAGGTATTTTTAAGGCAAAATAGATGGATAGAAAACAGGCCTCTTCATTTGCCAAACTCATCATATAGTTTACCACACTCTTCTGTGTGTATCAGTCTTCTTCTTACAGCTGAAATTTCGCCCAAAGCACCCATATTTTAGCTCCTCCTCTTTCTGAAAGGAAATCCTAAGAAAAAACTAAATTAATTTGCCAAAATTTCACCCTGGGATGTTGAGGAGGGGCCAGAATGCTGCTGGAGGTTCCAGTAAGTAGCCAGAAATATTAAATGATACATTAGATTTTTGTACACTTTACTGGTTTATAGCCAGACTTGGCTAACTCTTCCTATGGACGACTACCACATTTTGCTGCATCTTTTTATGGATGATAGGCACTTTAACTTTGTCACAAAACTCAAAAAAAAACAACCCTGTGCGTATACCTAGGGTATTGGTGTCCTGGCATCTGTTTCTACCCGCAAGCTGAATTACACAGTCGCCAAAACACAGGGACTCTCCATGAGAGAGCGGCCTGACTAACCAACATGACAAGGGGACTTGAATTGTACTTTGAACATGAAAGAATGATACTTCAATTATTGCCATCTCATGTTTCCTGTTGGAGAAGAAATTCAAGTCACAGGTTTTGGTAATGCCGATGCTTTTAGACCTTATCGTGCTTTCCATGACTCGGCACAGGCAAAACTGGAGCCACATCACTAGTGAATCAGCAACTCAGTCTCTGTACATATCACATAAGTTTGATCCGACCAACATATTTCCAATCTTTGTTCCATCTGCCCAGTGTATCTGGGTGGCCATGTTGTATGCAGTGGGTTACCATATACCTCCTACCCAAGGCAAAAACACAGATGAAGCCATATCTGTCTATTAAGGAAGGTAGTTTGCTTGTTTTGTGCATCACATTGAGGGCTGGAGTGAACCAGCAGACACCAGTGCACCAGTTGAGGATGAGCCTGTTCAACCCGTTTTGCGGATGAACATCCTCCCTGCCCGTCGAGATTTGTTTTTTCACCTCCTCTCTGCCCCGAAATTCTCTACCTCCCCCCTCCTACCTACCCCCTCCTACCTACCAGCTACCAAGCCCACCCCCCTTCCTACCTCCTACCTACCACCTACCAACCCCACCCCCCTCACTCCATCGCCAGAGCTCCAGAGACCTCGAGCGGTTGTGGAGCGGGAGCTGAAGCAGCTAGAGCTGGACCTGGACCGGCTGGAGTTGGAGCGGGACCCACGCACCCACGAAAAGGTAAGATGCTTTTTTTTCTTTTTTTTTTTTTGTTTGTTTTGTTTGAAGAAGGCTTGAGAAGTCTTCTTCTTCCTCTTTCTTTGCTGCACTGCAGCTTAATTACAACGCAGCAAAGAAGAAGGCCTTCTTCTTCTCTTTTACAACAGAAGAAGAAGGCCTTCTTCTTCTTTCTCTTTCTTTGCTACATTGTAGCTCAACTGCAGCACAGCAAAGAAGAAGGCCTTCTTCTTCTTCTTTTGAATATAAATATCCATGTAAAAATATATATGGGTTTTTTTAAAAAACGTGTGGGTATTGCATTTAGGCTTGTTTTCCATTTAAACTTAGAATACCCAAACTTATACTTACCTTTACTAACTGGAATGTTGGGGTTTCATTGCAATACCTACATCCGCACTTACCTTTATAAACTGGAAATTTGGGGCATGATTCCAATATTTGCACTTGTACTTACTTTTACCAATTGGGATTTTGGGGCCTAGTTACAATACCTACATCTAACACTAATATTATCATTATCCTTGTGTGTTTGCATTTCACATTCTTTGTCTTATTACTTGGAAACAATAATAACCTTTGTGCCATATTAGACTTCATGTGTGTGTTGAATACATGATGTTCAAAGAATTTGGGGTATGATTTCCTCCATACAAAATTGATTCTAAAAGAAAATTCTTAGTGCTAATGGCAACAATCTTGATTAATAATTGAAACATTTATTCATGACATCGTTTAGTATGTACATTTGTGTGATTGAGCATTGTTTCATGCCACTCTTTGAGCCGTTTGATACTATTTCCCAATCCATCTTCTACACGACGTAACACCAATCCTGGGTGTGAAATTGCATTTGCCTTTGTGAGGCGTATGTTACGAATATTACATGCCAATACTCTCATGTGTGAGGTGGCATGTTCATAAAGTGTCACATCACCTTCTTTACATTCATTTGTGATCTCTTGCATTGTAGTGACCAATTGTGCAAGAGCCCTTTCCATTGGAGTTGATGCCCTTTCTATATCCAACAACTAGGAAATGAAAAGTGGTTGAATTGTAAAAATATAAACAAAAAAACAAAAGAAGTAACAAGAGACAAATGCATACCTTTAAGAATAAAAGATGACAACGTTCCACCAAAGTTTATAGTCCCAATTGAAATCGCAACCCTAAAAAATCATAAGTTGTACAAAAATGGGTTAAAAAATATTAAACTCTAACAACTATGGAACATATGGAAACAAAGGAAATTCAAATTAGGTATAGATTTAAACAAGTGAAAAGATCAAAAAACCAATACAATGAGCAAAATTTAGAGTATAAACCTTAAGTTCTAAAAATATATGAACCAAATTTTTATACACTAAATAATAAAGCATAACTTTAAAAATCCAAATAATATTTTGCCATAAGCCTTATTACAACCCTAATTATACAAACCCTAACAAAAAAAAGTTTTAGTGATATATGTCCTAAACCCAAAAAATTATTCAAATTATACAAATTATATAATGCAAAATACGTTAATCTTTAAAAACAATCAAATAATTTTCATACAAAACCAAAAGAGAAGATATGTCTTTTACCTTTGTGTGATCTCTCCAATTTATTTTTTTCCACTCTTTTTGAAGAAGATATAAAATGCAGTTGTATTACTTCACATATGTGTAAACCCTAAAATTTTCCCCCCAAATTTAGCCTACTTTAGATTAATTACTATACATTTGTGAAAAACTTATTAATTAATTTATGTGTCTCAACCCTAAACCTAATGGTTAAGTTAGTAGGGTATGTAATTAATAGAGTAGCTAGATTAGTAGGGTAGGTGGTTAGTATAATAGCTAGGTCAGTAGGATAAGTAGTTATTTGGGTAGCTGTGTCAATAGGGGATAATAAATAAGGTACCAAGGTTGTGCAATACTTATGAGGGTAGGAAAGTGAATAGGGTAACTATTTGGAGTGACCCCAAATGCAGGTATTGCATTTAGGGTGGGATCTTCATATAAAGAACCCTAAACCCCACATGCGTACTTTTGGAGTGACCCTAAATGCAGGTATTGCATTTAGGGTAAGATCTTCATATAAAGAAAGCTTAAACCCTACATGCGTCTTTTCGGAGTGACCCAAAGTGCAGGTATTACATTTACGGTTGGGTTATTTCAAAGTGATTTTGCATATGCATATTGTGTTTAGGGGCTAGGTCTTCACTTAAGGGTATCTAAACCATTTAGATGGGTTTTTTTGAAACGTGGGTATTACATTTAGGTTTTTTTTTCATTTCAACTTGAAATACCCAAATTTATACTTACCTTTACCAACTAGAATTTTGGGGTTTCGTTGCAATACCTACACCCGTACTTACTTTTACCAACTGGAATTTTCGAGCATAATTTCAATACTTGCACTTGTACCTACCTTTACCAAACCCTAACAAAATAAATCTTAGTGATATATGCCCTAAACCTAAAAAATTATACAAGCTATACAAATCATATAATGCAAAATAATGTTTTTTGAAAGAACATAGGGAAAAAATTAAAAACCAAAATTCAAAGGTTTTAAACTATAAATATTTATTAACTAAAAGAAAATACGTTAAATAATCAAATAAATTTCATACAAAACCAAAAGAGAAGATATGTATTTTATCTTTGTGTGATCTTTCCAACCTAATTTTTCCACTCTTTATGAAAAAGACATAAAATGCAATTGTATTACTTCACATATGTGTAAACCCTAAAAATTTCCCCCCAAATTTAGCCTACTTTAGATTAATTACTATACATTTGTGAAAATTTTATTAATTAATTTGTGTCTCAACCCTAAACCTAATGGTTAAGTTAGTAGGGTATGTAATTAATAGAGTACCTAGGTTAGTTATTATGAGACCTATATGCGGGTATTGCAAGAGATGCTAAAAAAAACCAACGGCTATTATGGAGACTATATGCGGGTATTGCAAAGAATGCAAAATGCCAGCGACTATTATGGGACTCATATGCGGGTATTACAAGGAATGTAAAGGGTCAGCGCCTATTATGGGATTTATATGCGGGTATTGCAATTAATGCAAAATGCCTGTGGCTACTTTTGGACTTATATGCAGGTAGTACATATTAGAAAATGGTCTTATGGAGTTCATAATAGAAAATGATGTGGGTATTATATGTTTAAAATGTGTGGATTATTTTAAAAATCTTCAGGTGATGTGAGTCCTATTAACTTAGATGTAAGTATTGTATAATGTTCATTTTGATCTTTGGTTTGATTCTTACATCTCAAGTACTAACAAAATTATGACAAAGACGATATATATGATTAACCACATATACATCAAACAAGTGTGAGTAGAAAATATTACTATATTGATAAAAGATGTACAAAAATGAGTGCATGGAAAATTACTAAAGAACCCAATGAAAAAAAAAATTGGATTTCTATAACATATCAAAGGATCGAAGTTCAAAATTGGGTAGTCCAAAAAATAAAAGGGCAACAAAACCTTACTAATTATATAAAATGAAACCCTAACCCATATCAATATCTACAATCCCGTGTTTAGCTCGGTATGCAGCTATTGCATTTGCAGCCTTTGCTGCATGATGAGCAATGTAAAAATGGAGACGTTGCATCTCAACCTCAACTGCATCCCAACCTTCATCCATTCCTTGTCCTTCCGAGCTAAATTAGGTGGACAAAGAAGTGCAAATGGCTGAGAAGCCTGCTCAGTTTCCAGTTCCGGACCTAAACCCAAAAATGAAAGTTCAAAAAACAGAATGCAGGTGTTGCAAAACATAAAATCATATATTCACATACTACTCCTATAAACATGAACTATTCTAAGGTATTCCAATGGAAAAAATTTGACAAAAAAATTTCTGCACCTTCCAACAAATGATGGAAGGTCCAGAAGGCCTTTTAATTCTGCTGCAAAAAAGAAGAAGAAGAAGGCCTTCTTCTTCTGCTGCAAAAAAGAAGAAGAAGAAGGCCTAAGAAGAAGAAGGCCTTCTTCTTCTACTGCAAAAAAGAAGAAGAAGAAGGCCTAAGAAGAAGAAGGCCTTCTTCTTTGCTGCAAAAAAGAAGAAGAAGAAGGCCTTCTTCTTTGCTACAAAAAAGAAGAAGAAGAAGGCCTTCTTTTTTGCTGCAAAAAAGAAGAAGAAGAAGGCCTTCTTCTTTTGCTACAAAAAAGAAAAAGAAAAAGGCCTTCTTCTTTGCTACATTGCAGCTCAGCTGTAGTGCAACAAAGAAAGAGAAAGAAGAAGAAGGCCTTTTTCTTTTGCTGCAAAAAAGAAGAAGAAAAAGGAAGAAGAAGAAGACTTGCGGGTCGCCTTCTTTTTCTTCTGTTGCAAAAAAAGAAGAAGACTTCTCAAGCCTTTTTCAAACAAAAAAAAAAACGTAAGCATCTTACCTTTTCGTGGGCGCGTGGGTCCCGCTCCAACTCCAACCACTCCAGCTCCAGCTCCTACTCCACAGCCACAGCTCCAGCTCCCGTTCCACAGCCGCTCGAGGTCTCTGGAGCTCTGGCGATGGAATGAAAGGGGGTGGGGTTGGTAGGTGGTAGGTAGGAGGGTGGAGGTAGGAGGGGGGGGTGGGCTTGGTAGGTGGTAGGTAGGAGGGGGTAGGTAGGAGGGGGGAGGTAGAGAATTTCGGGGCAAAGAGAAGGTGAAAAAAAAAATCTCGACGGGCGGGGAGGATGTTCATCCGCAAAACGGGTTGAACGGGCTCATCCTCAACTGGTGCATTGGTGGCTGCTGGTTCACTCCAACCCACATTGAGATATCCCTAACTACTGTGCCCTCACCATACTCTTTAGTATTGTTGGAAAACCAGGCCAAAGTGAACCAACCCCCATGACTGCACTAGTTGGTCATTTTGTCCATATGGCCTTCGCACATGCACATCTAAGCCCCTACTTTTGCCTCGGCTTTGCCCCCAAATAAGAAAATAAAGGCAAAAGTGGCACATCTTTTTTGAGTGCATGTTGGCAGTTTCAACCACTGCAAGTTTAAGCAGGGGCAAACACTGAGTTTTTAAGACTTTTTCTTAAATTTATGAGGGGTAAATAGTAAAAACCCATTTTTATAATATTAGGGTTTTTTTTTAATCAAATATTCAATTTTAGGGTGTATTTTGTTTTTTGAGTTTAGGATTTTGAGATCTTTGATTTTTTGGGCTTTTAAATTTTGTGCTCTTTTATTTTGTGAATGTAAAGCTTGCAACAAGTTTGAATTATTTATATTTGAATATCATAGTTGGTGTTTGCAATGAATTCAATGGAAATTGACATTTTGTTATTGATTTTTATTTTAAAAATTGTGTTGAAGTTTTGACAAATAATTTTCATAAGAGGTCGAAATTGGTTAAATTGAGAAATTTATTCTTGGAGTTCGAAATACATTCATCTTCCATGTAGTGTTTACTTTTTTAGAAATTTAAACAAAATACATACCAAACTTGTACATGCATCAATTTTATTTTATTTTTTTTAATAAAAAATTTGATCAAGAACCCTAACCCTAATACATATTTTTATATTAAAGATACATTTATATTTTACATCATACAAAGATAAATTCAAAATAGTTAAATAGAAAATCACTTCAAACACTAGAACAAATTTGAAAATCAACGACTAGGTTTGCGATTCGTTTATAGTTGTAATGGACACATGCACTTAAAAATAGCTTAGTTGCCTAAAACAAGTGCTATAAAGTACTCCGTCACAAAAGATATGACATGGCCATGAAGTTGAAAACATACTCACAAACCTTACAACTAAACCAAAAAAATTCATCCATTGCCATGGATGATCATTAGTATGATGTGGAACCCCAATTTGCGACTACATTTGGGATAGTCACATGCTACTAAATGTGCCATTGATGGATGGTTAGGATTTCACCATGTGGTACTTTTAAAAGCCAATGGCCATAAAACACATGGCAATTTTCCATTTGTTCAAAAAAGATATTTCATATTATAATAATTATAAATTATAATCAATGTAAATAAATATTAATATTACAAATATGTAATACTATAATTACAAAAACTAAATATTATATTAAAATAATTAATTATTATAATCAATTAATTATAATCTATCCTAGGCTAAACTATAATAGGCAACATATTCTAAGCTAGGCTAGGGTAGAATAGGCTACCTAGCATAAGTTAAGTAGGTAGGTAGGATCTTATTTATTTTGTTGGGGACAAGCCTTTTGATTGTTGGGGACATCCCAAATGGCATATGCACTATGTTTATAATGAATACCAGAAATCTATTCCATTCTTTTTTTATTTATACAATTTACAACTTTGAAGTTATAAACAAAGGATATGGGAGAAATTCCAATGAAAAAGAAACACTACAAAATTATCACATCCTTTTGTCCCATACAAAAACATTACCATATATCCTCACAATAAAACATTTACTATTTTCCCCAACTATTTACTACCTAACCTACCTAATAAATTAATTATTCAGCCTATATTTAATATATTACTTGTTTAACATAGCTAATTAATTAAACAATTAATACAAAAAAACTATGCCATATTCACAAAATAAAATAACTTTTGCTTAACTTATAACCTACGTACCTATTACCTATATTAGTGCTTGTCCTATTTGTTACATATTACTTATGCTACATACTTACTATCTACTACCTAGCCTACCTAATAAATTAGTTACCTAGCGTACATTTAATAAATTAATTTCTCAACATCGCTAATTAATTAATCAATTGATACAAAAACATTATGACATACCCACAAAATATAATACCTTTTGTTTAGCTTACCTACCTACCTACCAGTACCTATCCTACTTATTACATATTACTTAACCTATTTAATTAATTGATAATTAAGTACTTAATTTAATTTTTGTTAAAAATATAGCTAACACAAAAACAAAAATAACAAATGTTGTAACAAAATTGGTGAAAACAATAGTGTCATGGTAATATATAGCCAAATTTTAAATGGTTAATTTAGATTAATGCATTGAAATAAAATTATATTTATGTTGAAAATTTATGGAAATGCCATGTACACTTGTAGGCTAATTAGAAACAATCGACAATTTATATTGTCCATAGTTGTAAAAAACTTATAGTTATTGTCCACCATGCAATTCAATTATCATCCATAAATGGATAAATAAGAGAAAACGAATGAAATAAGTCAAATTTCATCTACATTTTGACCTAAGATTTTTGTAGTCATATCATGCAACTACATATTCAACTAATAGTTGGTTGGACCCATCGTTTAGTTGCACATGTAATGGTATATACTTGCAACTGCATGGACACATAGGATTACAAAAATCATAGTCGCAAATGTAGTAGGTTTGGACAAGAGTTGCATTGTAGTTTAAAATGATGGTTGAAATGGAGAAGATTTCTTCTAGTGAAAAACAACCTTAATGGGTACACATACACAAAGATTTGATATCAAAGAAAAAAATTCCAAAAGTTGATGGAAATAAGTTTAATCTTAAACACATACCGATGTAAAAAGAGTTGTTAGAGTCCAAGTGTTGGAAAACAAAAATGAATTTCAACCCTTTGAAAAGTCTCAATTAGTATCCTACACAATTAGTGATCGTTTTTGTTTGTGGTAAATTTTTATAATAAAAACTTGTTTTTACCTTGTTGTATTTTTTAAAATTTGGGACAAAGTTGCAATGACTATAGCCTAGGCTATCAACCACAATTGTGAGGCTCCACATCCATGCCCAACGGCTTCAATAAGGGGAAGAGGGGGAGGTTGCTGCTCTAGCCCCCCATTTGCCCCTTTAAGTTATGCATGTGCCCAATCTAATAGGATGGGCTATGTTTTCCATCTGCCTCTTTACCCTACATTAACCAACATTCCACTACAACCAATCTTTTTGGGTTACTAACCTTTGATCAATTTTTTTTTATTGTTAATGTATTCCCAACCTTAACCTCCATACTACCCTCCCACCTAGCTACCTTTTTAACCTACATCTTAGCCCTACCTACAAACTAACAACTAATCCATTACCTACTTTTTATTTTTTGGCAAAACATATATTTATTTTTGGCAAAAATATTATTTCTTCACAAAACGTATATTTCTTCTTGGCTAAACTTCTATCCATTAGCAAAACCTATATTTCTTATTGATTAAATTTATATCTCAATCAAGTTGGGAAGTTACTTGAACAAAAAATGGTGGATGAAATTGATTTGTTAGCTCTTTGTTCCCATGCTAAAAGTTTTTTGGTGCATTACCTGTGTTCATGGATAGAAATACCATTAGGAGCCTTGCGATACCCATTTTAAAGGCTATCACAATGGCAAAAAATGTTATTATTGTAAAACAATGGGTACCTAGTTTTGATTAGAGGTATGTTGGTTGACTTATTGTTTTTCCTTAATCATTTACAAGAAGGGTACTGTTAAAAAAAAATTAAAAAAAAATACAATAACCTTCTGAAAGTCTAAGCTTTGTGAAGGTGATTTTCAATATTGAAAAAATATCAATTTAAATTTTTCATGGATCTAAGCAAAAATTGAAAATAAAAAAAAATGCAATGTTAAATTTGAAGAACATAACGTGAATAAAAAGTTATAAAAATTTCAAATCATTTAGTAAACATATGAATAAAATCGGGCACCTTGAATGCACCAATAACTTTTATCCCTTGACAAGACCTGCATGTCTTATTAGCAAAACTTCCATCTAGTATTGGCTAAATTTATTTATCCTTCTACAATTTTATTGCCTTTTTCTTGTTGTAAAATAATAATAATAATAATTATTATTATTATATATACATATATATTTCAAAATCATGAGTCTATTTTTTTTATTTTTCTTCTAATTATTACAAAATTCAAATTTATCATCGTACTTTTTTTATCATTAACAATGGATATTTTATGCACAACATTTGGGTGTTGCTTGAAACATACAAAATCTAGCCAAATTATGCTTCAATTGCAAAACTATGGTTGAGGGTATTGCATACATTGGACCAATCATGATGTGATGAAACTTGAACAACAATGGACCAAGTTTCCATAATACCTTCATGTTGAAAGGGGGGGTGCCTATTACATAATTGAAATGCAAATAACTCAATTCTTTGCAATTGCCATATTATTTTTGCTACCACTTATATTTAGATTATAAAAAGGTTGGAAGATGTAAGTATTGCAAATATTTTTTATCCACCACCTAGGTTAAAACAACCAAAAAGTTTGGGAAACCACAATACCCACATCATCACAATTTCATACAAATGTCTAAATCTAAATCAACATAATTCTTACACAATCAATTGCATCAACCTTAAATTATGTAAACATTTCAACCAATGGAACCTTAACCTTCATCTAGAAACTAAATAATTTTGTACCAATGACCAAAAAATGTTTAATCTAATTTGTAAACTTTGTTTGCATAAACCATAAATTATATAGATTATCATGGATGCCAATGGCATGGAATCCATTCATTTGAATGTTCATCCATGACTTGTAGTAAACTTGTACTTAACCTTTAATTTGATTTTAGTTCATTATTAGTTAAATTCTAATTAAATTTTAATTCATTTCTAGTTCACTTCCAGGTGATTCTTTAAAAAACTCCTACCAAAATTAGGAGATATAGATCGGCCTCCCACCCGCACCAAAATAAATAAAGTTTTCCAAAAAAATCGGATAGAGGAGGAATGCCTCCCAAGGATAGTAGGCACAAAGCAAAAGAGAAAGTTAGTAAAGGATCTTTTATAAACAATCCTCCATAATCTCAAATGTTATCTGTCCCTCCCTGTACATAAACCGAATAAGATGATGCAAGCAAAGGTTCCTAAATTTGTAAAAATATAAAATAGTAAGTAAATCATCATACTTGCATATCCCTTATGATCTCCAGCAATTATTCCGATCATTAGATATCCAATTTGACTTATGGAAGAATATGCAAGCATACGTTTCATACTCGTTTGAGTAATAGCCACTGAATTACTTAGTATCATATTAGAAATAGTTAATATTTTTAGAATAAAGTGCCATGGATCCAAAGAAAAAGGAAAGAGAATATTGAAAATTCAAGTAACTAAGGCTAGACTTGCGACTTTTAGAGCAACAGAAAGAAGTGGGAGGGTTAGAGTTGAAAAGAAAAATTACTCATTCTTTTCTCAAATTGATTTTTAGTTAAATTTTAGTTCACTTTTGATTGAATCTTAGTTCATTCAGAGTTCACACATGGGTGCACATGGGCATGCATGGGTTAACATGGGCCACATGTAGGTTGGAAATTTTCGAGAAATTTCTTTGAACTAAGTGCCCAATAGATATAATAAAGGTAGAATTTCCATTACCTTTAATTTGTTCAACTCCAATTTTAAGTATTTTTTTTTGTCATGGCTTTGGTTTGTTTTTATTTATTCTTTGCAATGGACTTTTGTTTCACATGTGTCATGTTGTTTTTTTTTCTTGTTTCATAATCTAAATTTGGAACTAAGTTTGCCCTTGTTTTCATTTTGTTTAGAAAATCTTGTAGTCTTGGTTGTTTTTGTGCCTTTGACATACACATTACAACTTAATAGATGCATAAGCCTAAATTTGAAAACAAGAAGATTTATACAATTGAACTTTAAAATGTTGACTTAAAACCTTTTTATGCAACAAAAAATCCCTACACTAACCCTCAATTAAACAAACACAAAAAGAATTGTTGCATAACTTTAATGTTAAGATTTAACTTTAATGTTAAACGTAATTTTAGAATTATTTTTGCATAGCCCTAATGTGTATAAACTATAAATATTGGATACTTAATTGTAATAAAAATATGAAATAATTTTACATAAATACCAATAAAGCTTGTGTTTAAGATTAATTTGGGGGGAGGAGCCCCAACCCTTAATAAAATGTAAACAAAACAAGTGGGAAGGTTTATATCATTTATCTTTGCCATGAAATCACATTCATTCTCCTCTCCTTTAGTAGTTGAAAGAGAAAAGAAAAATAGGAACCTCCTTATATACATGTGAATGCATAAATTCACCTTTAAAATATTCCATGAAAACAATATAAATGCTAGCAAAAAAGTTCCCTTAAACCCAATGTCTCCTCTATTTATTTGAAATATATATTAAGCAAAAGTTTAAATGAGGGTAATGTGACATAAACATGGGTCAGTTGATGATGTGGGTAGATGATGTGGGTATTGCAATTCGAGGGACTTTATGGAGAATCCAAACCATTGACAATAGAAGATCAAGAATTTGTAATACCCACATAGACAAACCGGTGTATGCACAAAGTGGCCATTTCATAAAAATGGACAATACAATTATATAAAAGTATTCAAATGTACATTTCTTGTATATAAAATGTATGCAAAAGGGGGTAGGGTGCAGATTGTACCTAGAGACATAGGTGATGGCGATGGCACAATGGAACTCAAGCTAGAACAAGCGATGACAATGGCACAATGGAGCTCACAATGGAATGAACAATGGTGTTGGAGATGGATTTTTGCGCATTTTTCTTGGAAACATTTGACACTGAGCGCTAGGCCCACCAAAATTGCAAGAAGGGGAAGGGGAGAAGGAAAAGGGGTTGCAGCCCTAGAATGGGGTTGGTAGGGTTGTAAAACAAGTTTGTTAAAAAAGTTTTTAAAAAAAGAGGAGTGTTTTTTTTAAACCCACCCAAAATGAAAATGTAATGTTGCACATGGTTGGCCAACCCAAAGTCAGTGGATGAATGGCCCTCCATCCAAAATAGGACTGGTGCAGTCATGGGGGCTGGTTCACTCAAACCCGAAAACCATTAGTGAGTAGGGATGCACCAAGGTGATTTTCTAATATTTAGACATACAATGCAAGAGTTATAAAATGTTGAACAATTCTGTCATTGAAATTCAATAAAATAAAAAAACATTGGGGCACTTTCTGATAATATTGGAACTTCAAAAGCCTTCATTGAATAGGATTTTATGAAGGTGATTTCATAAGTTTTAGACCTAAGATGCTAGAGCTATTGAATTTTGATTTTTAAATATTGAAAATTGAATTAAATTAGTTCACTACCGAGTTCACACCTGAGCCGACAGCACATGCCACACTAGGGTTTGTTCTGTCTAAGTAGCACCTGGGGTTTTGGTTAACATATTTCGTGCTTGTGCAACTTTCATCTGAAGGATTTAAAACAATCTCGAAATTAGAGAGTAGAATAGCCTATTAAGTTGTGACGCGTTCATTAATACTCAATTCAAGCCAGGTTGGGATCATGATTGGCAGGTGGCAACCAACCCAATTCAACTCTGTGTTGTGTGAACCTGTTGTGACCCTCTGCCATAAAGCATTCCTGAAGTTTTTTCAGAGGGCACCATATTTATATCCATGAAGATCCCTCCTGGAAATTATGCCTACTTTTAGGTGTCAGGCCTTGCCTAGTCATAGGGAGTACCCAGGGTGGGGGCCATTTCCACAAGGGACTATGACAACCTCCTCATCCCCCCCCTTGTGGAAATGGCCCCCACCCTGGCACTTTACCCTACATAAAACAAACTTTAGAATACATTTTCTGCACCCTTCCAAGAAACCCAAAAGTTGCGTTACAAGAAAATTTGTTTCAACTTGGATTCACACCCCAATCAAATTGCCCATGAGTGAATTCCTTCCCCAATGTTTGTAAAAAAGTGATGTAGTCGAAGTTCAAACACAGGATTTCAATATGCAAATACATAGCCAACTGAAACTACCCGGTAAGCACTCTCAAAGTAGAGACAAATCAAAGCTTGAATGATAGGACTATTGGCTAAGTATGAAATAATACTCATGACAATAGGACAATAAACTCAACTGTAACCCAAATTGGATTCAGTAGAAGAAAATAATAATTAGGACAACTGTTGTCTCACTAAAAAAAATGGATTTGGACTATTGTTGGCTAGTTCTTGATTTTATGCAGATTCAGGTCCTCTAGGTACGTAAGTACAACTTTTCTTTCAAATAAACAAATCAGACCTTTTTCTTTTGGAAAATAAGTAATTTCAATTGGTTGTACATAATTAAAGTTAAATAATATCAATCTAGGACTATGTGAATTTGTTGAACAAACTAAGACTAAATAAATAAATAAATAGGTTGTGTGCAATGGATTTGCAATTCAACCTAATTTTGAACCCAATAGAGCTCCAATTTTGTTAAGAAAACACTGAAATTTGAGGCTTTAGAAACCCAAAGAGCTGATCTCAGACCACACCAAAGGGTCTGTCAAAAGATCAAAGACTAAAAGGTTTCATAACCAGGACCCAAGGTTCCTTCTATAATCAAGAACTGAAACAACACTGATTTGGACTTTGGAGACCAAACCTTAAAATGGTGGCCTCCTCAGAAACTCATGGTGCCAATTTTTTAAATGAAATTCTTATTGGGATCAATAAATTAGAATTTGTTGATATTGTTAGCCAGCAATATGAAATCCTTGTGCATAAGTTACAATTACTTGTCAGCGTTGCGCACCTGAGTGCACGCTCCTCCACACACAGTAAGTACCCATTGTCATGGAGCTCATTGGAATAAAAGCTCTACTCTCTACTCAGCCAATGAGATGATGCAGCATGCACTGAAGAGGCCCGATACTTTTGCCCTTTGGAGAACTGGGAAAGGTTTGGATTTTGGGATTTTGGTGTTCTAATCATATGGATTTCTTTTATTTCTTATTGAAATCCTAACATCTGACTTATACAGCAAGTGTATCCATTCTCAATCCCCAAGGTTTTATTGTGTATGCTCTTTTCTTCTGTCACAAAGTTCAATAAATCGCATATTAGTTTATTTCCCGAGAGACATCAACCAATCTCAAACCAAATCACACTATTTCTGCATGCATATTGGTATGTACTGTATAGGAAAGAAACAGTTGATTTATCCCCAGTTTTTGGAGCCAAGATTGACTACTACTTGGCTCTAGCTCACCACTTCCAAAAAATGCTCTTGGTTTTAGTAACTGTTTTTTGAATCATTAATCTACTCTCCTTCTTGGATGCATTGTGTTGTTTTTGGTCTGTAGTACTACTATCTTTGAGCAATCCCAGTTCACCTGCATCAAAGTTACTCAGCAACACAATTAGTGGTGTGAATTGAGCACCTTGCAGAATTCCACAAGTTCCTCTGCAAAGCAAAATAAAAGAGGTTTTAAAAAGCTAAACGTCCCCACATGATATTTAATTGCAAGAGAGTTTAGTCAGGTACCTCTGACCAGGTTCTCTGCTTCACATAGACGTCACATTGAGAATGATTCACCTGCCGGGTACCACTGCTGGGAAAAATAAGTAAAAAAGTCACCATTCATTGGAGTTATCAGTAAAGTCACCCTGTCTTTCACCCCCTATACCCTCTTTCAGCAGTATCCACAAAGTAAGGAAATTTTATTAAATCTCAATATGAAGTACTCAAACTCAGTATTTAATGCGCAAGGTTCGAGAGTAATTATAGTAGTTGTACAGGTAGGAGCAGTGGAAATATATGTAGCAGCACTGGAGGCCTCGGGAAAAAGGAAAGACGGGATGAAACTTACTTTACCACCAAAATTCATGGGAAAATTAGTTTGGGTCCCATTTATTTCCTTTTGTAAAACTTTCCTTCCCAGTTACACGTTTGATGCCCTATTATGCCGAAATTGGCCATTCTCGCCCCCTATTGTGCCAGGTAAATGCCCTAGGAGCTGGATGTTGGCAAAGTAAGGGCCCCTCGGGTCCACCTCAGGTGCGTCATTTTTTCGCAAACACCCCCTCCTTGGGTGTTACAGTACACAAATGTGCCTAATGCTAAGGTGCAGAACGAATTAGATTCTGGTTTGCACAGTATGGACAAGGCAAGCAAAACCTTGGCTGATCTGACTTCGGAAAGTCCATGCAAAGGAATTAGAAAGAGCAAGCAATGATAAATTATCATCCAGCATTTCTTGCCTGGAAATTTTTTTAACCATAAAACGAAAAAGAACTGTTTTTTCAAACTTTTAATCACCAGATTTGACCCCAAAAAAAGAACAGAAATCACCATATGTCTATACTAGATTGGCACCAAAACTATTGAAGGGTCCTTAAATTTTGATGCCTTCATATCTCGTTTATTGCTAAATTCAGCTAACTCTTCTTATGAACAATTGGCAGTATGGCTATGTCACAATATTGAGAAGAACACTCTTACTAACGACCAACTTTCAGGCTTGCATGTGGCTGTAGGACTAATTTTCCCATCACTTGGGAACATTCTTATGATTGTGGCAATAAGCACTGAGCAGACCTCTAGCCTTGCTGCCATAAAGCTTGGGTTAGGTTTTAGTTGACATCAGCCATAATTCATGACCCAACTGCTAAAGAGATGTATCATTGTCCTTCCTTTTTCCCCGTCAACATCCCTCCTGCTAATTGCCTAGAAGTTCATGCAATCTGCTCCCACAACCTGGCCTCCTGCCTAGAACCAGCTTCAAGCTTGCATGGAACTGTGTGCCTCTGCTTTGTGCATGCTAGCCTAATATCATCGATTTGCAACCTCTCAAGTAAGGAACGGATGTATGTCCTAGTGTTGTGCGGGTGTTAGAATTTTCACAATACTAATACCCACCAATTATTAACCTGGGTATTTACTCATTTGCCCAATAAGGGTGATTTTATTTTTTTGAAAATTTGGTTTTGGTTTAGAACCTTGATTCTGAATTTTTTTTTTAAACTCAAAAAACAACCTTTCTAACCATCGGTCCTTTGATGCTTCTGAAACAACCAAAACGTGTGGTTCTCTGATTTTAATATTTTCTCAAAAACTGAAACTGACAGTTCTTTGATTCTGAATTTTTTAGAGAATGGGAACTGCTGGTTATTTTTTAAATCAAATAACCACACAACACTGATATATACTATAGAGATGTCTAGAATTTTCTTCAGATTTCGTGCCAGTGGGTTGCTTCTTTAACTGCGGCTTGATCTCGGTATGAAAACAAATTAACAAGAAACTAAGTCCCACTGAGGAGAAGAACAACAACCAATTTCTATACTACTCTTCCACCATGGCCCTACATTTTTATATGTTATTCCTGTATTGAGAGGTTATTGAGGGACAAATGGAAAATACTGCTGGTTATACTGTAAATAGGTGCTGATTTGGCTCTGGGTGTTGTACCTGAACCCAACAGAAAACTATTTCTTTACCACTTCTCATCCATGGTGCACTGGTGGGTGCTGATTCACTCCGTCCCCAGCACCCGAAACACACCCTCCTCATACAACCAGGCCTTAAATTTGATGGGCAAGGTTTTCATTTACAGCAAAAGGCTACTGTGAACCAAAGTGCCTTACTTGATGAGACTTTCCATTTACAAACAAATCACAAATAAATTTCAAGAGTAAATCAATATTGTCGGTTTCAGTTTTTGTGTATGTATAATATGTTCATACATACTATATGATACATCACAATACACAATATTGATCAGAATACACATAAATACATATAGATATGTGGTTTTTGTAAGGAAACTTTTTTAAGGTGACCTTTAAATCAAGGGATTCATAAGATTATTGCCACCACCCTTAAGGTAGGGGTTTTAAATACTCAAAAATTAATTTCTGAGTACCAACATGGTATCAATAGGTTCATGCTAGTAAATTAGCAATACCAATATGAACAATAGTATGACAATGTTCATATTGGCCAAATACTAACTTGGATCTTATCAGTGGGTGCCCTAATTTTTATTATTTGTTGTGTGAGCTCCTTCATCCAATCAAGAGGACACATTTGCTAGGATCAGCAAAATGAGAAGCAAGAAAGAAACATGCATGCAACATAAACCAACCATTCCATGAAGCATTATGAGCAAGTTGAAAGTGCAACAATCCAAAAAGTTGTAATTAACAATGTATAATTACATCTACAAAATATGCATAGAAAAACAAACTATTTAACATCCTCATAACCATTCCTTGTTTTCAAAATATGCTACCTTTTCATGTAGGTCTTCATTTTCTTCTCACATGGCATGTTGGACGAATAAAAAACTAAGCAATTTGTCTCCACTAATAAGCTTGCAATCAACTCATGCATCAATCAGTCTGTTATGAACCGGACTAGTGTGAGGCAAGGCAAGGAAACATGGCTACAACCAAGTGGAGGATTACAAGACAAGACAAGACAAGATATGACAATACTGGAGAATTGAGAGCTTTATTGATCCATCAACTGGTGTTGGTCTGCTGGAGGGCTATCCCCCAGACCATCTCCTTTTATAACCCTGAACCATCCCATCTTGAGATGCCGAGACGTGGTTGCACTGTAGCACTGCTGCAACGCTGCCAAGTCTGCACTGCTGCATGCTGCAACACTGAGACATGGTAGCACTACTAGTCCCTACTTTTGTGTTGTCATGACACAGCCAAATCTTATAAATTATGACCAACTTGTCAATATTGTGAACCCAAAAAAGACATCATTGCAAACTATTGACAATGCTTACAACTAAGAACATATTTTCAATCTCAATCTATGAACCTAGGATGAGCCCAAAGTTTGTTATGCTACAAAAATTCTCACATTTGAAAATATGGGTTTATTACAAGATCACCATTTTTAAGGATGAAGACATCTGCATTCTCCACATCAAATCTATGAAACACAGACAATTCGGCCCTAACTAAAAGACCTTCAATAACCTCTTACGTTTCAAGCCATTGACCCAAACAATGAGGTTGAAAGCAGCCCAATTGTTGGGGGAATAAAAGTTGCAATTTGACCTATATTCAAAAAATCCATAGCAATGCTCAACAAGGGTACTAAAACCAACTCATCATAATGTTGCACCAATATGACAACTTGATCTTTACAAATGTAATCCATTACACATTCCAAGGTCTAGTCACAATAAAAGGAACTACTTGAAACATGCACTAACTTTATAGAGAATCATCATATGCCATTGACCATATGGATTGGGAATGAGATTCAAAGTTTGGTCACCATGGTAAGAGCCCATTGCCTTTGCCATTATACCACCTCATTTGTTGTGAAACAAACATGATGGTCGTTAAATTTATTCTATTGTTTATTCCAAATGTTTCACAAAAATCAATTTCAACTAGTATTATTCTTCTCATACTTTGTCCAAATGAAAAAAATAACTTTCATTCCTAAAAACAATTCAAACATGTAGATATCTATAATCTTTTAAAGAAGGAATTATCAATTAATTTGATCAAAATTGAGATTTGAATCTCATTATTTAATATAATTCACTAATGATGTTCTAAATTTGTTTTCCCAATGTTTTACAAAAGTCAAATTCAGCCATTATTATCTTTCTCATGCTTTGTTCAAATGAAAAAAAGTTATACTTCATTCCTAAAAAAATCAAAGTTGAACATATCTATAATATATAAAGAATAAATTATCAATTAATTTGAATGAAAATGAAATTTGAATCTCATTATTTGATGTAACTCAACAATGATGTTTTGAAAACAAATTTCCCAATGTTTTACAAAAGCCAACTTTAACCATTATTATCTTTTTAATACTTTGTCCAAATGAAAAAAGTAAATTTCATTTACACATATATATTTCCAAGATGTACACATCCATAATTGTTTGAAGACTAGAATATCAATTAATTTGAATCTCACTATTTAATAATCATGTATTGAAAATTTTATATATTTCTTTCATAAGCTGATTTTTGTAAATAAGCCTATGTAAAATTGATATGGAACTTTTTCAGACAAAAATAATAATTTTAATATGATTTTTAAAATAAATATTATACCCCCCCCAAATTTTAAACACATATTTAATCAATAAAAACTTTCATACATTATTATTATTCAATTTAAACGTATAACATATGTTTTATTATCATATAATATTATTTATAACATTTTTAATGTTATATAAAATATCAACATTATGATATATTTATATTCATACACACACATACACATATTTGTTTGATATTTTAATCAAAATTAGATTTCATTATGAATAATAATAATTTTTAAATTTTAAATATACATTATATATACAAGATAATATACATAAATCTTTAGATTTATATATCAAAATTAATTATTTGATTCTAAATTATAAATATTGATTTCTTATCAAGTTTTTTGTTCCTTAAATTATATTTAATTATTTATTTTCAAGTGATGGCCCAAATTAAAATAAAACTCTTTGTCCAAATTGTGTGTAAATGTTTTTTACTTAATTAAGTGTAATTTGGTTTAGATAACTATGTAATGTGTCACATCATAATTAATTAATAGACTAAAAGATTATAATAAAGAACAAATAGTTTTATAGTATACACATTGAAAAATGAAATACATTAATTAATGACTAATTATAAACCTTTATTCAAGATTGAAATAATAATTTTAATAAACCAAAAGTAATCAAGTACTTCAATTCCAAATGGACATGACATCTATGTAATGATTCAGGTTTCACTCAAAGTCAAATGAAATAATAAGTGTATGGTGATGTAATTCACTTTTTGTAATGATGCACCTTATTCTCATTCATAACATATTGTCACATCTTTGACATAGCATGGTCCTATGCGTAACCATAGTAATAGGAATTGTTAATTCTTCTTGAACCTAACTTGACCAATCTTGATGGATTGATCATGTGGTCAAAAAGTCTTAAGATTTTGTTGAACAATGGTGCTTAAATAATGATTTCACATTATTTCATTATGCTAAAATACATTAATTACAAGCTTTAAAATATGCTAAAACCTAATTTATATTCATTAAAATATTCCAAACTTATCAAGATGCTAAATCAATATACTAGAAAGGGTGTTGTATAGATATAACACACATTTTCAACATGTTAACTTAGATCATGAAACTTACATATTAAAAAGAAATCAATTATGTTCGAGGTGGCTCTTATTAGTGTGGTTGGACCCAAGGAAATCAAAAGCCATCATTATGGTTAGGACATAATTAAAGAAACTCACATGAAACAATAAAAGTAAGGAAAATTATGAGAATAATTATATTGGTTTTCATCCTTGACATATGGTGCAACCTTATTTTTTAGTTTGAATTGAACATTCACTTGTTTTACAATAATTGCATTAAACATTTTTAGTGTTTCAAACAATCCAACAATTATGTGACAGTGCATTCAATTTTGATTTTAAAATTTGATA
Organism: Sphagnum tenellum; assembly: GCA_963921925.1. Classification (NCBI taxonomy): domain Eukaryota; kingdom Viridiplantae; phylum Streptophyta; class Sphagnopsida; order Sphagnales; family Sphagnaceae; genus Sphagnum; species Sphagnum tenellum. Next base: position 6,392,130 of record OY998147.1, on the reverse strand, counting down.
ACCAAGGAAAAAGTGGCATAGCCATTCTCAACATCCACAAATCTAATATAATCATCACAATTGCACATTGAACAATGGCAAAAAGCACATATATTATTTCCATTGTTTCCTTCAACAGAATAGGAAGATTTGCTCATGAACAAATTAGCACTTATGAAAAGAAAAAATTAGTTGACCACAAAGATGCATCACTAATCCTTCAACTATGTGTTTTCCACAACAAACAGTGGCATAAATAGGATTAAAATATTGATAAAAATGTATGATAATGAAAAAATATACATAATTATCTTATATATATATTAGCTTCAAATAACACACCCCCACATGTTCAGTGCACATTTTCAATTGCATATATATGTTCATCATTATAGAAAATTTGAAACCATTTGCAAAACACTTCTTTCAATTCCAAAAACATGCATTTGAAATGATCTTATAAATAAGGTTGATTCCATGAACAGAATAGTTCCCTAAGAATGAAATTGAACACATCCACAATGTCATCATCCACCATTTCTCCATTTTCTTTGATGGCTATCTCGAATACTCACACGAGCATCAGAACTTGTATCTTTACCATCTAGCTAGGACCTAAGTAAGTAAGTTTCTTATAAGTTTCAAGTTTCATTGAATGTAGTGGCATGGATATCACAATACTTGGTGGTATTCATGTTCGAAATGGTATGTTTCCTTTTGAATTTAATGATTACACATTCAACATAAATTTATTGACAATATTCACATAGCAAATATTGATAAACAACTTGATTTAAGCTTTCATGACTAGGGCTAAGACATGACACAAAAAAAGATTGAAAAAATGTCCTAGGATTCATAAAAACTTTTACAAGTTTGAAAGAGTGATTTTTAACATTCCCAAATGGATTTTCACATTAGGAATTAAAGTTCCACAATGTTTCAAAGTTTTGAAACAAGTTTTGTGACACCAATTTTTTTTCAAACTAGGTTTTTTCTTAATTGTTCAAAATGTTTTAAAGATTAAACATTGAAAGTGGGCTTTCATTCTTTGTTTGAATATCTGAACATAAGTTATGACCAAAACCATGGTTAAGAATCAAACTACTAGGAATCAAACTATTAGTCGGATTCTTGAGCATTAAAACTTAGGAAATAGGGTTCAAATGACTTTCAACTGGAAGATGCAATATGGTGTTGAAAAGATGTTTTAGAAATCTTCAATTTTCCTTCTAAGGCTTCTTGAATTAAAGTTCATATATGAGAGTTATAAGACCCAAAAGTGTAAAAGGTTCATAACATCACAAAATAAATAAAAATTGAAACATCACTCCATTTGAAATGTCAAGAATTTTTGTCATTTCAATGTAATCATTGTTATCAATCATTGAATATACTAAATAAGGAGGAGAATGATGACTCCCTTCAAGTTTGGGCTATGGTGAGCCATGTGAATGTGTGTTCCTTGTGATTTGGTTCATGCATCACTTTGACTTCAATTTGCACTAACCACCTGTTCTTTTGGTTTGTGCAAATTGACTTTGCTTTGAATTCAAATTTTGATTTCATCTAAGTGCCATTTTGAAACTCCAAGTCAATAGTCAATTGCCCTTCCTTATACCTTCCAAAGGATTGATCTAATCTAGATTTAACAATATTGGTATCTTAATTTTTTTCATTTTGGTCCTATGTTGTATATGCTTGAATGTTTTGCAAATTTTTATCATAAACATATTTTTAGGCCCATCCTATACCCATTCCTAATGTAGATGGTCCCATTCATAACCACATGGGTAAATGGCTACACCTTCTACCTTGTTTTCAACACCCAATATATTGCATGGTGTATAGATAGATAGGCATAACAAAGCTTAATGGCACATTTGGAAATCCATCATTTTCCTTGATGGCAATGTTTAGTTAATGATTCATGTTTTTAGATGATTTCCTAGTAGAACCCACTCTCCTTCACCTGCACCTTTGGTGCTCTTGATCCCACCCCAAATGTTGTTGCCATGACCATTTATGCCAAGACATTGTCCTATTAGATGGCCTCCAAATAAATTCCCCTATCCCTACCAACACCACCCGTTCAATTTGCATCCAATTCATTGAATACACAACTGATTTTTGAAAGAACCTTGTCCTCAAAAACTCAACAAATATAACCCTCTTTCTTGAGCTAGTTAACCCAATATAATCCTCATTGTTGGTCAAAATGCACCTACACACATCCACCCCTTCACAAGCAAGATTCCACATCCAAACCTCCGACATAAAGAATTTATAAATCCACTATTCCTAAACCCACTATCTCCAATCAACGTCCTTAATAAATCTAAATTCAAATCTTGGACTCCACCTTAATGCCAATCCACCTAGCCCACACCTAGTGTTTTTCTTTTCGATTTTGTGATGTTGCCAAATTTGGCTATGGAAAATTAAAATTTATTAAAAATTGTTTTATATCCTAGATACCTTGCTTGAACAATGTGTAAAAATATGACAAAGAGTTAGGGTTTTGTCCTCTCTCTCTCTCATCTGATGTGATTTGTTTGTCAATGTTGAATGTCAGAAATGTTAGGGTAGAACTGTCCATCACCGATCATTACCTTTTCACCAATCACTTCTTTAGATCATCATCATCTACGCTTCATTTTGAGTGATTTAACATGTCATCAAAGCGCTACCTCAAGATCTAGAAATCACCTTTGAAGTGCAAATGAAAAGCAATAATGAAAAAACAACAAGAAGAAAAATAAGGTTTCTAACTTACAAAACACCACGTTTTTTTGTTTTTTTTTTCTTCTCTTTGGACCTCTCCTACTTTCAAAGCTTCTGACTTTCTCATTTCTTGTTCATTTTAAACAATTTAAAGTGCTATAGGAATGTCACCTCCAGTTCTACAAATCATCTTTGAACTTTAATAGCAACATATCAACATACAAGTAATTTTTTGGGTGATCGGGTTTAAGGTTTGTAATGTTTGGTGCTTTGTTTTTTTTTACTGTTTGACCCCTCTACTTTGGGTTGGGGGGCTGTAACGTTTTCAATTATAATCCATTTTTGATGAATTTTAGTGTGCCAGATGTGCCAATAGAAGGGGTTCAAGTTTTGTTTGGACACCAGAAACAATGGAGCCCTCCCCTTGGATTCAGCCTGCCCTGAAAACTTAAGTGATCACTCATGAGCTGTTCTACCCTAGGTGGGAGAGATTGCTAAAATCAGATCCACCTACTAAGGAGCCTTTCTAAGAAGCTGGAGAGGCCTGCCATTAGCCTGATGACTGGGAGTTTGGTGGGGGGAGAGGGGGGATGCAGGGGTTGGGGGATCAAATATCACATGAGATCAACACTTGTTTTTTTGACGAAATGTCAGCAGAGTTTTTTTCCTTCTCTTTTTTCCCTTTATTTATATAGCCAATACATATTAGCCACAAGAAGTTTTGGCTGAATTTGGTTACAAAGAAAATATGACAATAAAAGAATACAAGGACCCTTGTATGTTTATGGCTACCTATTAGAATCTAACATGAATTTTCAGTTTCAACCACGTTCAAAAAGCGCATCAGATGAAAGGCAGCTTGCATGTTAGCTGGTGACATGACATTCATCAAATTTATAAATTATACCCAAAGTTTGTCTGAAGGAAAAGGACTCAGTGATGGTTCGTTCAAGGGAGTTGCTAATGAAGACTATCATTTGGTAGGCCCCATCTCTGAGTAGTGTGCTGTTGTTCACCTTCATAAACATTGGTTTAAATTATTTTCATCAGGTTCTAAGGTTCTCCCTACCAAAGACAAAAGCAAGCTCCGACAAAATATGCTGCCGGTAAGGGGAAATGGAAATGGAAGATGCCAATGCCCACCCAAATCACGTGTACAATAATAGGTGGAAAGTTGACACAATTCTAAGGCGAGACGCTAAATACCCCCCACCCCGCCCCCAGGCCCCTATTGAGCCCTGTGTGGCGACCTTTCTGGGCCTGACAGTGCAGCCCCCAGGAGAACCGTGTGGTTCGGCCTCAGGGCTTGACTTTTTGACTGTCGAAGTTATTCAAATAAAAAAGAAAACACCTTTACTTAAGTTCATGAACCTATACCAGCGGTTGGTGGCACGCTCTATACCTGAAGAGTTCAGACTCCGAATATTCTAAGCTGCTACAGCGCAATTTCTTTTAAATTTTTTTTTCAAAGAACAGTACCAAGTTCATTTGCAGAATAAAAAGTTCCTGTAGAACCATGCAGTGCTGAAAAACATGTGCAAGAAGACAAGAAAAACATGACTTGTCCAATTTCAGCATGGTCCCAAGTTGGTACAGTAGCATCAATTTCCAATGTTCACAGAGCCACGACATCATCAAGTGCAAATGCCCATGGAGTTCAAGTTTTAAAGAATGATATCGTTTGTCACATTTTCCTACACAAAAAATTTCGATATTTGGAACTTATGGAAGAAATATTTTAGCCTACAAATATTACCTGTAGCCTTCATACAATGTACCTGGGCATACAAGTGCTTCTGCACACTCTGAAAGTTAGATCCAGCTCAGACCATCAATTTCATCCAAGCACATGACAATCTTATATCTAGAAGCTTGCTGGATGAGTTACTGATCACATGACAATGTACTTCGGCAATCATATACACAGTGGAAATGGAGTACAACTGACACTCGTCATCACCAATTCACCACAACCACTGTATCAATCTCCAATTCCAGATCCATATACCTGCACTTTGTTCACATACTAATTTGGTTCATAAACAAGAAGTGACGAGTCTCTCAGCCTTGCACATTCCAAAAAGTAAACAGACAAAGAAGAAGCACACACATAATACCTTCCTCGCATATGTATAACATTAGGTAATAAATGGGATACATAAGTAATGAAACCACTATATATGTAGTGATTTCAGACACATGTGACTCCATGATTATATAGTCAACTTGGACTTTTAACTCTTACCAAGTGTAGTGACCATATTTGCTTACTCCTAAATGACTGCATTCACATTTACCATAATCATTAACCTTAGCTACTAGCTACTCTGAGCTACTACTAGGCTATTCTAAGCTACCCTACCTAATAATATTGTAAGGTCACTCTAGGTTATAAGGCTACTACTAGGACATTTTAGGCTGTGTACTGGGATGTTATTAAGCTATTCTAGCCTACTAGGCTATAAGAGAAGCAACCTACCCTAGGTTAAAAATCTAGTTTAGAAGGTAGCCAAAGCAACCTACCCTAGGCTAGAAGCCTAGCCTAGTATGGTTAGCTAGCCTAGGCTAAATAACTAGTTTACTATGGATTTAGCTTAGGCATATAGGTTGCAAGTATGAGAACTTGAACCCCTCAACTTCACATTGCTAAAACAAATCCTCCATTGCATCATTTTTTTTATCAAATGATAATTTGAATGTCATCACATAGTTTGATCAACATTCTTTTCTAACTTACCAAAAAGCATAGCCTAGTTACACTACTACTTAGGTTAGAGTAGTTACTTTCCTATGCTAGAATAGCTTAGGCAACCTAGCTTTTAAGCTAGCTTAAGTAACTTACCCTACCAACCTAGGTTGGACTAGTTAGAATAGCCTAGTTACTCTAAGGTACTACTAGAGTAACTAGGTTATTAGGCTACCACTAAACTACATAATGCTACTTAAAATAGCTAGGTTACACTAGATTCTAGGAAAGGTCACTATGTGGTTTTTTTCACTATGTGCGTTAAAAGAGGATAATGTTTCGGGGCTATTATGTTAGGAAGCTTTAATTTCTCCCACCCTATTATAAACTAAATACATAATATCTATATATTTAAACAATCCTAAACTTAATTAAAATTTCATGCTTGAATTAAATTTTCACACCACATATATATATATTGAAGTTTTAGCTTTATTGATGGTGTGAAGAGTGATGAAAGAAGTAAGGTGATTATGCATGACTAAAAAAATATCATGCATGAAATGCACAAATTTAACTTTTAAAACATATCATCAAACATTTCAATACCAAACTAAATTTTAATGATGAAAACCATGCTTGGCACCCACAAAATCATTGGAAACAATGAAGATTTGGTTTGTTTCTATGGGAAAATGGATTAAGAGACAATGATGTTTTTGGGTTCTAAAATCAAAACAAACAAGGTGTGCCTTACAACCCAAGAAATGAACCATCAAATTTTTACATATGGGCCTTCATCAACCCCTTATCCTTAATACCACTTCATTAATGATACCTTATCTACTCTAAACTTTCAAATAAATTACCTTGTCTTCATGCTACTAATTGAACCTACTACATTTAATATGCATACCTTATATTAATTATATTTGGATTTTCATAATCAACATAATAATATATCAGACCCTATATTTTTACTCAAGTTGTTTTTCAATAATAAAAAAAGCACACCCCCAAGATTAGACTACTCCAAGGTACCATAGGTTGTTTTAAAATACTTAGCCTACTCTAGGCTATTTCTAAAACACCTAGGCTACATTAGGTTAATATAATGTTACTTTAGGTACTTTAAAATATTTAGGTTACTAGGATGGTACTAGACTAACCTAGGCTACTAAAATATTTTAAGCTACCACCTAGCATATTTAATAGGCCATTATTAGGGTTCAAATCTTTAAAGTGTATCACTTAGGATGAAAAGGAAGTAGTCCCCGATGGAGTCTTATATTTTGATTCCCATAAATACTAATGAATCAAAAAAAGTCAAACATGTTACAACACAATATCTTAACCAACACATATTTTAAGTCATCAATATCATTCATTTTGTGTCCATGTGTATGGTGAAACATGATTAGTACATTACTACATACCATGGTTTTAAAGCTAGATTTTATGATTAAAACTTCAATCACAATAGAAAATGAACAAAATTGTCTTGAGTTAGATTGAACTACATAATTATGCCAAAATTTTTGATTAAGTCTATTTGATTAAGATGATTAAAACTACTAGTTGACATGGCAATATTAATTTTATTATTTTTTGTAAAATTACTTAATACTAATTATGATAATATCTCTTAAATTTTCAATTTATTTTTGGATTGAATTATGGATGAGTCAAAACTATTGTGACTTCAACACCCAATTTTGTTGTTATTTTAGTGGAATCATCCATAGTTCACTAAACCCATGACAAATCATGATTATGATGTTATGATCACAACATGTGTACCAAAATTTGAACCTTCACCTTCTCATCCACAACCCAACAACCTTACCATTCCAACCACCATTTTGCATGGTAATAAAATGTTATCACAAAATATATAAACAAACACATTTTTGGATATCACACATTATAAATTTATTACATAACTAAATAATTTCATAATGAATTCAATTATAGATGTACATCCTTAAAATATCATTATTCAATTCAATTCATGTTTCAATTTCATAATCACATCAAAATTTATAATGCTTTAAAATGTACATTGTATTACATTAATTTTAATATATTTAATTAATTGTATAATTAAAACTCACCTAGCTTTCAATTTATAAATTTGATTAAAATTTTATTCTCGTAAATTTAAATTTAAATTTAAAAACATCACATTAGTTCAAGTTTCAAATGTACAGTATTTATGTTATGTTTTTGTAGTAAGTTGAAATTTAAAAATTCAATTTGGGGTGAATGCACATTAAGTAGGTTCACACTTTGAGTCATAATGCTCAATTCTTCAAAGTGACCTATATTTTGGACACCTAATAAAACATATCAAATTGAGAATTTGCAATGAATTATACATTAAGTACTTGATTATGAAAATACTTGTGTAATTATTTTTTAATAAAAGTACATCCACTTTTCACAATGAACTTTTGAAGCCCAAAAATATGGACTAGTCAATAAACTAGAATGGTAGAAAATAAAATGGTTTGTATTGAATTCCATTCCAGATTATCTATAGTGACTCAATATATGATGTAACATCAAATAATAAACTTTTATGTGAAGATATTCCCCCGAAAATCATAGCCAAATTCTAATTAGGGACTTTTTGAATGGTCAAAATTGGTCCGTATTTTCCTTTGTCCTTAACATAATTGTTTCTTTCTCTAATTTCAATTTTTTCTAGAATTACACATATATATTTGGAATATGTAGTTGGGCTCTTATTAATGTGGATGTTATTGTTTTCAAGACATGGATTTTATTGCCATTGAACCCATGACACCCAAAATAGTTAAAATTTTAACATTATAAAATGTACTTTTGCAAATTCTTGTTTTTTCAAAATATGAGCCACCTTAATGTGCATTCACCTTTTGATCTTCCATTTTTTCACATTTTATGGACCAATTGTTACAAATGAAAAAATTGAGAAACATGAAATCCATAATTCATTTTCATTTGTTTTTATAGATTCAATTCAAAAAATAACCAATTCAAAAAATTCTAAAATTGCCACATCATCAAGAATAGGATCACAATAATAATTGGTCATTATATCTAAATAATTGAACTCAATCACGTACTATTGATTTAAATTAATATTAATAGTGAATATTTAAAACTATTATTATTCTTCAATATGACTTTAAATTTATTATAGTATATTAATTACGGTAATACATTAATTAGCCTATAAATATCCTAGGCTCGGCTAGCTATTGACCTAAGTTAGCTATTAACTTAATAAATTAGGTAATATTATTGTAATATTATTGATTATTAACTATTAAAGGTAATCACATCTATTAAAATTTTATTATAAGTACAATTACAATTACAATTACTAATATTAATATTCATTAACCAATTATTACCTTTTAATTTGTATTACTTATAATATAATTAATATAGCTAGTATGTAAACTAAGTTAGTATGGCATATATAGGTAGCATGTAATACTTACATTTAAATTGCAACTACATTGGTTGCACTTGCAACTAAATTTTTTATCCCATATCTTTTGCCCTGGATTCCAAATGTGCACACTATATAAACTAATGCATTTGTCTTGTTCACAAACCATATACCAAATGTCATCTGGAATGAACCAATGAAAAAGGTTTGACCTTAAAGGCTACACTAAACACAAAGTTGAACTATTTAAAACCTATTTAGCTAGCCTAACCTTACCATGCTACCTATCTACGACCTATTTCTGACCTATTTCCCTACCTACCTATGGCCAATCTTAAAAAATATTAATCAATGGACTTTTAAAATTACCATGTGTCACCATATAATTGACGTTCACAAATGGACATGTATCAAAATTCAATTCACATTATATTAGATGGCTTAGATATTATTAATTTAATTAATAATGATGAATATTGAAATAATGCTTAAATGTCATATGTCACAATATAATTGGAACATGCGTCAAAATTTGATTCAAATATTATTGGATGGCCAAAATATTATTAAGAATTATTAATGATGAATATTGAAATAAGGACCAACTACCACATGTGACCATGGGCAAACCCCATAAAGTAATACAAATTTATAAAATGTAAATTCATACCATATATATTGTTCATGTACACATTCTTGCATATAACCATTAATCGTGTGTAAATTGTTTTATGTAACTTTGGGGTATAGTAATTGCATATGACAATTGCAAAATGACAATTTTTCTTCTAGTATTAGTCAATTCATACAAAGGGAAAACCTAAAAAAGTGTGGAACGCAACACCCTTTCACTTAAAAGAAGTCAAGCACATCAATTGTTGGGGAGCAACCCAACAACAAGTCACCATTCCAGGCAAACAAATGGAAGGCCAAATCAAAAAAAAAAGTGAAAATAGGCCAAAAAACAAATAAGGAAGCAACATTAAACAAACTACAAAAACAAATCCATAGAATAATGTCACAACCTCAAATATTATTATTAATTTAGCAAGACATCATTTTATTTATTGGCATGCAACAATTCACTACAATTGTTATAATATATATAGAAAAAAAATCAAAAGTTGGACTTTGGAGTCCATTGAAAGTTGGATGTTCCTTTTTGGAACCTTAATTGTGGATTAGCCTTCCTTGTTACACATCCTCCATTCATTGTCACCAGTTGATTCAATGCAAAATCCCAAATATGGCCCCACAATTCAATTACACTGTTTGATGATCAAAGTTGATGCAAGCTATTAATGGATGTATCAAAGCCCATGCCATTTATTTCATCCTATTTGGGGTAATGATGCTTCAAAGCTCATTGAAATGAAAAAATTCATTAGTACACTACAACAAAAACATGTCCTTTTTCACTGCTAAATTATGATTAAGATGACTAATATAAAGTCACTGTTATTTTATTAATGTGACTAATTTTGTTTGTTTTGAGTAATTCAAAAAATAGCAATGTTTGTTTTGATGAAGTTCAATTTTATTTTAATCTAAAAGACGTTATAAGCAACACATGGACCATGGGGGACCTATGTGGAAATCATAGTGCTCATAACAACATGATTTAATTTAAATACTAGGATATGATAAAATTTGTGAATTGTCATTATGTATATGATTATTGTGATTAAAAGACCCTACTTTTGTTGTCTTATGTGGCATAATGTAAGAATTGATTGATCAGATAATATTGTGTTATATTTGAGTTTATGGCCTCAATAAAATTTGAAAGAAATAGATTATGGAATTAAATTAAGTGATGAAATTTTAAAAACCTCAAGAATCATTATGAAAGTCAATAATTATATTATAACATTTAGATGCTCAAAATTTAAAAAAACTTGTGCTTATATTAATGTGATTACAAAAACTTTCACCATGAGATCTAATAATGACGTGGTTAAGGACTCACCATATGGCCATGGAGGTGAGGGTTCAAATTTCAAGTTATCAAGTTGACATGGCAAGAATATATATATATATATATATATACACACACACACATAGTCTTAAGAATGTGTCATAGGTTTGATTAACTATGAACAATCTTGTCTAAAAAATACAATTTAATATATATATATAGTTTGAAGTGATGATTCCTCTTTGAAAGTTTCAAAATCAAAATAATATTAACAATCTAAGCATTACATTGACGAATTGAAAATTTCAATAGAATTGTTATTTATATAATATTAAATTAATTTCTAAATATTTCATTTGAAACAATTATTGCCACATAAACCAACAAGTTAGTCAAAATGGACATGACACATTTTAATCACATGAAAATGAATGACATACCAACACCTACCTAGGTGGGAACAAATTAATAAAAGCCATTTCAAATGTAACAATTGGTTTTTGTTTCACATTTTTGGATCAGATTTTAATTTCAATGTGGAAATTGGTCAATTATTTTACTCAAATGTGTTGTTAATTTACAATATGGAAATGTGTGGTATGATTTGGTATGAATCTAATGAGGGTAGATTGTTCAAAAACATTCATTAAACATCATGATGTTTGTTTTTCAACATTACAAATATTCTTATTTTTGGAACATCCTTGAAAGATGATATATTTTGGAGGAGATTTTTAAAATATATATTTAGATGATACATTATGAACTATTTTTTTTTTAACGATATAAAAAAATTTAGGTCACAATTAAATTTTAATGATTATTTTCAAAATATTTTAAGGATATTTTAATAAATATCACTTGTGCAAAATGGCAAACATGGCTCCTATTTACTTGTTTGCACCCATCTATGGTAAATGATTGCTTTTTTTTATTGAGTTGAAATATGTTTGGTGTCCATTTTGACTAAAATTTCTTACAAAAATATAGGGAAAAGGACATGATCTAATGTAGTGGTAATGGAATCTCAAAATATTTGGAGTTTTGGAAGGTGAATTTTGTGAGCAAAGGAAAATCAAAAGCCATAGGTCAATGAAAGGTATGCATCACACCTGGGGTCTTATGTTGAATATTGAATGGCTATTTTATAAATTATTTTATCAAAACCACTTCCACAAAAAAAATGTTGTTTTCTTGGAAAACTTTTGGCCATCTAGAACTTAGAGGGCTAACCATGTTTGATTATCTTTTCCAACTACCCTTGTCCCTTAGGATCTAGAAGATTTGATTATTGTGGGCCTAAAAACATGAAGCCTTTTTTGAGGACAATAAAATACACTCCATTTCAAGATGCATAGAAAGGAAATTTTATTCTTGCATGGTTTCCAATCCAAAAGCATTTTTGAAAAGGAGGGAAAAATAGATTGTGATGAAAATGACAAGCATTACAAAATAGTGTTTGTTCAATGTTGAATGTTGGTGAAGAATGGACACCAAACAATGTAAAGTTGTGACAACACTACGAAAAAATGGGACGATTTACAACTAGCCTTGTAATTGGGTATTTGAGTTGCAATGACCAAATTTTGCAGTTCATTTGCAACTCATTACACCTTAGGTTATTTTTATGAGTGTGAGTGCTATTTGACAAGTAGGAACAATTATTGTGTAACTACACAACTAATTTGCAACTACCATGGTAACGTCATGTTGATGTAATTTTCATCGATCCATCAAAATCTAACATGTGGCACTATAAGGATTTTTGGGTGAAATGTTTTTTTGAATTATTGGTCTCCACCATCCATTATGATTGTTCATTTATAATGGTGTTAAATTTTGACACGTGGCATAATTGAAAGTTACCACATGGCATATCAATTGAATTTTGGAAAAAATAAAAATAAAAATAAAAATCTATTTGGGTAACTAGGTAGGTCATAAATAGATAGGTAGGTAGGTAGGTAGGTAAAACTAAGTAGGTAAAACATATTTACATACTTAGGCTACATACCTATTACCTAAATAGGTAGGCTAAAAAATAGGACTAACTACTTACTTACCTAGCTAGACAAATAGGTAAGAAGGCAAAAGGGTAGGTGAATGAAAGAGTAATCATGTAAATATTATTATTTTACTTTATGTTTTATCTTTAGGGTTAAAGTTTTTTGAGTTCATCCTAAATTGACATCTATATTTTAATGTGAGCACACAAGAAAGACACATTTATATATATATATAAAATATATGATATGAGATTCAAGAACAAAACTTATGGGTCAAAGTTTTTTGTTGCACATTAGTTGCAATTAAAAAAAAATTCCCACATTCTTTGTGTTTATTTTTAATTTTGCAAATTGTATAATTAAATAATTAATTATTTGATAAGTATGCATGTGATTCAATTATTTGAAATAATCACTTGAATTATTTTTATTAATTAATTATCAAATTTTAAATAAATAATTAGTTTTTAAAAATTAATTATCTTAATATAGATGAAATTTAGATAATTAACCATATGGATTCCCAAAATTAATTATTTGGATTATTTGACAATCAATTACTTGAATTAATTATCTCAATTCAAATAATTAGTCATTTATTATTTGAATTAAATTGACCAATTAAAATTAAAATTAAATATTCAGTTTAATTCATTAATTCATAGTAATTGAATAAATTATGTATTAACTAGATATTAGAGATTAAATATGGATTTCTTTAGTTATTAATTTATTAACAATTGTACAAAAATTCACAAAATCATGGATAAGTAATACTTGTATACTAACAACATAATGGCAACATAGTTGCACAATTGTTTGTATCATGGGAATCATAATTGACAACTAATTGCAAGTGTCGCATCTAATGGACAGTGGAAATGTGTACATGTGGCATGATCAAATCTATTGAAATCATATACTAGTTGCAACATAGTTGCTAACTAGGTGTTACATTTACACTAATTGTAATGTAGTTGCCACATGTATTTAAAATGCAACTTGCCAAAAAGTCAAACATGATTGAAGACATCCATATGTGTGATGCAGACATTACACTATATAGGTGTCCCATTTGTAATTAAGTTGCAACTATAATATGACTCTTGATTTTTTGACATATCACTTTAGTTATTAATTGTTCATATTTACATGCTCTAATTGTAGTGTAGTTGTATATTAATTGTTTTGAAACTCTAGTTATAGAGTAGTGTGGTTCTAGTGGACATGATTTTTCATAGTGCAAGAAAGGTGCAAATGCAATTCAACAAACATAGAATAATGGTTGGACAATTTGGTTTGATTACAATTTCATTTCTTGCTAGGAAAAATAATTCAATGACCAACATTATAAAAAATAGTGATGTTCATGGTAGTTGCATTAGAAATACATTGACGCAACTAATGAAGTTCACGACATTTAATACATTTAGGGTTTTTGGTTGATTCTTAAATGAATATTATGGAATCTATTTATTGAACCTTTTATGACAAAACGTGAATTCTCTATGTGTATGTAATGTCTTTGATGAATGTTCAATGTAAAAAATCATAACTTTTTTGAAGGTTCAATGTTAAAGGTGTAAAACTAGGCTAATTAATGCCATGGGCATCCTAGTAACTAGATGGTTATTAGTGATAGATTTATTATCCTTTACCAAAGGATGAACCTAATGGGGTTAGTTAATTGAATGGTTGGTGGTAACCCACCCAATCACCTAATGGAATTCTAGCAAGGATTAGGATAAAGACCTAATTTCATGGGGATGATAGGGGTCTTTTGTGGTCTTATGAAGAAAGGGATTAGAAGGATAAGAGGAGGACTTGGGACTCATTCTTTTTGTATTCTAGATTGGGAGTTTTCTATGAAATCCTTTTCTTGGGAAGAAGGGTGTGTGTGACATTAAGGAGAGGAGGAAAGTATGGAAGCAATTTGTATTTTGATTCTTGTAATGGAAAGTCGTTGATGGATTTTGATGTGTCTTGTAGGTGTTTGGTTCTACTTAGAGTATGATAGAGAGTTAAGGAAAGTAATTCATATTAGGATTATATAAAGTTTTGTTATGTTCATATATTAGTTCTAGGTTTTTTTGTAGGAATAAGAATGTTATCTATTATGTATGGTACTCTTTGGAGTAGGAAGTACATTTTGCCATAGGATGGTAGTTGCCACTAGAAAGCATTAGCAAGGATATAGACTTAATATTTGAAATCTACAAGGAAGGTAACATTTATATTTTGGATGGTACATAACAATCTAGATAAATTATGAATTACAATTACAACTTGCAACATAATGTTAATTTCAATGTGTTGTAGACTAGATTAAAATCACTTATGAAAGACCTCTAAATTTCCCATTGCAACATAAATGACTTGCAAGATTGAAACAAAAGGCTTATGAACATTGAAATTATTAAAAAAATCATTAATAATAGTAGGTATTAAGTACTTGCAAGTTACAATTTATTATTGAAGGGTCATACATAAAAATGAAACCTACACCACAAAATAATGTGGTTGTCTTCACACAAAACGTTGTGGCTCATGACACATTTGAGGTAAACCTTGTGGTTTCATCCATTACAATGTATAATATGTATTGTTTATTTTCACGTATATTATATTAAAATGACATTTGACATTAGGGAATGACACATGTTACATTTCATGCAACCAATGAGAAGTCTCAACATGCAATTAGGAGGGTTCAAGTTTTTTCTTTTGGGGGAATTGAATGAGGTCTAAAGTGTGTGGTAGGGTTTGAATTTTTTCTAAAATTTGATTTTCCCAATATTTAGTTCCTACAAGGTTCCCAATGGCTCCAAATGATGCTTCTAGCATGTTTCCCCAAGTGCCCATGTGTTCCCTAATTTGTTTCTTAAAACACCACACATTATCAGATATCTTTTGCCCAAACTTTAACCCTTTTAAAGTGTGTAGCCATTCCAAAGGAAAAGTTCCATAATCTTGTATTGGGAAGGTTCATAATGTGAGTACATATTATTTTGGTTTGGGCCTAATCATGGGGGAGGAAAACAAAACTTTGAATGCACCCCAACAATTAAATAATGCAACTAACAATAGGTCCCACTAACATTATAGTAGATAAACATGGTCTATCAAAAGTCTAAGAGTACCTCCACACCAGGAACTATTATAATGCATCCTTTTAAAAAGGTGAACACATTATCTTACCACCCCTTGCCCACCCTTGGCCCTTTTATTTTCCCAAGAACTTGGAAGCCACCGCTCCTCGACGGTTCCAAAGAATTCAATGTTCTAAAAAATCATCAAATCAGTGAAGGCTACACCTAAAAAATATCAATTGAAAGTTTTCATATGCCACTACAACACTTGGATGGGAAAAAAAAAACAAAAAAAACCCAACAAGGGTGGTGTCACACTATGGCCTTCCCATTTACATTAAAAGGATATGTTTGAGTTAAGGAAATTCAAATTTTTCACCATGCAAAAATGTGGTCTTCAAAAGAAACCAAAATCCTTCAAAATATTATAATTCTATAACTAGTTTCAAGTTTCAACAAAAGCCAAAATATCATCTTTTAAAAATCCTCATATAAAAATAAACCTATTACCTAAGCTATTATACTCTATAATGAATCTAAACACAAAAATTTTACCTTGGTGGGCAAGGCCTATAAAAATCCCTTCAAAACCTCAATCCACTTTAAAATATCATCCACATGAGAAAGGTTGCGCACCACTATTGGCATGTTAAATTCAAGTTTAGATTTAAAGATACATTCTACGGTATCAAGATCAAATGTTTGATGTTTGATCAATAGTTGAAATTAATCGAGAATTAACATAAACATATGGCATCCATGATTAATGACAAAGTGATATTAATGTCCAAGATACCATTTGAAAATGCAACTAGATAAAGTCATTTCAAATAGGATTAAAAAATAACAATGCAAATGACATGGACAAAGTGATGTGTCATTACATAGACAATGTGGTCATTCAATTATTTACAATCATTAAAAATTGATGATTAATAATTTAATATGAATATAAATTGACACAATGAATTACAACATGCAAGGAACTAGTTTTGATTGATATTATATACATAAATGTTATAGAAGAGAATTTGTTACATTTTTCTTAAATATACTTGATATATGATCCATTTTAAATATTCAATGTGAATAAATTAGATATTATACATTCAAATAAATTTCAATGGTAAAGTATGATATATTCTAAATAATATTTTATGTTGTAATTTCAAAATAAAATAGAAGTGTAAAATGTGGGAAATATGTAATTTATTTTTACATTAAAATTTTATCATAATTTTAAATAAAATTGTATATAATATATGTGAATAAATAAATAAATATGTTTTACACATGTAAAACAATTTTTACTAAAGTTTATTAGATTATATGTGTAAAAATGAGTAAATTTATAATTTCTGAAAATTAGTTAGTATTTAGATATTTAGTGATATAATATTTAAATTAATTTAAATTACTTAGACTAAATTTATATATCATATTATATATATATATGTATGTATGTATGTATGTATGTATATATAATTGATTTATGCTCCATTTATAAATATTTTATGTGGATAAATGAAACGAATTCATATGTTTAAATTAAAAGTTATTGGTAAAATTATGATATACTAGAAAAAAAATTATATAATATTAATTCCTAAATCAAATGAAGGTTTAAAATATGAAAGATATATTTTATTTATTCATGTACTAACCATGAAGGTTTTTCCATTTACAAGTCACATGTTTGAATTTAATCTAACAATAAGTCGTGGCATGTTGCCAAAATATATCATGATTGTTAAACTTTTCTATTTTTCTTTCTATCCTATTGCCAAATTTGATTGAGTCATGTTGTGAATGATAACCAACCCACTTACTTCACAAATTTGTGAGAAAAAACATTGCTT
Source organism: Sphagnum tenellum (assembly GCA_963921925.1). Classification (NCBI taxonomy): domain Eukaryota; kingdom Viridiplantae; phylum Streptophyta; class Sphagnopsida; order Sphagnales; family Sphagnaceae; genus Sphagnum; species Sphagnum tenellum. Next base: position 6,374,427 of record OY998147.1, on the reverse strand, counting down.
ACAAATATGGTTAGTGTGCCATTTGTTGTGATTATACATTGGCAAAATAAACACATGCATATGTTTATGAATGATGTGGTGTATTTCTTTGATAATGGAAACAAAAATATCACACAATATCATCTTTTTCATTTTGTTAATTGTAAGGAATTCATTAGAAAAAGAAAAATATTTGATTGCAAACACATCAAGATGACCAATTATCATTAGATGGGGAACTTGCACATCATTTTAAGGGCAATATTTTTGTAAATCATAAACAAATGATGGTAATAATCAACTCAACTATGAACTAGTTTGATCATTTATATATTAAAATGAAATTTTGCAAACTTGGAGCAAGATGAAATTTTCTATGTGTGTGCATATTTGTCATCTTAAAAATCAATTGCCAATTTAATGGATCCTTTTCATTGCTTTAGTTTGTTGTATTTTTAAACTAAATGTCCCATATATAAGTTCATGGAGATTTGATCACTTAAATCAAGCTTAATGGTCCTTATATAGAGATTGTCATCATTTTAAAGGTTTTATTGTCTTTGTATGTTGAGCTTTTAATGTGGAGTCTAGCTTTCCTTGTGTGTTTACTTTTCATTTTAAAAATTGTTTTGCATTATTGAAATGTTTTTTTGTTCAAGAAAAGGCATTTAATGTGGAACTTTAAAAAGGGATCTTTTGTGGATCCTGGGCATGAAGGGCAATTTTCATAATTTTCCAAGGACTCCTAGTTGGTAATTACAAATGGTGTGTCCTTCATACAAGGAAACATTCCAATCCACATCAATTGTGCATCCACCCCCATTTGTGGTAACACAACTACTCCAAGGAATCGTTCATTAAATAGAGATGGGACAATGAAGGAGGTTCAAAACACGTTGGAAACATTCAACACAAGATTAATAAGGGCTAATAAGATCCACATGGTCATTGAAATGCTATTCAATAACAAAATTCAAATAATTTTCTTTTGGAATGAATTTTTAATTTTAAAAATAATAGAATTGCATACATTTTAAAAGGAAACTTGTGAATAAATTTTCAAAATTTTCATTTGGACAAATTATTAATAAGATATGAATTATGAAAATTTGAAGATTTGCATAATGTTTAAATGAAGTATGGTCTAAATAGAATAAACATTCAACTATTTACACAATGGATGTGGTGACTTGGTGATAAAGAAGTTGAACTCCATCCTTGGGGTCCAAGGATCAAAATTCACAAATGATAGTCGTTGCGATCAACATTGGAATATTGATTGAATATTTTGTACCCACTTAGACTCCCTAGTTTAGACTCTTTAGGTTAGTGGTGGCACGTGTTAACAATTTATAGGATGAAAATAATGAAAATGATATATCTTATTATTTAAATTATACATAATAAATATTATATATTAACAATATAATGGTGCCCCAGTTTTTGGGTCCAACGTGTAAAAATAAAAATCAATTAAACAATGAAAAAATTATCACTAATGACTTCACATATGTCTTTTATGGCTAATGAATGATATCTAGCACATCGTTGTGCCACATCATGTCCTATATGCATGTTGTCCAAAACAACTCGTTTGTAATGACTTTAGGGTTATTAGTCATATATTAGAAGATTTTTATGAATGATAGCTTAATTATGGGATACCTAAAGGTTATTTAGGGAGCTACATATAGCCTACATGTGGGGTTAGTTAAATATTTCTTAAGTTAAAGGATACCTAGGGATTATTTAAGGGGTTACTTAAGGTTATTTAAAGTTTACTCATAAGGCAATATTGGACTACATAGGGTTTACATAAGGGGTTACTGAAAGATTACTTTAAGGATTACCTAGGGTTGATTCATAGCACCTATGATTACCCTTGAGTGATTTTTAATAAGGTATCCTTTAATTTAGGTAGGTGCATCAATAGCCCCTACTTAGCACCCTAAATAGTCTTTATGTAACATCATATGTAAGGTTTATAACCCTTATTTTAAATAGCTTTAAACCTAGATAAGCCCTTAAAGTGACCTCTAATAGTCCTTAAGTAACCCTCTAGGTTATGTAGGTAACCTTCTAAATAATCTTTAAGTATCCCTTAACATAAGAAATCTTTTTATAAGTGCCTAATAGCCCCTAGGTAGGGGATATTGCAAGCCCGTTGATAGCCCCCAGGTAGTTTTTAGATAGACCCTTAGGTAGGTAGGCCATATGTAGTGGACCATGTAAGCTTTTCATCACCCTTGTCTTAGGTAGGTAGTCAATATGTAGGTAGATAGGTAGCCCATAGGTAGATAAGGAAGTAGGTTAGTCCTAATCTTGTTAGCCCCTACCTAGGTAGTCTTTTAATTTATGTGGCCATAACCTAGGTAGATTGTAGTGTAGTCAAAAAAAAAAACTATGGCAATCATTTTAGAGAGTTCATCTTTAGTTTTGAGATGTGATCTTGACTTTGGTGGATTTTATGGACAGATCAAAAGGGAGGATGGGCGAGAACAGGAAGAACCACAGTCAGGCCCAAAGTAAAGCTTACTTTAGGAACAATTTTATTTAATATATACAAAATCTCTATCTTGGACTATGTCGACTGATTGAACAAATAAATACTATATGAAAATAAATTTTCAAAAATTGTGTGTAATCGGAGTAGAACCAGACCTGATCTTAAACCGGACCAGGCTTCAATTTTTGACTGAAACTGAATTTTTTCCATCTCGCCAGTTTTCATCCATTTGGATGGGGGAAAAGGCAAATCAAATCCTATCATTACATGGAAGCCTGGGGTAGTGATCAGACAATAAATTAAAAAAATTGTGGTGGTACATGGAACATGGAAATGGGCCCCCTTTGGGGTGGGGTGGGGGGCGGGCGGGCGGGTAGGGGTACCAGTCGGAAGAGTATATAAACTTTAAAGTACACGACGGTGGGTCCAGCTACCGACGACTTGCAGTCGTCCCATTCCCAATGTTTCCTGCCCTGAAACTGGAATCGCACCAGAAATTAGTTGGCTAAAGAGCGAAGTGGACCAACTAGTCGCCGTCGTTCGGTCGGTGCTTTATGAAGCGGTGTTGAATCGAGCGCGTATCTGTGCGGCGGTCACTTCAATGGCCCACAGGCGACCGACCATTCCGTGGATTTGGCCGGTGCGGAAGTTTTTCATAACGTGCTCCTGAAACTTTAGTAAAGTCCGTCCGTATTCCTGGAAAATCATTTAAATCGGTTTTTGTTGCTTACTCTGCACACAAAACATGCAAACTCCTCAACTTTTTCCCAAACAGCTTTTAGGATAATTGGGCTAGCGCCAATCTTCTTTGCTCAATGTGACAGGGCATCACCTACCTTGGCGGCTTCTATACAAATTATACTACTTTTAGAAATGCTGAATATTTTTTTATAAAACGATTCTTCAAGAAAAAAATTCTGTGGAAGAAAATGAAGAACCTGTAGGAATATTCAGAAATATTTAAAATTTTGAAATGGAATCTTCAAATTTAATCAATTATTTGGCAGGCATGTGCTGAAGCCCCTGTACTATGGCATTGTGAAGGCAACTAAGACATTTATTGTTGTTTTTAATAAGTTCCACCCAAGCCATTCATTGTGTTTTTTAGAATTTTATTTATAAATTATAGCCATTCCAGCCATTCATTTTTTATTTTATTTTCTCCACAAATCATGACTACATTCCATCAATCATATTCCCATTGTGTTTTTTTGGCTTGCATTACCAAAATCACAGTCAAATCCATCATTCACATTCCTTATGTTGGTTTGATTTTCTTCATGAACCATTGCTTGTTGTGGACATAATTTTGTTACAAGATCATGCCCTCTTCATTGTTGTACTAGGCTTGTAGTATGCACTATGCACCACCCAATGCCCTTGTTCTCCTCAGGCTAGGATCACTCAGCCATGATTCAGTACCCAACCAAATAACAGAAGTACTATCCTCTTTGGGTCAACACTAACCAGACTGTTCAGTTAGGATGTTAGGTAGGATGTGCCCATACATAGTTCCAATAATTGGCAATCTGTAAGGGCAAAGATAGTCTGTTGTGTGGGTCCTTAGAGATTTGGGTTGTGTGGGGCATGTCCAATGGATGACATGGGGGCAAGAACCATCCTGGGACTGCAGATGAAAAGCAATGATACATGCAACATGAGTTGGCAGTACCTTAGCCCCCACACACCCTAAAGATACCCAACCCCTTGTAACTTGTTAAACTTTCCCGCCAAAAGTTGCACAAACACAATATTTAAAGATTGTCTAAATATGCTAGCATTGTGTACTTTGGGTTTTCACTATCAAAAGAAAAAGAATGTCCAAAATTCCAAAGCATGTTGAGCAAGAATTGCAAAGTTTTTTTGAGCTTTTGGTTCCTAGTGTTGTAGGGTTAAGGTCTTTGTTGTATGGAAAGCAAGCTAATTTTAGCAAAACAACAATCAAGAAGTAAAAATAAAAAATGAAATTCAGTGTAACAAGAAAGCATATTAGGAGGTAGAAGTAGAGGAGACTAAGGCCAACAAAGTTGTGCTTCATCCAATGAAAGTAAATGAAGAGATTGCAGATTTAGAAATAGATCCTACATCTTATGAAGCCATATTTTCATATATAGATAAATATTACATTAAAAATTTAACAAGTATATATATTATCATTGGGTTGTGAAAAGTCCTTTGGTTCAAAGGAGAAAGGGAGATCACAAGTAGTGGGTAGTAGCAAAGTTGGATAGCCAAAGATTCACTCCAATCGCTTACATAGAAACCACATATGAAAACTTGGTTTAGTTAGATTTTGAAGACCGATTCAATTTTATTCCAAATGCTAGAAAAGAAGAACAATATGCACAAGTTACTTACCTAGAATTAACTAATTTTTTGTATTCATGGTCTGATTTGCAGAATAATGAAGCCACCTCTTATCAATAATGCATGATAACCTTTAGTTTGGTGAATGTTTGGTCATGGGGGTCCAACTAGCCATGAACTTCAATGTACCATGAAGGAAGAATAATAGTGTGCTAGATCAGCTAGCACCTAACAAAGAAAACATGCCTCCTCAACCTAAATCACAACCATGATAGAAGTCAACAAGGGTTATTAGACAATTTACTGGTCCCAAAGGCAATTGGAAAATTGAAGACTTAGAATAGGTCATGGACACAATTGAAAGAGGGTTTACATCGTTGAGGAAAGCAAGTCAATATTGGAACATACCTTTGATAAATCTATCAAACCATCTCACCAGTAAGACTATGTCAAAAAAATGTGGCCCACCTGGAGTTTTATCAATTGATGAAGAGGCAACAATGGGTATTTAGCATGTAGGATGCGACCTATCAAAATCCTTACATCAGTTGAAACTCAAAGTGGCAAAATTAACACAAACTTGTGCAACACCATTCAAGAATGGCATCCATTAAACCTCATGGTGGCACTAGTTTAAACAAAAGCACCCTGAAATATTCATTCACCTAGTTGGAAGCATTTCAAAAGAGCCACAAATCAACTTACCAAAAAAGTTTGACGGCACGCATTCAAAATTTCGAGGTCTCGTCAACCAAGTATGTTTCATCATCCAACTTCATTAGCACCATTATCCAAATGACTAGACCCAAGTTGGATTCATTGGCACCTCATTAGCGAGCACAACTTTAGCATGGTTTGCACCTATTTTGGAATGTCACTCTTTTTTCTAAACAACTTTGAGGCATTTCTTGAAGAATTTCATGCTTCTTTTAGTGATTCAGACAAAAAACGTATAGCAGCAAACAAGTTGTGAGTTCTTCGCCAAGGAGCATGCTTAACTTTTGTGTATGTTTATGAATTTAAGTAACTCGCATGTGACATTTCATGGGATAAGGCTACATTATTGATCCAATTTGAATTTGGATTTCATGGAGACTTGCAAAACCTCTTATTCATCATGCCTCATCCCACAACCTTGAATCAAGCAATCATGCAACTTGTGTGTTGTGATAATCAACATTTTGAACATTCACAGGATAAATGTTGCATGGGGACCATCACCAACATTGAAGCAATTTGCACCACCCTTGTTACAACCCAAACATATGGTGTTTGCACCCAATGACAACCTCATGTAAATTGACAAGACATAATTCAAACGACTCACAAAACAAAACAAAAAATGTCTATGTGTAAACAATCTCTATCTATATTGTGAATAACTAGACCACATAGTTGGTGTTTGTCCCAAAAGACATGTTCAACATTCAACATGTGCCACAATTTCTACCACTACCCAAGGGTTAGAAGAGGAAGGAAATGAAGATCTCCAATCTTAATAGGGACCATAAGATTGGACCTTGATGCATCATATGTTCAAAATGGTCCTACCTTGTCTTTAGGATTAACATAATTTTTTGTTTCCCATCATGATCAAGGGTGGTAAATCCACAACTATGCGAACCCAAACACTTCTTGATTCAAGGGAATTTGCATGTTTCATTAACAAAAGGTTGGTACAACAACAGAACTTGGCATTGATGGAAAAAGCGACACCAATGGCGATCAAAGTGATCAATGGTTGGAAACTTTCTTTAAGACCTATAATGCATGAGACCAAAGTGTTGATGGTAATAATTGGGTCACACAATAGCATAGTTGTTTTCAATGTCATTTCATCTTTGATAAACTTTATCATCATTGAATTATCGTGGTTCATTTTGCATAATCCTTGAGTGGATTAGAAAATGAGGAATCTTCATTTTGAATCAATAAATGAAACTACACCAAAATACAAAGTTTTTCCAACAAGCACATCGCACTCTGAACATGATTCTACACATGAAAAACCAACAAGAATTCGTCAACACATGCATAAATTCAAACATGAAAGAGATATTGGGGGTAAGCAAAGATCCAAACATTTCAAGCCTTTGTTCATAGGAGCAAGAACATTCATACAAGCACCAAAGAAAGGAGATGCATTATTTATGTATGCCATTAAACCTTTGATCCTGAGATGTAGCAATATGTGATCCCTATTCAGTACCAAGACTAGAAAGGTATTTTTGAAAAAAACAATGCAAACACATTACTTGAACATTGACCGTACGATTATGCAATTGATTTGGAAGAAGGAGCACAACCCCTATTTAGACCCATTTATAACTTGTCGCAGGATGAATTCTTGACTTTTTGAAAATACATCGATAAAAACCTTGAAAAGGGGTTCATTTAACATTCCAAGTCTCAAGCTGGTGCTCCAATCCTATTTGTTAAGAAAAATGATGGATCTTTACACATGTGTGTCGATTATTGTGGACTAAATCAACTCACCATAAAAAACCAGTACCTTTTGCCCTTGATCTCAAGATTGTTAGACCAACTTAGTCATGCCAAAACGTACACCAAGATTGACCTACGTGAAGCATACAACTTGGTGCACATTTGAAAAGGTGGCGAATGGAAAACAACATTCACGACTTGTTATGGCCATTTTGAATATGTTGTGATGCTCTTTGGCCTTATCAATGCACCTATTGTCTTTCAGCATATGATGAATGATGTTTTCTGTGGGTACCTGGATGATTTTGTGGTCTATTAATTCAATGACATCCTCATTTTCTCAAAGCACATGGTAGACCATGAACGCCATGTACACCCTGTTTTGGAAAAGTTTCAAGAAGTTGGTCTTTATGCCAAATTAGATTAGTGTGGATTCCATCAATTTGAGGTGGAATTCTTGGGTTATATTATTTCTAGAAATGGTGTTTGCATGGACCTTCATAAAGTTCAAACCATTATGGATTGGGCTACATTAATTTTTGTTCGAAATGTTCAATGTTTCCTTGGGTTTGCCAATTTTTCTCAATGATTCATCATACATTATTTTATGATCATGACCCTTCTTATTGGTCTAACTTGGAAGGATCAACATTTTTATTAGGGAGTTGAAGCTGAAAATGCCTTTCAATCTTTGAAGCCTCCTTCACGACTACCCCATTTTTTTATTCATGCAAACCTTTCCAAACCTTTTGTTTTGGAAACGAACACCTTTGACTTTACATTAGGTGTCGTAATCTCACAACTCGAAGAAGATAATGTTTTTCATCCAGTTGGTTTTCATTCTCATAAGTTTTCTCTTGTCAAAATTAATTATGAGAATCATGACAAAGAATTTTTGGCCATTATGGATGCCTTTGAGGAGTGGCATCATCTACTTGAAGAAGTTCAACATGAAATCATTGTGTACTTTGATCACAAAAATCTCCAATATTTCATGACAACTTATGTGTTGAATCGACATCAAGTTCGATGGGCATTATCTTTGTTTCAATTTCGGTTCATATGATTACCTATCGTCCAAGGCGACAACAAGGGAAACCAGATGCTTTATCTCGTCATTCGTACCTCACACTTAAAAAGGGGGATGATGTTTACCCTAGTGATGACATTCTTCATTTTGCAAAATAAAATTCTTTAAAATTCTTCATTTAGCACCTTGTCATAACATTCTTCGGTGCGAATTTTAACGAATTTTAACGAATTTGATGGATTTTTTGGGCTTCCATAACATTCTCGCACCAAGAGTGTCATAACTATGATGTTTACGATCACCAATGTGACACCATTCTCAAACCCAAAAACCTTTGGCTCCAAACATTATCAATAATTCTTAAGGATAAGACCTTCCTTTAATTAATACATGAACATTTAATCAATGACTTTTTTATTGTTACTATTAAAAGTCATTGAAAAAACCCTCCTACTTTGACAAATTCGAATTTCATGATGGTTTGTTATATCATGATGGACAATTATATGTATTGGAAGGCCATGCATGATTTGAAGTTCTCCAAGCCAAACACAACACATTAGTTGTTGGCCATTTTGGATTCAACAAGACCATGGAGTTAATGTCTTGTGACTATTAGTGGCTACAATTTTGGAAGTTTGTGAAGGAACTTGTGGGCTCATGTGATGTTTGTGCTTGTGCAAAAAATCTTCATCATCACCCTCATGGACTTCTTCAACCATTACTAGTCCTTGCTTCTCCATGGTTTTCGCTCTCCACGGATTTCATCATGGATCTTCCACAATCTATTTCATTTGATTCTATTTTAATGGTGGTGGGTCGTCTCACGAAAATTGTTCATTTCATTCCTTATAATAAATCAATAACTAGCAAAAAGATAGTTCGATTATTCTTTGATCATGTTTGACGTTATCATGGACTTCTTGAAGACATTTTTTTTAAATTGTGGACCCAAAGCATCAAAGTTTTGGAAATGACTCTTTTAGCTATTAAGTGTGAAGGTGAATTATCATCAGCCTTCCATCCTGAGATAGATGGATAAACGGAGTGAATTAATCAAGTCTTGGAACAATATCTATAATGCACAACTAATTGTCACCAAGATAATTGGTTAAACATTTTGTTTATGGCGAAGTTTTCTTACAACAACATGATGCATTCAACAACACAATAAACACCATTTTTTGCAAATCATGATTTACATCCTAGGTTTGACATCCAAGGTATAAACAATGTCATGAATCTTGCAACTAAAGATTGAGCCACGTGGTTAGCAAACATTCGAACACAACTTGTATCCAACCTTGAAAAAGTTCAAAAATGATACAAGGAAAATGATAACAAACATCATAAAGGCCAACCAAATTTCAAAGTTAGAGATCAAGTTTGGTTTCAACAATATCTAAACAAGTCCAAGGCCGCTCCTTATCGAACTCGTCATTAAAAAGGGAGGTGATGTCACAGACACTATCATCACCCATTGTTTGCATCATTGCTTGCATCATCATTTGCACCAAAATAATCACCTACATCATCATTTACATCAGCCTTTGCACCAACATAATTGCCTACATCATTGTTTGCATCATCATTAAGTCTTAGTTAATTTTTAATTCACTATTAGTTAGGAAGCTTTTTAAAAAACTTCTTTGGTTGGTGCACACATGGAAGCCTCTATGGAAGTTTCCTTGGTCAGTGCACACATGGAAACTTCTATGGAAGCTTCCTTGAACTAGGTCCTTAATGGTGTATAAATAGAGGTAGGACCTCCTATTACCTCTAACATATACCATGTTCTTGCCATATGTCTTTGTGTTTCCAGTCTTGGATTAAACTTAGGCTTGCATTTCTTGTGATTTGTTTTCCTTGTTATGTCCTTGGTTTAGTTCCTCTTATTGTAGTTTTTCATGCTTGTGACACCTGGCTTTTACATTTTCAAAGGTGAGAAGATTAGAAAGGATTCCATTCAACAATTTAAACAAAGATCTCAAATGCAAATGTACAAAAAAAATGGAAGACATGATATTTGTTTAAGTAATTTTATTTATTTTCTATGCGATTAATACCAAGAAATTTATCTCAGCAAATAAACACCTTTTAATTTTAAATGGACATGGATCACATGTTACTCTAGAAGCAATCAAGCAAACATATGAGGCAAGGTTAAACATGATTACCCTTCCATCCCACACTTCCCACACTCTGCAACCTTTGGATGTCAACTACTTTAGGCCATTCAAATATGTTTTTAGAAAGGAAAGAGATGAAAGCATGTTTAGGAACAATTATAGAAAGCCAGACACGGTTACATTAGTAGGTTGGGTGGATAGAACACTCAATCAGTCGCTAGACAAGCAAAACATCAAAGTAGGGTTCAAAACCACATGGATATGGCCTTTAAATCCTAGGGCAATGGATAATCGCAAACCCAACAAACTATATATAGTAGAATCAAATCTGGACATATCAAATGATGAAGATGGAGAATTATAAAGAGTAGTCTATGGCATCCAATGAGGCAAAGATAGAGTTGCAATAGAACCAATCAACATTGCTACAACTTCACAAAATGAAAATGAATTCATCCAAGATGATTTGGTGTAGTCAACAACACAATATTATGTCCATGAACCTAAATATGAACATGTTACAACAAGAGTACAAAGGTCAAATGAAATCAACATGGAAGCTAAAGTTGTTTACCTTGATAACCAAGAATTAGAAGCTAAAACCAACTTTGCCCAAGAACTAATAGCTAAAACAATTGAAGTTTAGAACACAATAGCCCAAACTTTGCAACTACTCCCTATTGCCAACATGTTGCTACTACCAAGCTTGCATGCAAGGAGAACAAGAGGGACAAAACCATTAGTAGACTACTCCAAGGCTCATATTGTTACATCAAAACAATACTTGGGCATTATACGTCAAAAAATGATGCAAAAAGAAGTAGTAGACAAAGGAAAGGGAAATTATAAGGCATGAGAAGGAAGCCAAGACCACACAATGAACAACTATAGTAACCAATGCAAGTATCATGAGGATCCAAAGGTAGGTTGAAAGACAAGAAAAAACAATCTTCAATAGTGCCTGGTTTCCTACAAATGTGAGGGTGTGAGGCAACTTTTGTCCTTCTACCCCCGGTTCTACAAGGTGACTATACTTGAAAGTATAAATGCTACCGGTGAAAGACGAAGCGAGCGTACTTCTAGATACTAGATTGCGTTTGTAGTTGAAGTTCAAATTTCTCTACCACTTATGCATCTTTCATAACTTAACATTGATGGCCATATATTTTATTTTATTATTTTATTTTGTTGTTATTATTATTATTATTATTATTATTATTATTATTATTTGATCCCCACAATCCCCTGATCCTAGAACCTTAAATTAAACAACCAGCTCTTTAAACAAACTTTTGTGAACTCAACACTTCCTTCAACATGGCTACAACCAGCAATCATTTAAAGAATTGTTTCTCACTCCCAGATTGTTCAAATTTGGCTTGCTATAGCTCTTTGAAAAGCTAATTAGTAGACGCACCTTGTTACCAAGTTTCAAGATCTGCAGCTAAATAATTAGGAAACTATGCTATAAAACCCGAGAGGATTTTGAGGAAGTAGTTGATTCAACCAGACTGCAGACCCCCAGTCACTTGGAGAATTGTTTCTCCCACCCAGATTGTCCAAATTTAACTTGCTATATCTTTTTAAAAAGCTAACTAGTAGACGCACCTTCCTACCAAGTTTCAAGATCTGCAGCTAAATAATTAGGAAACTATGCTATAAAACCCGAGAGGATTTTGAGGGAGTAGTTGATCCAACCAGACTGCAGACCACCAGTCACTTGGAGAATTGTTTCTCCCACCCAGATTGTCCAAATTCAACTTGCTACATTTCTTTGGAAAGCTAACAACAAGGTGCATCTACTTACGAAATTTTGGGCTCTGCAGCTAAAACAGCAAGGAGTTACACCACTAAACCTGAAAGGGTTTTGTGAAGTTTCTCTAAATCCTAACCTTCAAATCTATCCTTACTCACCTCCCTTACTTACAAACTCTCACCAGATCTCCACCCTATTCTCCTTCCTCTCTTCAACTCTAAAGCTGATCCTTCATTTCCTCCTCTAAAACCTTGTCGAAACAAACACTTTCAAGGCTCGATCCCATTTGTTTTTCCGAAGGAGAAGAAGAAAAGAACTCCCATGACCCAAGTCCGCCTTTTAAAGAGAGGTGAAGGTTTTTGGCTTGGTGGCCAATGGAAGGTTCTTGGCTTAGTGGCCAATGGAAGGTTCTTGGCTTGGTGGCCAATGGAAGGGGAAGGAGAAGATCCCTTTGCTCGGTGGTCAATGGAAGGAGAAGGAAAAGATCCCTTTGCTCAGCGGTCAATGGAAGGAGAAGGAAAAGGTCCCTTTGCACCTACTCCCACTTCCCCCCAAACAAACTTACTTAAACCCTCATTTTTTTATCCTTTGACATGAAGGTTTTACCTTACCATGGTCTTAGGCCATTCTTTACCCACTCCCTTCCTTTCCTTGCGTATAAATTACGAACACATGACTTGATGTCACAAATCCCCTCCACCTTCATTGCAATTTGATTTTATTTATTTATTTTTTTGTTGAAAATCTTTCCTCTCTTCCTTGTAAGCATGGTGTCGCGCACAGTTACTTCCTACGGGCCCCAAGTCGCACAAATGAACGAGGAACCGCCTTCGGAATCGTCTTTAAATTTGACTCTAACGCAGCATCCCCGTGACGAAGAACTCGAACCTCGAGAGGTGCGCGCTCGTCTCGAACTTGAACCTCCTCGAGCTTGGTATTACCACATTTCGCCAAACTCCCGCACCCTGGTGATCTTGCTACAAGTCGATCCTGCTTCCGATGACGAACCTGAAACCGTTTGTGAAGGTTGTTATGAAACTGAAGACACCTCCATCTTCGCTTGGTCTTCAGTTCCCGGCGTTGGACACTATCGTTGGTTACGCGGTCCGATTCGTTGCCTCCCTCCTAACAGCAAGGCGGACTACCTAGTTCGCACCATCCGACGCATCCTCGACTTCTTGCAGTTGTGAACTAACACTAAGGCACAGCTCTTGATTTCACATGTACTTGCAGCTTCTTGCTGAGCTCGTCCTTATTATAAATAAAGTTTTCAATTATCATCAGATTCCTATTGCCGTTGGCACACTATCATACTATTATTTAATTGTTGAATTGTCTCAAGTTATCCTCATGTTCAACGACTTGAAGATTGCACTACTTCTATTAACCCCTTCATCGACACCCCTTTGACTGCTTCAAGAATTTCTAATATGCTTGCTACTTCCTAAATACCGTAACAAAACAAATGTAGTGTTGAACATTGCAAGTTTTAATGCCTACTTCTACCCCCAACGCTCTAGAGATTTGTCACCCCTAATTACGCAACAAGGTTTCTAAAACTATGGCTATTAGCCTCTGTTGAAGAAAAGAACTGACCTACCTCCTTACCCACCAATAACGCATTCCAGAAAACAAAACCCTGTTCACACCAAGCACATGCATCACTCCTTGTGAAGTTGCTAAAAGCCCTTAATAACTCTACCGCACTCAAATAACCCTGATGTAACTCTTAAAAAATCGAGACTACCGCACATGGTTGTGTCGGTATGACTCATAGAGGGAAGTGGGAGATAGATTGCATAGGCAGATTGCAACTTGTGTGCTAGCCCATATGCCTTTTTCCAGCAATTTGAATTTTGGCAATACAACATAAAAGTAGAAGGAGGCTAGAGCAAAGGCAAAAGCTTAGATGTTGGGTAGGAAATGTGTTGCAACAAGAATGTAACAACCAACTATTGTAGGAGTAAATTTTTGAACAAGATCACAATAAGTGTTTAAAAGAAGGGATCATAGCAGCAAGAAGATGAAGAGGCAACAAAAATTTTATTACGAAGGACACACACACAACAAGTTTTTGGGAAGGTTGAAAGCAAGGTATCATCTGGAAAGGAAACATCATCATTTGGGAAAGTTGGAAGGTTGGAAACAAAGCAACATGGAAATAGGGCAACAAGTTTTTGGGAAGGTTGGAAACAAGACAACAACTAGAAACAAGATAGGTAACAAGACATTAACATTTTGGAAGGTTAGAAGGTTGGAAGGTTGGAAATAAGGTTGGAAACAAGGTTGCCGAGGCTAGGAACAAGGATAGAAAGCAAGAAGGCAACAACACTAGGCAACAAGTTTTTGGATTAGGAACAAGGTAACAAGTTTTGGGGTTGCCAAGGCTAGGAACAAGGCAACAACACTAGGCAACAAGTTTTTGGATTAGGAACAAGGTAGCAAGTTTTGGGGTTGCCAAGGCTAGGAACAAGGCAACAACATTGGGCAACAAGTCACACACACAACACAAGAAAATTGTGTTTTTTTTTCCCACCTACCCATAAGAACATCATGCGCATTGTTATCTTCTTGCACGTGCATATGAACATCACATGTTATCTTCTAGATGTTCTTGCCATAAAAAAACTATAATGAATCATAAAATCATAAAAAGAAAAGAAAAACATGTATAAAAAAAACGTAGTTTTGCTTGTTTTGCACCAACAAGAGATGCTTTTAGAGTGAGGTCACAAAGAAGGACAAGAAAAACTTTTTGGATAGCTTTTTAGAGCTTGGAAGAGAAAGCTTTGGTGAGGTTGGAAATGAAAAGAAAAGGACACGAATTCCAAACCCTTGAGCTTGTAAAGTACGGCACCTCCAGTTACTCACTCATTTAAGGTTACATGTCTAATATTTTAGGCTTAGCAAACTATTGCATTCCTAAGACCATAGATTGAAAACCCTTTTTTTCAAATTTTGATCATAGCATTGGTGTATGATGAACCATTTTGAACAAGAAGTTGAATGTTTTTAGCATTCATCTAGTTTGGTTATAAGTAAAAACTTAACATGTGTTTGTTCATTAGTGGTTTTAATGTTTGATAAGATTTGTATCCAAAAAAAAAAAGTACTTAAAAAAATCAAGACTTTTTTGTTTCTTTACCACATTGAACGATTCAAATGGTAAGAGGTGCATAGCTAGATGGAACACAATTTTGTTTTGGATATCAAGACCAGACAAAGATCACCCAACATGCTAAAAAGCTCCAATCTTTTTAGTGTTTAATGATAAGCATTTCTACCTTAGATAAACATATATTTAAAGTCACCCATTTGTTATCAATTTTTGGTCATATGTTTAAAATATTTGAAAAATGTAAAAAAAATGTTACAACATGTGATCCACAATATGAATTTCACGAATGAAAACTACAAATGCTTTCATCATTTTGGTGTTTCTTTTGCACCATTTTTAGTTGGCCGTTTTATCATCATCATACTTAGGTAAGCTTAACATTATTGAAGGCACACCTATTGATAAATGAATCATATTTATATGTTTGGTT
Source organism: Sphagnum tenellum (assembly GCA_963921925.1). NCBI lineage: Eukaryota > Viridiplantae > Streptophyta > Sphagnopsida > Sphagnales > Sphagnaceae > Sphagnum > Sphagnum tenellum. The sequence goes on along the minus strand of OY998147.1, from coordinate 6,358,727 downwards.
GTGTATGTGTGATATGCAAATTAAGTCTCAACAACAAGCGAGGAGATCCTTATACCAAGAAACATCCTTTCCAACAATAATGCAATAACATTGGTTGACATAAATAATACCTATGTTTTCATGAACTCAACAATGTTATGATTCATAGATAAAACATACCCCTAACAAGGAAGGGTGGGCAACCAAAGCAAACCACCTATATTGTTATTTAAGAAAATAAATTCACAATATCAAAATTTTCGTTATTTATTTGGGGTGAATCCTTGCACTTGAAACCTTATCAAATTATCACACTTCAAGTACTATCATACAATGTCAGACTTTTAGATGTATGTGAATGTGCATAACATAGACAAATAAGAGTTCAAATTCATTACCATGTCATCATTATAAAATGTCAACCCTTTGATTTTGGAGATAACAATCAATTCATTCTTGGAAATCTAGTAACCTTGGCACATTTTTTCACAAAAATCTTTTGTATGAATTGCACTTGATTTGATTTGTTGCTAAGTGTTGAAAATTCACCCAAAGAAATAAACCCCTAATTGTAATCCCCTTTTGATGTGATTAAACAATGTTGGACATGTGACATTAAACAAATGGAAATAAAGTTTTAAAATCAAAGCACACCTAAGTGTAGGGCTTGTCAATTGTTAATCATCCAATGTCTAAAGCCATGTTCTTGCCCAAATTCAATGAAAATCAATTCAATTCACTAATGCATAATGCACACTCAACTATAATTCCATGTCGAACATAACAAGCCTATTCCCATATCTATTTGTACATTAACCAACTTATAGGTTCCTCCTTCAAAACATAACCCAAGTCATTAATTCTAATAATCTCGTTGGTCAATAAGGTTTGTCCTTCACATACACAAAATGTTGTGGAGTTTATTCCAACATTTAAGTGCCAACTTACTCAAGACAACTCTTCAAAATGATGAAAAGCTCCAATTCAAACAATTTCATTGGCAACATAGGGTCTTCCCTTTCGCACAAGTTTATTTTTCACATATACTTATGTGTATTTCCTATAGTAATAAATATCCTTTGTCTATACAAACAATATTTAAAAGCCAAATATTACATATAAATCAAGTAGTAATAAGTTGCCAATTCAAACACCTCAATAAACTACAATACTTGCCACATTGGCCCCTTCTACAAACATGAGTAGCTCACTATTAGTATGTACTAGTGTTGGGTGGTTCTAGAATCATCACCCGGTTTTTGCCCCAATTCTGAGCCTAGTTCTCATAGTGAGAGCCGATTAACATAGTTACATATGAGAATTGGATTGAAGACCAACCTTCAATTCTCACATGAACAAGAGTGATCATGAAAATTGGTTTTGGTTTTTGGTTTTTGGAAGAATCAAACATAATCTTTCAAAAAACCTCCACTTGGTTTTTAGTCTATTTAAGATTTAGGTTTTTAAATAGTAGTTGCCACCTAGGGAGGTAGAAGCAAATGCACAACTTAAAGTTAGGGATATTGTATAAAAATGAAACTCAAGTTTAGTTTACTTGACCACAATTTTTTTTTTGTCTTTTAGTGTTGTTCTTTTGTTGGTTGTGTTGTTTTTTTGTTAGCTTCACATTGTGATTTTGCTCTCTTGTTTACGCATTGCTCTTCTCACATTGCTACGATGCTCTTCTTGCATTGTTGCCCTGTTGTTTTTTTGGCATTGTTGCCTTTCTTTTTTCATGCTACTACATCTATACTTTTTACATTACTATTTTGCTCTTTTCATGCTACTACCTTTATTCTTCTCGCATTTTTGTTTCACTCTTTTCATAATGTTGCCTCATTCTTCTCACATTGCCATTCCTTGTGTTGTTCATTGATCTTCAGGTACCTACTGGCCTAGCTCTTGATGCCAGTTTTTTCACACTATCGTTACTCTTTTCACACTGCTATTGCTTTTATCTCCTTGGTTGGTATGGGACTTCCCCTCCTTTCCTTGCCATGTGCTAGTTGAAGCTCGAACACCAAGTTTTCGAGCACCAAAGGGGATTGTTTAAATTTTATTTTATTTTATTTTGGTTTTGATTTTTTTTCATTCATTTTGTGTTGTTTCTTTTGATAATGTGCTATTTTTTTAATTCGTTTGCTTTGTTGTTTATTTTTATAAGATTTTTTAAACTTCATAATAAACCTCACAACTTTTTTTAATTTAAAAAAAAATATGTATCCTTTTTTTATAAATGCTTAGAAAATAGATTGCATTTTGTAGTTGTTTGTAAATGTTAATTTGTGGTTTTTTATTATTAATTATTAATTTTTAGTTTTCAATACATCGTGTAATTGTTTAGTTTTTTTGGCATTAGGGTAGTAATTTTTAATTTCAAATTAAATATAGAATAGTTTTATAAAAATGAAAATGCATATGATATATTTATGAATGAAGTAATGATGGAAGATGAACCTTTGCTGGAACCTCAAAAAAATGTAAGTATTTAAATGGAAACAAGTAAAAATATAGAAATGAATGAAGAGAAATTAAAAGATAATTTAAACAAGTTGCATGTTCAAAGATCATTTTGGAGAGTAAATAGTAAAATTGCATTATGTTGAGCATTTTATTGTGTTAATGATAACAAAGACGTTAACGTAAGAACTTTTCAAACTGTGTTGTATTATTTGTCATAATAATCTAGTGTTGGATTCAAATCCAAAACTTCAAGTTAGGAAAGAAACCAAATATTTTTTCTAACTCCATATTTAATTTTTTTTCTACAAGACAACCTTTCAAGAAAGAGGATGTGTAACAAAAACAATTTTTGGAGGACTTGGGTCTTTAAATTTTCAAAAACCATCTTCTTTTACAATTTGTGAAAAGTTTAAAAGGCCTAATATGCATTTGTGTCCAAGAATTTTTTTTCTTTCCAAAAAATAATTTTCTTATGAATTACCACTTGAATTAGTGGAAAAAACTAAACAATTATATGTTTTCCCAACTTTAGCATAACGTCATTCTACAATTACAAGCTTTGATCTATGGATGTCATAAGTTGGACATGATGTTTTTACATTGGTGATCAATTTTTTAAATGTTGATTAGTAGTTGAAGCACATTACCTTTGCCCTTTTTGAACCAATAACAACTAATGGACAAACGTTGGTCATAAATTTAACAAAACTATTGGACAATTATGCATTAAGGAGAAAATTATTGCTTATGTTAAGGATGAGGGATCTAATTTGAACACTATAATTACAACCCTAAATCAATTGTAAGTTGTGATATATTGGTTTTGGAGGAAAACTTTTAGGGCATTTGTTCTAGTCATGCATTTTTTACAGCTTGCCAATATGCTAGAATAAAGGAGAAACTTTGTAAAGATTTACATATGTGTCAATCAATGTTGTGTAAAGAGATTTGTAGAAATGCATAACTTGGCCAAATGTTTTTGGAAAAGGTAGGCAAGAATGAAAAAAAACGTGTGAATTCATGTCTTCTCCTAAGGAAATTGAATACTCTAGTGAAGACAAGGTAAATTTTATTTTTCTAGACTTTTTTGTGTTCACATTATTTTTTCAATTCTTACTTTACATAGTTTAACATTTTTTTCTCTTTTTTTTTTCCAATTTTTATTGTGCATATTCCAACAATTTCTTCTACTTTTGCATATTTGCTAACAAAGTTATCCTTTTCTAGGAAGCTTTGTAGTTCAAAAAAACAATTATATTATGTGACAACAAACATAATTTTATGAGAATGAGTGCAAGAGTACCACCTCTTTTGACATGGCACATTTGTCGCATTGTTGTTGATTCTCTTAGCCTTGTTGTGTCTATTTGTATTTTGAATCAGTCTAGGGGTCATTGGTTATTAAGTGTTGCATTGAATTTTGCCATCTTCATGAGTCTAAATTTCAAGGATGAAATTTGATTATGCAACCTTTGACAACTTAGTGGAAGAAGATGGAAATGTTGTTTATGAGTTATTATGTTTGGCCTCCAACATAAAAAGTAAGTTGTTCAAGTTTTAAATTCTTTTAATTTTTTTCCTTCTTAAAAAAATATGAAAAAAAAATGCCCATAATATGCTTCCTTTAAAGGTTGGACCCTAGGTTTAAAACTTTTCATCTTGTGTCCTCATTTATTGGTCATGAGCAAGGTAATGCAATTGTTGAAAAATATGACCAATTTTTTTTGTTTCCTATGTTTTTAAAATGTTATTATCATTTGCATGCATTGATTGAATCTGAAAGGGGTGTTGCTAATCAAAGGATTAAAGAGGATAAAAGTTTGGATATCTTTGAAATGATAGTTAGCACAAATGAACCAACAACGAAATTGGTCAATAAAGAGCTTTTGATTTTCAAACGTTATCAAGTGGATGTTAAAGACATTAAGTGCCCACTACAGTGGTGGGAAAAACATAAGAGCATGTTTCTTACAATTGTTTTTTGTGCTAACCAAATCTTAGGAATAGTTGGATTTCAAATTGAGACGGAAAGAATATTTTCATTAGTTGGAATCCTTATTAGTCTAAGTAGATGTTTATAATTAGAAAATTTGGACAAATTGATCTTTGTCAACAAAAATAGGTTGTAAATCCCCTTTTAGACTAATCTTAATTGAGAAGAAGAGTTAGAAAAGTTTGAAGGAGCTTTTGAAAAGAACAAAGTTGTGCAGTTGTAAATTTTGAATAAATTTATTTTACAAGTTCCATATATTTTCAGTAATTTTTTAAATTTTAAATTTATTTAATTAATAAAAATAATAAAAATTTAGTAAATTAAATTATAATTTCTGGACAATGGGAGAACCAGGTTGTGAAAATCGGATTTGAAAACTGAGTGTTATTATACATGCAAGAACTGCCCTAATTGAGAACGGCGTGAATTTGGAATATTTTAAAATCTTGATAACCTGGTCAGTTCCTACGGCCAAAAAAAACAGTATATTAGAGAACCGATCAGGTTCTCATAACAAAATGTAAGAACCAGGACCAACCGGTTCTCACAAAAAAATGAGAACCGCCCAACACTGGTATGTACCAGTTGGCCAGCAAGCCACATGGGCTGCAACTCTGTGACATGTCCCTGAGGATAGGCACCCACACCACCTCAGAGTAGATGGAAACAAAAATCCTGGACACCAGACTGCCCCCGCCCCCACCCAGGTTTCCACACTCTGAGAATCATAGAACCCACACCTGACCTGCCTGTCCCAAACATAAAGTAGTAACATTGAGGTCTGGGACAGCAGATTATGTCATATTCTTGACCACATTATATTGCATAATCTTTTGGTGATGATCACATTTTGGTCACTATCAACAAGTTATTTGTAGAATGGTCTATTTAGTTGGTGATCAGTTACTGCGCAGTGAATTTCTCTTTTACATGTGAGGCTTCTTCAACCGAGTTAGTTCCTCACTAGAGTCTTCTCTGTGCTTTCCATTCCTACAATCTCATGAGTCAAAAGAGCTGTAGAGTTTCAACGTACAGAATGTGTGCGCAAACATGGCTCTGCACACACTCTGTACATTGAATCGAAATAAAACTTGATACCCAAGTCAATGCAAGTCCTACCACACTCTTTCCTCCAATTTTAGGGCCACCAAGGTACTACCTTGTTATTAAAGGGTATGTATTACTACATTGCCCATCTCAAACCATTAGGGTAGACTGGTTCTTCTCAAAGAATGATGACTGCTAAAAGCAAAGCTTATGATCTCTGAAAACAACATCCTAAGAAGACTCAAGAGTATCAAATGCTTGAACTATGTTCTGTGAACTTGCTACAAAGGATTTGGGTTCAAGAACCAAATATTTCTGATGGAGAAGACTGAGGCACAACTGTTGGTACATTGTGTCTATTACCAGATTCCTGTCACCTGGTGGACTATCAGACTGCAATCTCACACCCTCATTGGACTTCTGGGTTGTCTTCTCCTGAATTTCAAATTAGCTTGCCAGATTATGAACACAAGATTGGAACAAAGAAAAACCGTGACAGAAAAGTTAGGTATGAGATTCTCTTCAAGTGTGAAATGGTTGAGATCAATAAATTAGAAGTACTGTATCACAGTGACATGTAAACAAGCATGTCCAGCTGAGGTACAAAGGACTTCTGTCTCAAAGGTTTCTTCTTTTTTGACACACTACATGTGGGTACCAAGATCACCATTGTAAGAACGGTCTCCTTAATGCATTTCTGTGATCACATCAGGTACTTCCAGCTGTTGCCTGACTATAGACGCTACTGTTTTATTGTCTTCATGTGGTGCCAGTCTCAACAATCACAAGCATACTAAGCTTGAATGTGAACTTCTCATTGATCTTCCACAACAGTTTGCATCAGTTGCCCCAAAGTAACATGAGGTATGTATGTCAGTTCAGAGCAAAGACAGGAATATGACATTGATATTGGATGCTGTGTCAAGTATGTACCAGCAGAAGCCAGAAATATGTTGATTAATCTATGTCCTGTGAAAAACATTCAGACAAATTGTGGGCTCTTTTTCATAATGAAAAATGCCATGCTTGGAGATTTGCATGGAGCAAGAAAGGTTCAAGAAATTGAGAGCTCAAAAGAGTAAAGGTTTCTGAGATCTTACAACTAACATCCAAGATCTAAATTACTGCAAGCACAAAAATGGACATGGTGCAGCGATCAAAGTGGAAATCTTCAGTGAGGTTTTGGTAGATCCTTGTTGAGGAGCATCCAGCTCAGGGAGAGACCAAAATTCCTCTCATTCCTCATGCTGACCTAAAAGGTAGTGTGGTCAAGACTGAAGACCATAGAAGCCATCACTGCAAACAAGATACACAAACACAATGATGCAAGGGAAAAAAGGTTGCACATAGGATCTAGGCCTTGTTGTAGATATTACAACACGTCATATTTGAGGTGTAAACACATATGAAGTGAAAAGGCACAATCCTTGTGTTTGGCTACATAATAAGCTATTGAAAGAATGAAGAGACACACTAGTTCATTGAGTATATATATATATTTGTTGTACCTCAATAATTCAATAAAAGCTCCCTTTGTGAATATCTTCTCTTTTGCACATGTAGTTTCCAACAGGCCTGGGATGGGCATTTTGTGTTGGTCACGGTACTACAGTCCACCTGGTGCATACTTTTCCTGTATGAAGGTTTTTCAAGGCATCATGTTCAAATGCATCTAATTGAGAAGTTCCCTATACTCCTCAGATAATTCTTATATACAGACCTTGGCTTGACTCAACAGCAAAATATTAAGCACATTTTTTAGGAAGTGCAAGAGTAGGTGTAGATCATGTGTTTTTTGCAGTGCTGGCTTCTATGGCCTAATCCAAAACATTGAAAAAATTATCTGCCCCTGTTGTGTTAGTAGAGCTCTACAGATTGATTGGAAAGGTATTGGCTATGGGTTACAAAAGTCTGTAATACAATGTTCAAATAAACATGTAAATTGCTTGGAGAAACCTTGACCAACAGTGTCCGACCAAAGCACCTACTGCCACACCAGACAGATATACTTGGCAAAAAAATTCAAAACACATCATGAGATTTCCTCTCCTATAAGATTGTTTACATCTGCATTACTTTGACAAGCAATAGAAATATTAGGATTTTCAAGGAGCAAACTAAGTGTTATAATCATTACAATAATTAAATGTTACAAATTCTTATGTTCACAAAGTAAAGATCTGAGAAGACAAGGTTCCAAAAGTCATGAGCATTAAATACAGTCACTACATACAGAAAGTAACTTGAATGAAATAATGAAGCAAGGCTTCAACCATCTATTTTCTTTCACCCCGCTTGAAGTTGAGTTTCATTAAGTAATCTCCTCAACATAGTGAAGTCCACTATGAATCACATAGAATTCATGTTTTGGGTGGGGTAAGGCTTTTATGGGAAAACCTATAGTCATTTTAAAAACTTACAATAGACTAATTGAATGGCCCTTCTATCAATTTGCTCTTGGAGAAAATGAAATCAGGTAACCTAAATCTTTCATGGAACTTTGGATTTTGTGCCAATTTAATACAAAATTAATTATCACATATTAGCCAAATAGATTAATTTAATACCAGTTTGGATTAGACACCAGTTGATAAATCCATAATGCTTCCTTAATTTCACTTTCAACTGTCAAGTATTTAGCTTCAACAGCTGAAAAGGCAACAATGAATTGTTTTTTGGATTGCCATGAGACAGGACCACTAGCATGTTGAAACAAATAACCAGTAATGGACCATTGATTATCAATGTCTTTGGCCCAATCAAAATTGCACCATCCAATGAAGGATGTGGAAGAATTATAGTACATAATGCCAAGGGTAAGCATAGCCTTGATGTACCTTCAAACCATTTTTTTGTGGTAGTCCAATGTTCCTTTCTAAGATTACTCATGAATTGAGAAATATGAGAAACAAAATAACAATGTCTAGCCTTATGCACACCATAGCATGCATAAGATTTCCAAGAACACTTTTGTAAAAAACATCTTGTTTAGCAATTAAATCTTCAGTGGTAATGGGTGCCATACTTTTGTTAAGTTTCAAACATATTGGAAATGGAGTAATCACAAGGTGGCATGGATCCATCTTAAATCTTATCACAATATCATTTAAATATTTTTCTTGGGATAGATATATTTTTTAGGTTTGCAATTCCATCTAATTTGGATACCAAGGCAATAAGCAATTTCCCCACTATGGTCATTTCAAATTCCTTGGAAAAGGATTCTTTTGGGTCAAAACACATTCAAAGGAGCCACAAAGGTTGTCAAATGTTAGATTCTACCACTAAAATTAGAGGTTTTTTTTGTTTTTGTTTTTGTCAGTTGAAACCATGGTAATCATTGCACATTATTCCTTTTTAACACACATGAAGGTCAAGAAACTTAAATTAAAAATCAATTTGATTCAATTTTAGGTTTTGGTTTAGTTAGATACTTATGAAAGTGAAACTTTTTGTTATTAAACAATGACATTTTTTACAAAGGATTTTCAAAGGTTTCATATAATAAAAATAAGTTGATGGTTAAACATATGAGATGATAATAACCTATTAGACACACCAAAAAAACAATCACAATTTTAAAATATGAAAATCTAAAACTTTGAAAATTTAAAATATGTACATGAAAATTCAGAAATTCAAAACTTGGAGAGTGATTTACCATATATAAATGGGGTATAATCTACATGATGTATTGAACAAAGTTCTAGTTTGTATTACATTAAATATGAATCTAAAAAATTAATATTTTTGAAATCATATCAAAAAAATGAAACATAAAAAAACAAGGAATCTATACATTTTCAGAAATTCATATTTAATAAAAAATGATTAAGAAAAATATATGACTCATTAGGGCATTTCTAATCAATTTTCATAACAAGTTGAAAAAAAAATCATTCAAAAAATCATTAGTATGAAAAAATATTTGGGGAAAAAGGACATGGAGTCCTAATGTAAAGTATTAGCTTGTGGTTCCTATGAGTGTGTTTTGACGCTTTTGTGAAAGGTAACAAAGCTAGGTCATTACTCATTAATAATGTTATCAATATATAAGCCTATGGAAAAAAAGGATGCATTGTTTTGTTTAACATATATGTTGATGTTTGTTTAGCTCTTGGTAAAGCCAATATTTAATAAAAAAAATTCCATTCATTCATACCATATATGAGGAGATTGTTTCAAACCATATAAAATACATAAAAGATGAAATTATTTTTTTGCACCTTGTTGTATACAACCTTTGGTTGCTACATGAAGATTTCTTTGTGCAAAATGCCATTTAGAAAAGTCATACGAACATCCATTTGGTGAATTTCAAAATTAAAGGTTTCAACAAAGGAAAATAAAATAATACTTTAGACCTAGTCAACAAGGGACAACCTATTTAATGGTGTTCTATAATGTTGACCCAATTATTGGTTGAATTAACTCATTAGACATAATGTTAAAAGAAAGCAACATCTAACCTAATCTCTAGCAAAATTAAGGTAGATAATTATTATTCAGGGCTTATCCTAGATATTATATTTAAGAAGTGGTTCCCTTTATTTGAAATGCCTTCACCAAGAAACAACAACTCCAGAAAAATTTACATCATTAGCCAGCCAAGAGCAATAGGTTGTTCAACAATGAGAGGCTTCAACTAAACTTGTTACAAGGAAGTAGTTCTTAAAGGAGAAAATACCAACACATTCAACAACTAAAGACACACACAAAACCCCCTATTCCAAGGCACAAATTAAGTCCTAAACCTATATGTTTCTATACTTCTATTTCTTGCATTGGATTCTTGAGTTTCAATTCTTCATCTTTTCCTTAAATTGAGTTCCTGATGTGATAACGTTTTCTATTGTCTACTTGTGAAACTTCTATTAGATTTGTTTCATTGATTGCCTTCTCTTTTAATCTTGACATAGTTGCTTTCCATGTTGTGGGGAAGTTAGATTTTACCATCTTGGTTTTTAATTCTAAATATACCTCACCACCAAGAAAGAAGTCTAGAACTACTTTTAGGTCACAGGTTGTTGATTTAAAAGAGGATGAGGAGCGAACTTTGTTCAGATGAGATGGGAGGTGGAGGTGGAAAAGAGCTTTAAACAATGACTATTTTAGGCAACTTGGAGGAAGAACCTAAGCCAATCTAGACTAGGTAATTGACAACATCCAAGTTGAACTTGTTGAATCTATTGAACTTATAGTACCAATTACAAAACTCACACAACCTCTAGTTGTAGTTGCAAAATCATCACAACTTGTTCAACCTATAGTTGAACTTGTACATGTAGAAAACCCATAATTTTTTATATCCCAACCTATCCCAATTTTTGGTCATTTCATAAATAACCAAAAATAGATTATAATGTTTTTAAAACAAGTTGCCCACAACTTGGTCAAGAACATTAGAAGAACTTGCTAACCTCAAAATTAAATTTGAGCAATCCAAAAAAAATTCGTTTGAGACCCACAATGCTTGCAAACCTATAGCTTAAAGTTAGAGATAATGTAGAAAACTTTAAAGAACTATGATAAAATTGGTCATAGTCAAGGGGCAATTGAATAAGGTCAACATGAAAACTAGAACCTATCAAACAATTTGAAAGAGGCAAAATAGGTTGTTAAGAAAATAAAAAACCTACAATAAAAATATGTTGAACTTAATCAACTTCATTAGAAAACTCACAATGATTTGAAACATATCCAAGCTAATCTGGAGCGAATGATGCAAGACTATGCCAAAATGGAGGTGTCGAGTATGTAACAACAAAGTATCACAACTAGTTTGGAACAAACCTGTCAAAAGCTCAAAGAACAACATGTAGCTACCCACATAAAGTTTGAAGGGAAAAAGAAACTTTAACTACCCAAATTTAAGAATGGAAAGGTCAATACGAAATAATTAAGGTGTAATTGAGCAAACCAAACCCCATTCTACTTGTTAGGATGAATAATAGGTTGAAGGAGTTCGAGGAGTTATTACTAGACAATACACTATTCAAAGTGTAGAATCAAGCCTTGGGAGATAAAAACCCCAAGTGGAAGGAGTGGTGGCAAACTAGTCAAGAGTTTACAGAGGAGCAGATTCAAGAAAACATGGATTTAACCCACTCTAATGAATACAATTACCAACTAGAGCTACAAGCATATGAAACCACTTCCCCTAACTTTAAATATGAACTTTTTAGTTTTGCATCTATGGAGATTTAAATCAATAGTAGAATCCTAACAACACCATTTGTGGTACAACTTGTTACCATTACTAAACCAATTAGCCCATTAAGAGGTGAAATAAGTTTAAAGATCATACCTTTACCTATTCAAACTTTTACCATACATGTTTAGGTTACCACTTTTACTAATGAACCTATGGGAAGTAGTGAGAAATCTATTAAGGAATAGGTTGAAGCTATTGATCCCTCATTTACTATACTAGATAATGGAATAAGACCTTTGGAGTTCTTATTTGTTAGTTTACTTCTAGCCCCACACTAGATAGGTATAGGTCAAGAGATTACTTTGATTTCTAGTACCCTGCATGTTTCAAAGGTATTCAAAAAACCCATAGTGAGCTTTGAAGACCTGATTAACAAAGGATTATAGCATTGATAGGTCTTCAAATTTTGAAGCAAACTAAACTTATGGAGGAAATAGGTGCTAAACTTGTTGAAAGAACCATCAACCAACCAGTTGCAAAAGACCAAACTAACTAGGACTTTGAACTAGCATTTCAAGGACAAAATGTAGTTTTCAAAGGGGGATATTGTTACCCAAATTCAGTAACAAGTGACCTAATAGGTTATAGATTTAAGCAAGTTGTTAAACTTAACATGTGATTTAACTTGTTATTTAATCTAACTTGTAGCATTAACTTAACCCATTACTGAACTTGATAAGTCATATTATGCTAGGTTAATAGACAAGTTAACATGTCAGTCAATCAGTAGTTTATACAAGAGGTGGTTGAATAGGTAGTTGAATAGGTAGTAAAACAAGGTGTAGTTTTTTGAAATTTTGGACTGTTAGTTGAAGTATCGGCTAATGACTGTTATCTTCTTATAGAACAATTTTTAAGGTTGGAACCAGTCATATCTCACTCCAACTTGTTTATGGATTACACTCGTTATTACTTATGAAATATTTGATATTGTCCAAACTAGAATAAAATCATGACCCAACACCTCGTAGAGTTCAAAATAGTCGACTACTAGAACTAGAGAAATTCCAAGAAAACCAATTAGTAGCACAAGACCTCATAGCTTCTAACCAATGGAATTGGTTGTTATGGTCCCAAAACTAGTACATTGAGACAAAATACCAGTTTGGAGAGTTTGTTTTATGGTTTGTAACGACTATCGAAACACATAATCCTAGGTTTCAAAGACAATGATTTGGACCATATAGGATCTACTATTGTTTACCAAACAATACAATACTAATAGTGATTATTAATAAATTTGATCCTAACTCAGTACTGGTTAACATTAACAAGTTAAAACCTTATAGGTTTATGAAAAATCACACTCTTCAACTTGTTTTAGTTAAACCTAATGACTTTTTATGAGAGAAACTAATGGAGGCAACCCATTCTGATAACCTATGCACTAAACAACCAATTGAGGTAACCCATTCTAATAACATGTTCAATGAAGAACTAATTGGGACGAACCATTTTAGTAACTTGTTAAAGTTGAAGAACTAGTGCAGCCTAACACTAGAGGTTTGATAGCAAAAAACCCAGCTAAGAAATAAACATACAATGATTTGTTTAATCTAGAATTGGGTGAAATGGGTATTAATGATTTGTTGAAAATGCAATTGGTTAGAAACCTACTAGTCAACCTTACATCCATGCAAAGTAATGATGTTCCAATAAATTCAATTATAGGTGTTAGCTTTTTAAGGAAAGTGTGCCCTATAAGTTACGTTAATCTCCAAGCATCACCATTTTTCATTCTATGGCTGCAGTATAAAGAACCAGCATACCCCTTACAATGTCTTTTCATTTTTTCATTTTGGATTATCTTATATCCTTTTTTGCACCAAAATGAGGCAATGAGTGCTTGGATTAGTTGAAAAAAAGAACAAGCAAGAGGGAGGTAGAGTTGAAAAGACAAAAAAAGGGAAGAAAGATAATTAGAAAGGAAGCTTTTAGAACTAGTGTAATTTACATTAAACCACTTGCACCAAGGCTATTTTTTGTATTTCAAGAAAATAGTGAAAGTTATCGGAAAGAAAAAGATGTAGAACATGAAATTTTTGGAGCATTAAAATGTGTTGCTATTGTAGGAGAAGGATTTGAGAAAATATTACAAAGCATTCAAAGACATTTTCACCTCCTACACTTATAGTTGTCATAATTAATGATTATGAAGAGGAAGAATAGGTGGAAAGGAAAACTACAGAGGTAGAATAAGAAGTTGAACAACCTACTGAAGTCGAACAATTGGCGAATTTTTCATTAGCACCAGTTGAAGGAGGATTCTTTGATGTAGAAGTTGATTTTCTTGACACACATGTTGTTATACCTACCAAAGCCCAATCCAAATACATGATGAGGCACAAGGGAAAGGAACAAGTGGATATCCAATAAGTAATGGACTTTTGAAATTTTCCTACATTTTTTGTCACACATGCAAAACTCATGGATATGGACTTCTATTTTATAAATTTTTAGTCTTACGTGCTTGAAACTTTGGGATATTGGATGAATTATGTCTAAAAAATTAATTAAGATCCATTGAATGAATGGAATGTGATTTTAATGTATTATGTTATGAGCTCTTTAAAATCCCAAAAACTATAATTATTTTAAAATAGTTTTTAAGCATTTAAAAAAATTCTTTTGTGATTTTTTGGTATGTTTTATAGCATCATGATTTGAAATTGGAAATGGAAAAACTATGTTACTTTCAATATCACCTAAATATTAATATTTTAAACTAATTTTCAATTACATTAAAAAATGACTTCGAAAAGGGACTTTAATATGTCAAAATTGTGACACCCTAGTGTGCTTTTGCTTAGTTGTTTGTGGTGAGAAGATCACTATTGACCAAACATTAATCGCTTAATAATTTGGTGTCAGTGTTGAAAAAACGGTTGATGCAACGAGCACATTGGTCAAGGAGGCCCAAGTTGCTCTCAAGAACATAGCTGGATAATATGCGCTTGTTAACAAAGAATAATGGAATGTCATTTGGATGAAGGATGAATACCACACTAAGTTTGCAACAATTTTACAAATCATTTATCGATGGGAAAGGTGAACTTGTTTCAGTAATTGCATTGTCATTACTCTTAATTTGGTAAACAAGGTGAAAATTTTTAATTAGTGTTATATTATGTTGACACAAATGTTAATGGAACTAATCACCAAAAGAATTGAGCACCAAAAGAAGATTGTAACAAGGTTAGCAGCACAAGAAGGCAACAACCTATTACTTTGGACTAGTTATAGAAGTTTATTTATGACATTGGGGTGCAGTCACAATAACATGTACCTCAATAAGTGTAACGTTTATTTGGTTTTTTTATGTTTTAAAATCATAATTTAATTTGATGTTAAAATTATAAGATTTGTTTATATAATTGTATTTTTAATATATCATGGGAACATGTGAATTAATTTGAAATTAATCCAATGAATAAAGAATTAACAAAAACACTCATTAAACATTGTAATGTTTGCTTTTAAAGAATAAAAGGACTTGTAAATGGATTTCAATTTTTTTGAAAATGACATTTTTTCACAATTTTTTAACATGAATAATAATAAAATAGTATGAAGAAAAATTTAAAATTTTTAAAAGATATTTTCAAAAACAATTTCAAGAATATTATTCTAGGAACCTTTCCCCAAAAGCAATCACAAAAGTAGTCAAAAAGCAAGCGGGTGGGGTTTGTGTTATCCCATTTACACCCATTGGTTTCCTTTGTCAAAGGATGATACACATGTTGACTCTTTAAAACCACAATTAGTTCAAAAGAAAAAGAAGAAAAAGGTTACTATGGAGCAATCTAAAAAAACCTTTCCTAAGGTTGTGACCAAGGAACAATTGATTAATGAACGTTGATCGATGCACTCAACTAACATATTGCCATGACCAATTCAATAGTCACATAGGTGAAGATACAAACTGAACCATTAGCACCCAAGGACTAGTTAAGTTTATAATTAACTAGTTCACCACCAAAGAAAATACCTTACACCTATCAACAAATTGTAATTATGGAGGGCTTAGGTGATGAAGACATGGAAGTTGATGTTACTACATAACCATATTACAAATAAATAAAGACGGAAAGTGACCAATTCATGGAGGATTGAAGTGAACTTAACTTTGAACAAATATTGAATCTAGAGCCTTTACCCAATCAAAAAACTTATACTCCTATAGAACAAGCTAACAACTTGTTGTCAATGGGTACAAAACCAATTCAACTGGTTCAATCTAAATTTGTTTGTATTTTTATGATGTTGGTAACTTATGTTCAACACCAAAACCTAAAATATGTTACACTTTTCTTTGAACAAGTAGCCCTAGTTGCCCAGACTTGGTTTTAGACAATAGACAACTTAATTAATTTGAAAACCAAATACAATATTGTTGAGATATTGTTAGAGGACACTAACAACCAGCTACAGGTTCATTGCTTATAATTAATTAGCCATAAACAAGCCCTATAGAATAGAAATAAGGACCTAGCTACTGTGAAAACCTAGTTCCTTACAGTATAAACAAAGAATAAGCACATGGTTGCAAAAATTGCTAAAGTTGAAAAGGCAATCAAAAAGGCTAAAGCTCTGCAACAAGAGTATAATGGGCTAAATTAGGCTCATTTCAAAACCCATAAAGACCTAAAGGCCTTACAAACTCACTTTGATTGATAAGTAAGGGACTATGGCAAGATGGAAGCCATTACTGTACAACGGGAAAAGAATTTGTTGGAGCTAGAAAACACATGTTTGCAACAAAGGGAATAGTTGACACAAGTCAACATTAACATGGAGAACCGTACCCATGAGCTTTGGATATAGATCCAAACATTAAAAGGCGAATTGGAAACACTTTGTCAAACACTAAGTAAAGTTTATCAAATTACATATATGGATAAACGATTGAAGGAATGTGAGGGATTATTCTTGGACAATGCCTTGCTTAAGGTACAAAACCAAACATTGGCTAATAAAAACTTGAAATGGAAGGAATGGTAGCAAGCAAAATAGGAGATTACAAAAGAATAGATCCAAGATAGTTTGGAAATAGTTCATGCAAATGAAGAAGCCTACATTAATGAACTAGTTGCTTGTCGATTATAGTTTGATGGCTATACATATGATCAGTTTATTAGTAAACTAGTTGAGGTACTTGTTATTGTTTTCTAGAAATTTTCAATTGTGCAAGCAACAACTGTAGCTACAAGTTCTCAAAATGAACTTGTGGTCACTATCACTAAGGAACTAAAACCAATCTAAGGAGGAACAAAGCTAGCCATTGTTGTAGTTGTTGTAGTTATTAATACTCAAGTAAAAGGACTGAAAGAACATGTTAATCCCAAACCTATACCATTAGTTATACTAGAGATTGGGGTAGGTGGAAAGGTTACTTTGATTAACACTATTACACATGTTTATGAAGTTTTCAAGACTTTAAATATAGTACTAAACAACACACTTGTTGTTGAGACACCAAGATTTCAACTTATTCCTTTAGTTAAACCTATTGATACCACAAGTGAACAACTTGTTAATGATTTAATAGGTAGTTCTAGGTGATTAATTTTGAGGACGAAATCTAGTTTTGAAAGGGGGGTTATGTTAACCCAAAATTTCAAATGTGTACATACTAACTAGTTGTTATTAATTGGTAACCAATGAGACAATATAACTTTTAGATTTAGTATAATTATTGTTGGATAACATGATTTTAAATGAATTGGTTTGTTGAAATAATCAGTAATAAGTGAGAGTAACTAAGGGGTTGAGTTAATTAGTAACTAGCTTGTACAATAGCTAGTTTGATGATAACATGTTAGTTTAAACCTATGACCAATAGTTGCTATAGTTTAAATTTAAGCTTTATCAGCTAATGACTATTTAATTTTTTAAAATGTTATGTTTGGAAAAAATAGAAGAACGTGAGAATTGATATAAAGATAATTTGGGAACTTCTTGTAAACTTTTGATCTATTTAGAACTTATTTTTTTCTTTTATTTTGGAGACTCCTTCTTGCTTGTATTTTTGGTGTATGAATAGGTTCATTTAGAACTTAGATATTTTCATTCCTTCAATTTGCTAAGCAAGATTAAATTTAATGTTGTTTTTTGACTTTGGAAGAAAATAATTAAATCTAATTTTCTATAATTATTGATTTGTGACAACCTATTGATAACACTTAAGCTAGAATTAGAAAGCTTAAAAGATAAAAAACTTTTAAATTTAAAAAGAATAGAAGAAACCTTTAATAGTTACCAACGTTCAAAATAAAGTCCATACATATTTTCATCTATAAAGATCATTCATCCATGGACACATGGCAAAATATTCCTCCACGTCACCAAATATTTTGTATTATGTGTCAAAAAAATTCTCCTAATATTTTATCCACATGGACAAAATATTTTAAAAAAAATTTAGTCCCATTCATTTGCTCATGCTCATATTCGTAGGCTCGTGGACTAGCATCCTTGTAAGTACAAATAAGAAATATTGATTTTACATGTAAGATATCAACATTGATTCTAACCTTCTCACCTTGTTTTTTTAATCATTTAACATTAAAGAACACACACACTTTGGTTCTAGATTTTATGGTGCAAACAACTCAACCAATATCTTCCAAAAATGAA
Source organism: Sphagnum tenellum (assembly GCA_963921925.1). Taxonomy (NCBI): domain Eukaryota; kingdom Viridiplantae; phylum Streptophyta; class Sphagnopsida; order Sphagnales; family Sphagnaceae; genus Sphagnum; species Sphagnum tenellum. The sequence goes on along the minus strand of OY998147.1, from coordinate 6,340,395 downwards.
TGACAATCAACACCTTGCATAAACATGTTGCATTGTTTCAAAGTTATCAAAACCTAACTTATCATGCAACAATAGCTTGCAATGGCTACATATGAATAGAGATGTTGTAGAAGTACTAAAGTTGCAACAAAAGAACATCCAAAATTCCCCACTTGTCCAAGTTAACTTAGATTAGTAAACTTAAGACTTTGTTTGGGTTTTTGTTTATTTGTTAGGAAACCTATCATAGTATAATTTAAAATTCAAAAAAATGAACTTTAAGGTGTGTAGCAATACATATTATTTAATGTTTACAAAAGAATAATCACAAATCTTGTAAGTCCAAGACCTAATGTCCATTAGCCATCAACCACTCCATGTTCTTTCTTCAACATTGTTGCCATCACAATTAACAAATATGGAACGAAGAAACAAAGGAATATAAAGATAAATACTTGATCAATTTCAGACAAATCTAACCCATCCAATGTCACCAAAATCCACCAACCCCCAATGACACAGGTTGCAACATGCAATCTACCTTTCTAACACATAAGGAAAAATCCTTGAAATTGTAATTGAACAGATTTTTGGAATAACAATTTTAAAGTTGATGCCCCAAGGATGCACTCTTATGGGAACCTTATATATAATGAGGTTTCCAATATTTAGATGATCGATGTGGTATTCAGCATAGGTTCTATCTCAAAGCAAAGTGGTTGTGTTACAACATTTTTTACATGTTATGTGTTTTCAATTATTGAAACTGTTCATATCTTTCACAATGTCAAACATCCTCATCTCTTTGCTCAAATCCAAAAAATTTCAAAACTATTGGTTACATGAACAATGCGAAAAATCAAAACATTCTAGTACTAGGGTTAGGGTTGATGTTGTAGATAATGTGTAACTCACAATTACAAATGATATCATGCATTTGAAAAAGCTTTGATTTTTTGCAAAGCTTGTACACAACACAACATGTTCATCACTACCAATGTGTGTTTCAAAGTTCAAGCAACAACATGCATTTCAATGTCCTTCCCAACAATGACTACACACAAAACATGAAAGAACCTTGTTTAAGGCATGGTCCTTGTGAAAAAACAATTTATGTGATCAATCATTGGCCCATAAGATGGACATAAACCAACAACTACGATTAATATGATAGAATATATATTTTACCAAAATAGGACTCCACAACTTGGAATCCATGACCAAAGTCTTGATGTTGTGTAATTCTTACTTTTTGGATTTTTATACCCTAGAAATATGTTTTTTACATTTATTTTACATGGGGTGGTAACAATAAGGATTTGAGGCTAAAAGAGCCCTTTAAAATCTTTAAATGATGTATTTTCATTGTCCTATCCCTAATGGCCAACTTTCTTGAAAAGTTCTTACATCAATGAATTCTTTTCTTCTAAACTTCTGATCTATTAATCCATCTAATGAAGGCCTTATATACCATCCCTTTTATTCATTTTGTGAGTTAAATAAAACCATCATCTATCCTCATTTTCTGGTCTTTTAATGTTTTAAATCCTTGTTATTGTTCCTAATACTAGTCATATATATATTGTATTAGGATTCAAATGGACATTATATTCAAATCACTTTTGTGATTGGCTCACAAATTTCATGTCATGTGAAGGTGTTATTTAAAAGAACCTCTTAAATACAATAAATAATCAAAATTTTGAATCCTAAAAATGTAAAGAAATACTTGACCCCGTGAATTTTTTGAATGCGACAATCCTTTTGGAGGACCCGATCATGCATATACCTAATTTTTCTTTCACATCCATCATTTTAAAATACACCATTGGTAAACCAAAATCAAAATCTTGTACATTTTGTCAAAAGAGAATACACAAGAAAAAGTGGAATATATGCATATGCAAAAGGTATTGCAATTTTTTTCTCATGAAAAAAAATAAAAATTTATACAAGAAAATGGGGTTATTGCACCTCCCATTGAGGTGGAAAATTATGGTCTACACAAAAATGAAGGTATGCACCTCTGACATTCAAACTATGATTTGCACCTACTATCATTGACAACTGTGATTTTATATTCAAGGATATTGTTGTAGAAGATCATGATGAAATTGCTTGCAAGATAACAAGGGGTGAAACTCACCTAAAATAAGTCATTGATGAAGCATGAAATAATCAAAGAACTTGCAAGATGACCATGGTACTACCACTTACACCACCAAACAATGTAGATGAAGAAGAACAACATGGGGGGAGCTAGGTCACCCAAAATCACAATTCATGGGAGTTGCAAGATGATGATAAAAAAAAGAATGGAAAATGACAAAGGGAAGAAAAAGCTCACTTGATAAAGGTCATTGTTGAAAGTCACAACAATGAAAGGAATTGCAATATGACAAGAATGGCACCAATTACATTTGAAAAAAACCTAAACAAAGTGGAGCAACATGGGAAGAGTTCACAAAACCACAATGAAAAAGATTTTGCAAATAACTGTTCTTTCCTGTTGTCTACCATTTGTTGGTTTACTCCCCTTTTTTCTTTTTTCCTTTGTTTCTTTTCCGAATGAGCATCACTTCCATAGTTGTTGTTTTGAATATTTTTTTAGAAAAAAGAAAAATAAAAATGCAATCTGAATTACGGTTATTTTATGCATATTGCAACCATTTGTTTATTTTTTGACAAAAATCAAAATTTTATAACTAGATGAGGGCATTGCAGCTTCTAATATCATTGAAGATCATGATTTATTTATACAAGTTAGAGTATTGCTTTGCAACTATGCTCGCATGGCATCACATGGTGAAAGAAAATACAGAAGACAATCTGAGTGTACTTAAAAATACATGCATGCACCTTGTGTAAGTGTGAAGCCCAAAGTATGGCCAATGTATAGTGTAATTGTTAAAACTGGAGTGTGTAAGTGTAAATGAGTTAATGCCCATAGTTTAGGAACATTTACTGCCCACAGTTTAGAATTTTATTGTGAGAAGGCTGGATAAAGTGAAGAATATGAGCCAGCAATCAACGTGGAGGTAAGGCAAATCCAAATGGTATAGGGGTGAAACTTCATTGAGGACCAATTTATGTGAGAAAATTAGCTTGGTTCCCTGCTTTTTTTCTTTTTTCTGCCTGATTACAGTTTTCATATTTACTCCTCATTTCGCCCAGTGTTTGGATAACTCTAAGTTATGTCTTCTTTTCTATCCCCTTTTTTAAGGGATTGAAAGTGGGCCATCAAGTTGCAAATAAATTTTTAGTTTAAGGCCCTCCAAAATGGATCAGCCACTTGGTGGCAGGTGGTTTGTGTAGCCCCAAATCACAATTGGTTTCATGATGGCCTGTAGAGGATACTCTTTTTTGATCCTCTACTAGGATTACTAGGTTTGTGTGTTTTGGGAACGAGGGGGCGATGCTGTATGTTTGGACAACAATGAAACATGGCCTATTCCTAGCCGACACAATATCACAAGGAAGAGTATCCTTTTTACCAGACACAACATGTCCATTGCGTCATGTGACTTGAATGGCAAGTGCTTTCTCTCAAGCTGCACATGCTTTTGTTTGATACGCTGCAACAAACTTTCAGTCCAAGAAAGCAGGAAGAATGGAAAGCTGGGTGCACAAAAAACAACTGTCATACTTTAATCAACATCATAGTAAAGCTTATTCCAGCTTCTTTAGGCAAAAGAATACAAATCAAACCAATTTTTTTATTTGCTTTATGAAGAAAATAGGAAGACAAAATTTTACTTGGCTTCTTTTTTTTCAAAGTTGTGCACCCATGTCCATTGCTTTTGATACTGTCAACATGGGTTACTGGACAGATATGTCCTGTTTGCTTGTTTTGAGTTGGCATGGGCTCTCTCCCTAAGTTGCTGGATTCCTGGAGGTTTCAGCTGCATTATGGGTGTCATTTGCCTGCAAAACAAAGAATTGGTTTCAAAATGGTTTCAGTTGTGACTTTACAAGGCAAACAAAATTGCCCATACTTTTTGAGATAACCATCAGTACCTCCACATCACAATTGGTTTGTTCTTGGCAGTTTTTTTTTTCTGGCTAACTGGTTGAAAGGAGAATATTCTTTCACAGATTTGTAAATTTTTGGCCAAATTTGATCACACCTCAGAAAAGAGTTTGCCAGATTTTGACAGGTTCGTAGTGTTAAGGAAGGTTTTTCTGCCGTATTTTTTATTCATTTTGAGAAATTTCAATAACTTGTTGCCATCAATGCTAAAATCCTTGTTGGGATGATCACCAGCCACTACTAACTAAATGAAAAAATAAAGGGCTGATTCTCAGCACCCACCAGAGCTTACTCACTTTTTCTTCTGAAGATTTGCAAGGATGCAATGTCAACTCAACAAATGAAAGTTGTGACCGAAAATGTTACTCTTTGACATTGTATAAGTACTTGCTACTTATTTTCTTCAAGGATTCTGGCAAGTACCCTTAGTGACAACCGTTTGCATCACCTGGCAGCCTGAAACGCATGCCCAGCTTTGCACAGCTCCATCGGTACACACCCAGCCTCAATTTTTTTCATGTTGGTGATGGAGCACTAGTGGTGATCAACCCAAAAAAAGATTTAGCGATAGCAACAAGTTACTTGGAAACTCTCAAAACAGTAGAAAACCTAACTGAACAATAGGAACCTGGTGAACTCTTTTTTGGTGTTTGATAAGGTTTGGTGAAGTTTTCAAGAATCTGTGAAAGAATATTCTTCTTTTAAAAAATTTGGATGCAATTTTGCACTATTTCACCAAGAAAAAAAAGGCTGGTAGACACACAACATCATGTCAGAGTATACATGGTGTGTTGGGTGAAGGAGGAGGCCAGGTCTTGTTTAGTGCATAGACTTATCTATCTATTAGGCAAGGTAGTTTGTCTTGTTTGTCACCCTGAGATCTCCCAAACCACAGCGCTTCATGCCACACTCTTGGTATCTTTGGAATGGTCTTGAAGTATGGGGTGGACTGACTTGGTTTGAGACTGTTTGGAGCTACAATGTGGAAGCTATTATTGAACCATTTTCTCAATGAAAACCAGATAAAGTCGAAATTGAAAAGTGTATTAGAAGTTGGGGCATTCTTGATGCTTTTGGAAAGCCCTTGGTGAGTCAAATTCAATAGAGTTTATTTCACAATTTTCAGAGCTAAGGTGTGTAAGATATTGTTTTCTGAGTGGAGTTTTTGCTGGAAATTTAAACAAATCACAAAAATTGGGTTTGGAAGGAAAATAAGTTGAGCTCTCAATGTGTTCACACTTGGGCCAACAGCACAAGCTAGACTAGTACTGTCTTAAGATGAAAGTACAATTAGGTTGAAAGTCCAAATGGTGCAAGTATTGGTAACTTGATTGTTCACTAAAATAGACCTGTATTAGCTTAGGATGAAATTACACAACAGGATGAAGGTTCAAGTAGTGCAAGTATTGATTGTTCACTACATAGACTTATATTGCCATGGATGAAAGTACACAATAGGATGAAAGTTCAAATGGTGCAATTATTGATCATAGTGAGAATAACATGAGTGTGATCAGTTCATACTGTAACAGAGGGACAGCTGCAACATATCTCCGTCTGGAAAAGGAATATTCCTTAGTATTCCAAACATTCTTTATTTTCCTTCACACATTTTGGTTCTTTGAAAATAGTATTCACTGAGATTTTCAACATTTCCTACAAGTAATATAATTAGTGTGAAAGCTGCCAAGGTACTTATGTTATTGCACGAGAAACAAAGTCAAGTGATGGTCAACAACAACAACCACCGCACATGAGCCACTAAGTTACTTTGTGACCGGATAAAAAGTTATTCTAATTGGTGTGAATCCAACAAGTGTTAGGGTTTCATTGTTTTGTTTGATTATTGTCAATGGCCGTCAACTTTTGCGCACTTGCAGCGGAAACTCATCCTATTTCTACTGCAAGGAATGCATGGGTTGGTGACCTTGTTTGTTTGTGTGTTATGGAGGACAAGAGTTGTGCCGAACAATGGATGGTGGAGGAGCGACTGCATTGAAAAAGGTTTGTGGAATGGATGATAGGAAGTAAAAATAAGAAGCAATGTGAAGAAGAAAAGAGGCAAGTTCTTTCCGCTATGTATTTTTCTTGTTTTGAGTTCTCAGACTACTAAGCTAGTTGTTGACAAAACTTTGTTGCGTCAATGACTTAGCAAAGTAGTTGTTCAAATCAATGTAAAGATAGATGTGAGGGGTTGATATCAAGGTATGATGAAGAATTGAGGAGTTCGAGCCGTAGAACAAAGGGGCATATATAGGAGCATCTAGGAATGGGGAGATTGAGTTGCAATGTTGTAGATCTATGTTATAGGAAATTGACAAAGAGTACCAGAAACCTCAAAGGGGTGTCCTTAAGGTGGGTAGGATGAGACAAACAAGATCAAGAGTGAAAAGGAAATTTGAAGAGAGAAATTTGTCATGCATTCCTACATAAGAATCTATCCTACTAAATGGCTTTAGATGAGCCTGGTACCTATTGCTCAAAGTCAAGTTCTGCAGAAGCATTTAGATTTAAGGGTCTTTAGATTTTTAGGTTTTCAGTTGAAAGAAATGGAGATACACTGCATTGTTGCATTAAGTGGGAAAGTGTTATTGTTGCATTCAATGGAAAAATGTTAGCAACTCACATGGACTGAATGAACCTTGAAAGTTTTAACCTCAAGGCTATACCTCGATAGAATCTTGATTCTTAGTAATATGCATAAGAGTTGGGTAGTCAATAGTTCATGGCCATTAAAAAAATGTAGGCTGGAAATTCATGCATCTGTGATAGGTCTACCAATTAGAAGATATGAGAGTTGATTCTGTTGAAACCATAGAATGTTAACTAAAGCCCTCATTGACATCGGAACATTAGAAATTCAAGGACTATTATGTATTGTATGGTGCCAAAAGATCTAATTTTGTTTAGATTGATTGGAAGTAATCAAGTTTGCTATTTGTATTTTCCACTTTCTTTTTTGATACAATTTGACTTAACAATTGACCCACTACTATAGGTCTTGCATGCCTAGGTTGAATAAGCACCTTCACCTTATTGAGTGAGGCCTCATAATGACCATACTATTAGTCTTAAGAAATGTTAAATTTGGAGTCAATGGCCTTAATTTAGTGCATGCCTGGAGTATTTTTAATATTTAAAAACAATTTAAATGAATTTTGGGGGTTTTATCAGTGTTGGTTAGTTTGGATTTTCACTCCAGTTATTAACTACTTGGATGGGCTTGAATGAACCAGGAGCCACCAGTGCACCAGTTTGGGATGAAGCCATTCAAGCCTTTTGGGGGATGAACTCAAACACATCCAAGTCGGGCATTTTTATTTTCCTCTTCCCCTACCTAGGGTTTTTTCAGCCTTTTTATCTACCCCAAAATTTTCCCCTCCTACCTACCTCCCCTATCTTAAACCCTAAACCTTCCCCTACCTTAAATTCACCCTACTTAAACCTACCTTATTTAAACCTAAATTCATTTTCTCCACTCCTAACATCCCTAGAGTGCTACAGATGTGGAATGTTGTGGAGTGTCGAATTCTCAAGTTGTGGAGAGTTCGAGCTGTGGAGTGCTGAGTTATGGTGCTTGAGAGCAACATTAGAGGTAAAAAAACCTTCATGTCTTGTTTTTTTTCATCTTGTCGTTTTCATGGTTTTTATTTGGTTTAACTTGCTAGAGCTCCTACAATGGGTCCCTTGTTTTTTTTTGTGTCCTTTTTTTTCCTCCCCATTGTTGTCCTTTGAAAAACAAAAGATGATGCCGATCACAAAGATCATCGTCATCTTCACCGCTTGTTTTAACTCCTTTCAGAAATGAAAATGATGACAAATAGTCGTCATCTCATTTTTTTAATGGTCACTCTTATGAAAAATAGAAAACAATGACGATCACATAAATCATCATCAACTTTGCTTCCTCCTCCTTGTTCTTGCTCCTCTTAGACTTGAAAATGATAAGACAAAGTCGTTGTCTTTATGTTTTTTTTTTGGTGGCCTTTGTCACTCCTATGAAAAACAAAAGACAACGACAATTTGTGATCATTGTCATCTTCGCCTCCTCTTCTTGTTCTCATTCCTTTTAGACACAAAGATGATGGCACAAAGTTGTCGTCTTCATGTTTTTATTCCCTGGTCTTTGACGCTATTGCAAAAAATATAAGACGATGATGATCTATGATCATTGTCCTTTTTGCCTCTTCTTATTTTCACTCCTTTTGAACATGAAAACGACAACATAGAGCCATTGTTTTTGTGTTTTTTTTCCTTCACCTTTTGATGACAATCATAAATCATTATTATCTTTGCCTCTTCATGTTATCGTTCCTTTCAGACATGAAGATGACGACATAAAACCATCATCTTTGTGTTTTTTCTTAATGGCCTTCATCACTTTTGTGAAAGATAAAAGATGACAACAATCACAAATCATCATCATATTTGCCTCTTCCTACTTTCGTTTTTCTAAAACATGAAAATGATGGCACAAAGCTATCATTTTCATGTCTTTTGTTTTTTCCTATGAAAAACAAAAGACAACTAGATCATGGTCATCTTCTATTAGCGATTCTTGTTGGTGCTACTTTCAAAGGGAAAGCAACACCATTCTATGCCTTTGGTGTTTTGAGAAAGGTAGAAAATTCAATAAATGGTCTTTCAATTTGTCTTCTTATATGTTGCTCCTTTGTTAATGTTGGCCCATTTAAAAGACTTCTCTTTCTTTTGTTCGATTTTGGAAGGGCTCATTTTGTACTCTCTTGATTATTTTTTCACATCAATATGGTTGTTTACTAAGGTTTTTGTTTAGATATGTGTGATTTCAATTGGTAGAAAAAGGAATTGGAAAAGGTTTGTTGCACGATTCAAAAGTTCAAGAGTAAAATGTTGCTCCATTAGAATTGGCAATTGAGGAGCAAAATGTTGTTACATAAGAATTGACAATTGAAGAGAAAAATGTTGTTCCATCATAATTGGTAATTAAGGAACAAAATGCTGCTAGAATAAAGAACTTAGAGTTGATGACAAACAACCAATGTAAATTAGAGTTGGACATGGTGATTGTGTCGAATCCAAGTGATGAAATCCCTCCCAAAACAAATTGGGAATTTTGACCCAAAAGTGGTAGGTTAGATTATTTTGAAATTTACATAAATTAGACTTTATTAAATGTGCATAAGAAAATTTGTACAATCCTCCATCACTTCATGGAAGGTGGAAGATTTTTTTTTGTATTTTTTGTCATTGTAATACTTGAAAAGAAGTTAATTTTGTTTGTAATAATTACATTCTGTTATGTGATCAATCTTGTTTCTAAGGTTTAAAATTAGGTTTATTTTTATTAAAAAATAAAAACTTGTTTTTTGAGTGTTTGTGGTTTAGGTCCAAAGATTGAAATTGACCCCCCTTAGCCACCAACACCCCCTTGTCCACCTGATATTGTTTGTAAGGACAAGGAATGGAGTAAGGATGAGTCAAAATGGAGATATAAAATGGACAATTGCACTATTGCTTATCTTAACCAAACATTTTAAGGAGGTGCATGGTTTAGTGGTAGAGAAGGTCGAACCTAGGAGGTTTTTAACTTCTAAAGGAGGTCCTCAACATCAAGACCATGCTAAAATGAACGTTCATATCTTGGGAGATACCATGGCCATGTAGAGGCGAAATGATCAAAAGGTTGGTGGTTGCATTCATGCCAAAGCTTAACACAAGTGGGATGATTTAGTAGCTGTTGCATAATAATGTTTACCAATACTAAAACCAATTTTGGTCAAATTAACTTTAAAACAACTATTGCAGGTATTGGGTTTTAATGCCTAGGGTGTGGGAAACATGCTTCACAATGCAGCATCACGAATGGAAAAGGATGAGGATTTACAAGAGATAATTTAGTCACTTGTTCTACATATGCACACAAATTGAAAACGACATGGGATGTCAAAAACTAAGATAAAAAATCCACCAAAACAAGTTGAACACAAAAGTTGATGGTTGTATTAAATTTCCATGAATCTAGAATGATTCATGGAAAGTAAGAAAAAGTAATAATCGATATTTATTGTTTTTTTATAAATTTGTTCCATCCAAGGCGTGTTAAGTTTAATTTAGTGGTTTTAGGGTGTTTATAGGGTGTAAGGCATAACAAAGGAAGAGTTTGTTGCAACTATAGTTCATGTCAAGATGCAATGTCGCCATCTATACATTATTTGTCATGCAACAAAGCCTACAAAGGCAACAATTACTTACCAAGTTAAACACAACATTATAGATAATGATATGGTTTTGGGTTTCCATTTTATATAATATGTCAGGTTTTTTTAACCCTTACATTTTTTGGACTACCACTTTTTGAATTTTGGTCTTTTGATATATTATAGAAACATTTTTATTCATTGAGTTCTTTAACATTTTTTGGTCCACCCATTTTTGTACATCTCTTATTAATATATTATTATTATTTTCTAATCACACTTGTTTGATTGGTATATGATTAATCATATATGTCTTTTTGTTGTCATCTTTTTACTGTTTTAGATGTAAGAATCAAATTTTAAATAATCCCATATGCACACTTTGTAATTAATTTGTTTTAAGGTTTACAATATCAATAACGTACATTGTGCAATACCTACATCCTTCCTATTCTAACTTCCATAAGGCCATTTTAAATCTACAATACTTACATATAGGTCTCATAAATAGTTGTAAGTTTTTTTACATCCATTGTAATATTTGTGTATAAATATCCTAAATAGTTGTTGAATTTTTTTACATCCATCATAATATTCATGTATAGGTATCCTAAATAGTTATTGAATTTTTTTTACATCCATCGTAAAACTTGTGTATAGGTATCCTAAATAATTGTTGAATTTTTTTTACATCCATTACAATACTCGCATCATAACGCATTTATTTGCATTATGTTTAAGTTCAAATTACAAAAATTACATGCATGCTTCCTAATAGTTGTTGGGATTTTTTATGTCCTTTGCAATATTTGCATATGAGTTTAAAAATAATTCTAGTTTCCTTCGATACCCACAATGTTTTGTGGGTGAGAATATTTTAATGCTTAATACCTTTAAATAAATTTTTAGATAATTAATTAAAGATTTAATAATTATTGAATTGTCAGATAATATTTCACATAATAAAAAAAATCAAAAATTATTTTAAATGATGGAAAAATGATCAGATAATTATTTAGGATAAATTATGATAATTAATCATTTATAATATGTACAATAATTCTCTAATAAATACTTACTCACACGACATAATACTCTAAAAGTATCAACAAATAATGTCATATAATTAAAGAAATACTAAAAACATATTTCAGATAATATGAATGATTGATTATCATATTTAAATTTTTTAAAAAATCAATGTTATTTAATTAATTTGTTGAACCTTAATTATTCAAATAATTAAAATTTAGACCTAAAAATAAAATTGATAATTTGATATTTAATCTATTATCTTAATTAGATTTTTTAATGTTGATAAGTTATTCAAATCATTATTTTAAATAATTAGTCATGATAATTAAATGTCATAAATGAATTTAGAATAATAATTAATTCAAGTATATATAAAAACATATTTTGGGTACCAAACCACTTATTTGTTATTTTGAAGTGAGCTTACATGTGGGTATTGCATTTAGGGTTGATTTTTCACCTAAGGTTGCCTAAATCACCTATGGATTTCATAATCTTGCATGCGAGTATTGCATATAGGCCTTGGTTTTCATTCAAAGGCACCCAAATTATATTTTGGTTATTTTGAAATGATTTTCATGTGAGTATTCTGTTTGAGGTTTAGTTTTCACCTAAGTTTACCTAAATCACCTATGAATTATTTCATAATGAACTTACATGTGGATATTGCATATAAGCTTGGTTTTCATTCAAAGGCGCTCAAACTACATATTGGTTATTTCAAAATGACTTTACATATGGGTATTGTGCTTAAGGGTGGGTCCTTGTCCCAGGAATGACCATGCATAGATTACCTTTATTTGTGTGGTCTGTATTAGTGACAGCATTCTTACTTTTATTATCTCTTCCAGTATTGGCAGGTGTATTTGCGCCTGACAAGGTAGCGATGCCTTGGTCGAATTTGACTATATGCTGGGAACTGTGCAAAGACGATCAGCAGGGAACGATCACCTATGAATTATTTCATAATGAACTTACATGTGGGTATTGCATATTAGTTTGGTTTTCATTCAAAAGCACCCAAACTACATATTGATTATTTCAAAATGACTCTACATATGGGTATTGTGCTTAGGGTAAGGTCTTTGTCTAAAGTTAACTAAATCACCTATGGATTATTTTTGAATGAACTTGCATGCGAGTATTACATTTAGGGCTACGTATTCATATAATTTTGCAATACTCGCACACATACTTATTTTCACCAATTAAAATCATAGCTTCGATTTTTTTAACAAAACATAAATGAAGATATGTCTTTTACCATTTGGTAATATATCCAAGCTGAGTTTTTTCACCTTCTTTAACAAAATATAAAATGGCATTGCATTGTTTTACATATTTTTAAACCCAAAAAATTCCTCCCAAAATGCACCCTAAATTTATTTTAATTATTAAAGACTTGTAAAAAAATGTTAATTAATTTATATGTCTAAAATTCTAAACTTAAACCATAATCCAATGGTATATACTTGTAATAATTATGAAAAATGTATTTTTAAAATAATTTTTTAATGTGTTATAATACAAAAAATAATAGACATTAAATTATCATAATGCTTAGTAGGCCTAAGTGTCCTAGGTTAATAAACTACCTACATAGCTAGTAGGTTTACTTAGTAAGTTAGACCATTTTGAATACCAACCTAGACCATCTGAGATACCAACTTAAAAAGCCTACACCAATGAGCAAACCCTCTTTTGTGAACAAATAACAACTTGAACACTAATTCCTTTTAGTCAACTATCAATTTTGAAACACTATTGAAATTAGTCAAGCTTTTTCTTGTACTAGTTTTCTTTTTCTTCATTTGTCAATGATGTTACTACATTCTTCAAAGAAAGTGTAGCAAGAAGAATAAAAATATTTTTTGTTGCTTGAATTTCAACCATTGCATTACTAATTTTTATAACCATTATTGTTGTTGCAAAACATTTGAACTATTGTTGTTATTGTGACTATTCTAGAAACAAACTTAGGAAGAAATATGCAAGTAAATTATCAACCATGAAAATGTCATCTCCGGGCATGTAGTTCACGCACCACATCCTTGAATGCACCATCCTACAAGATTGATATCACATACATGTTCATGGGTGGTGGATGATCCATGGCCCACAATAGCATGTTAACATGACTCATCACCTTCATGTAAGAAAAGATGGGTATCCATTTGCAAAGAATTATGAGAAAAAGTTTCATGACAAGTCAAATTAATGGGTGCATTTTAGAATTTTAGAATTTTTATTAAAAAAAATTGGATTATACATAAGCATGGGTTTATATATATAATTTAAGTTATATATATATATATAGCATTACTTGATATGTTATAATTAACAATATATTTAGACCATTATTTAAGCTAATATTATACATCATTAAAAATAAAATTTACATAAGGAATTGTGTTATATATTTATAAAATATAAAATATTACCAACCTACTATATAATTATTTTAGCCAAAAAATTATTTATTATATATCAAAAAAACTTTAATGAAGTTTTCAAATCATACATAGGATTAATATATGGGAATAAAATTTTATTGTTATTATTATTATTATTATGTATACCATCCAAAAAAATGTAAAATCATGTGCTTTAATTATTATTTCTAACCATGCATTAAAATCTTATTAAATTAAAAACTTTATGTTTTTTTTGGAAATCAATTTACAACTTAAAAAGGGAAAAACATAAATATGTGCATCATTGAAAAAATGTTAAGAATGAACTTTAAATTTTTTGATTTCAACAAACTTCAAATTCTAACATTAAGTAGTAAATTTTACATTAAACCTTAATTCCATGTACCATCAATGTGACTGATTTTGCATTACTTTCATTTCTATATATGTTAAATCATATTGTAAGATGAACAAATATTTTTGAAAACATGAATTTCATGATGTATTGGTGAGGTATCAAATATTTTTAAAATATTTTTATGTTTCATGGTTAATGAATTATCACAATATGATACATGTATTACATTTTAACAAAAGTGGGTTAAGGAATACTATACTTTAACAACTATGGAACATATGGAAACAAAACATATTCATAATTATGTTATAGATCTGAATAATTGATCAAATAAAAAACCAATACAATGAACAAAGTTTAAAGTATAAATGTTAAGCATTAAAATATATGAACCAAATTCTTAAACCTTAAAGCATAAGGCTTAACCCCAAAATCCAAATGATATTTGCCATAAGCCCTATTAAACCTTAACCATATAAACCTTTTTTTTTAAAAACTCCTAGTGATATATGCCCTAAACCGAAAAACTATACAAATTATATAATGCAAAATGTAAAAACATTATATATCTAGGAAAATATTTACCAAATTTAAAGCTTTTAAACTACAAATATTTATTGACAAGAAAAAAAACCTTAATCCAGAAAATAAAAATAAAAATCATAAAAAACCAAAAGAGAAAGTATGTTTTTTACTTTTGTGTGATCTTTCCATACTAATTTTTCCACTCTCTTTGAAGAAGATATAGTTTGAAATTATATTGCTTCACATATGTCTAAACCTTAGAAATTTCCCCTCAAATTTAGCCTAGCTTAGGTTAATTACTATAGATTTGTAAATTTTTTAAAAATTAATTTATGTTTCACAAACCCTAAACCTAAGCCATAATCCAATAGTACATATTTATTACATGAAAAGATGCATTGTAATGTCCATTCCATAAATAAATTAGGTAAACAAAATCTAGTAAAATATGCATTAACTAAACCCAACATGGTTGTAACTATGACATTGTTTCCATTATAAATTGTTTGTAATACATACATATGGGGACCTATGTTCATCATCCATGAACTAGGGCAAACATTAATAAATTGATAGGTAAGATTAGGGGGGGGGTGGGGGCTGGAAAAAATGAGTAAGTAGTTAGTTAGGTATTTTGCTATTTAAAAATCGTAAGTACCTAGGTCAGCATAATGGTAGGTAGGAACGTGGGTGCATAGGTAGAAAAGTAGGTATATAGGTAGGTAGTTGGGTTGGTAGCAAGTTAGTAAATAGAAAGGAAGTTCAAGGAGCAAGGTAGATAGGTTATTAGGGTAGGTAGGAAGAAACTAGCAAGGTAGCTAGGTAGATAGGCAAGTTAGTATGTAGGAAACAAGCTACCTTATCAAGGTGGCTAGGTTTGTAGGGTACTTATGTGAATAAGAAGGTTGTGTATATAGGGTTGTTAGTTAGTAAGGTAGCTAGGTTAGTAAGGTAAATAATTAATATAACAACTAAGTTAGTAGGATAATTAGTTATTAGGGTAGCTATGTTAATAGGGGATAATTAGTAAGGTACCAAGGTTGGTACAATACCTATGAGGGTAGAAAGATGAGCAGGGTAGCTATGTGTGAGGTCAAGTCGAGGGAAAAAACAACCAAGAACAAAAATTTTAAAAATAAAGTATAGTGGTTAGCGAAAAAAAAACAATGATGAACCACAGCCCATCCAACGGATAGAATGGCCAATTGGTGCATTAATGGTTGTTTGTTCATTTTAGCCCTTGGATTACTAGTTTAGAAATGGAACTTAAACTAAGAACCACAACTAAAATAAGGAACTAACCTACACTTATAACCAAACCAATAATTGGCGTATATAAGTTGTGGTTGTTCATTGTTTAAAACAACAATTTTTAATTAATTAATTATATATGGTTAAACATGTTGTTATTTCAAGTACATTTGAATTTTTATTTTAAGGTGGGATGCAAAGAAATGGCATTAGGCATGGAATTAACATAGGTGATCACATTATATCAATGATATAGTCTTCATACTTAAAAAAATTAATTTAAACCTATGTTGAATTAGGCCGAATTAGCTTCAATTTGAACTGGACTTGTTTAATATTGTTTTTTTGAAAAATAGAAAATTAGTAGTCTTGAAATGTGAAGAATTGGGTTTGGAATTGGACCAAAGGTTCTATTTAAAAATCATTGAACTATAATTAGGGGTTCTTCAAATTTTAAAAAAGGTTGAAACACGGATTGAAGGTTCTCTTCAAAAATAAGATTTGACCAACATTGGTTTTTTCCATGGTACCAATGTAGGTGTTACTTCACTCAAGGTTGTCTTGCAAAACTAACCTTCTTGAAAATATGGGTTCTATTTGGTTGTCAACTCCCTAGTTAAAAGGCATAACCTATCTTCTAGTGTTGGGCGTTACCTATTTTGGCAATTCAAAACTATCAATTTTGGTTCCAAAAAATTGAACTAAAACCTAACCAAAATTTAAATCTAACTCATTAGTTAACCGAAACCACCAAACATGGCAAGTAGGGAATTGGAATGTAGATTCCATTAAAAAAGTGATTATAACCAAACCTATGTGGTAGGTTACATATTAGGGTTGGCATTGAACCAAATTGGGATGTTTGCAAAAATTTGGTTTAGTATCTAATTTAAAGGTTCGGGCTTTTCCTTTTAGGTTTTGTCTATGTTCTTTACAGTTTTCTCTTGATTGTTTTTGTTTACCATCTCCCTTTTTCTTTCCCCCTTCATAGTCTTTGTTTCACTTTTCACCTTTGCGATCTTCATTTTTCTTTTTTGCCTTCATGGTTCCCATCTTGCTTTCCACCTTCACAAGTTTTTTTTTTCACATTTTCTAATTTACCCATTTTTTCTAAAATTCCATCGCAAGTGCAAATGCACTCTCATTGTGTTTTACTTTTGACTTGCATACTATGTTTTGAAATGTTTGTTATAATGTCTCCTTCACAAGTTTTTGCCTCCATTGGCTTGGAGTCACATTCAACATGTCTCCTTCACGAATTTTTGTTTTCTCCTTGCATTCTTGTTGGGTTTCACTTTTGGCTTACATCTTGCATGTTGTGATGTTTGTTTGCAACTTGTCTCTTTTTTAACTTTTTTGCTTTCAAGTTGTGCTTTGTAGTTTTTGTTTGTAATTTGCAATTTATTTCCATCATGATCCTTCCCTTCACCTTGCATTTTGAGGTCTTGCAATCTTTCCCCATAATTCTTTTTTCATTTTTCTTTTGCTAGTTGTGTGTCCATCTCCTTGCATGATGTCCTTTCTTTGCAACTTATTCCATTCCAACAAAATTGATGCTTGTTGTAACATGATTTTTGTCATTACCTTGTGTTATGTGGTGTTCTTTTGCAATATTTTTCAAGTTTGTTTTGTTTTTTGCTTTGTACTAATTGTGCCTTTTTTCCTTTATAGGGTTTCCCTACCATCCAATAGACTATAACTCCTTTCCACCCCATAGGTCTTCTATCTTTTTTACAATAAGTAAGATATATATTCTTCCTCTTTTTCTTCTTTTTTTTTGCTAAGTGGATGGGTATTAATGATTAATGTGTTAATTTTCATGGCATAGGAGTATAATCTCTCCTTCCAAAATGGGATGCTAAAGTATGTGATTCCTTATGAATGCCATTTTGTTTATTGTTGTAACTTATGATTAGCATTGTTTTTTCCCCATAAGGAAAATGGAGATTGTGGACAACATACAAGCTATTACAAACATTCAAGTTCATAACATCATTGAGGTTCCATCTAAGACAATAGACTTGGATGTTGTTATCTCTATGGTTGCATTAGCTTCTATTGGCTATGCCAATATTCCTTCTTCAACATAAGCATATCCATCTTCCATAGTTGTAAATGAGAGAACATTATGGTAATTAACATTGGCAAAATGATGAAACTTTTAGAAGCTAAAAAGTTGCATTGCCACATCTTGGGCTTTCTGTGCTTCAAATAATGTTGCAAAGGTAAATTCTAATTCAATCCAAGTTGAATAATTAAGATGCATATTGTGTTACTTAGTTGTTGGTTTTGTAGGTGTGAAAAAGTGATCATCAACTACAAGTCCATGAATGTAAATTTATTTTTTTGGAAACATTTGGGGACCATTCACTAGAAAGTTTGTCTTGAATGGAATAAATAAATTAAAAAAGTTAAACTTGAAGCTAGAAAAATAGCAAAAAAAAGGTCTAGACCCACCCCATCCAACATTACATTATTTTTTGGTAGAGTTGCTCCATATGGGAAATATGATCCACATCAAAAAAAATTTGAAAAGGATATGGGTGCAATCATAATCAAACAGGTCAAAAAACACATCGGGCAACTTCCAAAACTTTATAAAATTGTAATGTTTTTAGATATATTGTTGTGGTGCCACTTTAATGCCATGTTAATCATGGAATGTACTGTTAAATGACTAACATGAATCATGATGTTTTCAAAAAAAATTTAAAAAACTATTTTGGGTTTTGGTTTTAATAAAAGACATTTGAACTTGAGTAACAATTGCATCAAAAGAAATCAATTTTATAAATTACTAAGCTAAAGACTTTTTTAATAAGGAAATTTTGATGAATGTTTTCTGAAATGATGTTAATTGATTATCCACACTCAAAAAGCACTCACAAAGGTGCAAGCACAGTACGGTGACTGCCTTTGGGGTGTCATATTATACTACATTCTAGGGTTGTGCATGTTTGAGTCTATCCCATTTCAAACTTTTGAAAGATTTTCACAATATTTTTCATAATATGTTAGAATATAACCTAGGCAAGAGATTAAAAAAGAAATTATCTCATTTCACTTTATAAAGTGGGAGATTAAAGTATATTTGTGGAAATGAATGTAATGTACCTATGTATTCAAAAACAAAAATATACTCCAAAAATAATTTAAATGATTTTTAGTCTTTATGAAAGTTGACAGTATATTGAACCATGTCATTTTACATAATATGAACCATGTTTGGATACCATGTGACTAATTTGCAAAATTTCAAAAAATGTGTTTTTTTAGCAAAATGCAATTAATATGTGGTAAATTGATATTTTGACAAGAAATCAGATCCACATAGAAGATGACAAGCATAGCTAGATGGGCCATTTTTAAAATTTCATTAAAATTGATTATGTTGATAAGTAATGAAGCCCTAAAATTAGTGTAGTCAAAATGAAACTATGGCCCTATAATACCAATGTAGATTATAAATGTACTCATGGATCCTTCAATATATATAATGAAATTTATTATTACTTTAAAATAATGCTACATAACAATAATTTTATGAAAATAATTGTTGTAGGGCCTAAAAACCAAAATTGATACCCAAAATTAAATGTATTATGCTTTTGGAACAATCATACTATATGTACTAAATACTAGACCCAAAAGTGCCCCAAAGGGGTCACTATAGTGTGCTTTCATCCATAATTAAAAATTTGTGAAATTTAAATTTTAAATAAAATAAAAATCTATTGAAAAAAATCTTAAAATTTCAAAGTCCTTTATCACATGTAAATGGGGTAATGTACTTGACATTAAAAAAAAGTTGTTGTTTATGAAAAAATAAAATAAATCATTAAATAATTAACATATTTCATACAATTTGAAATTAAGGCAATTTTCAAACAAAACACAAAATTTGGTAGAATCTGTACATTGAAAAACAAATCTTAGTTATTCGTGAAAAGTTAATGAAATACATGTGATATATTGAGAAACTAATATGTATTTTTTAATAACATATTGCAAAAGATTTCATCCCAAAAGTTCTTTTTATGAAAGAGTGAAAATGACCACAAAAAAGATTGCATTCCTTCAATCTTTTATCACCGTTTGGTCATTTGATTGTGACGCACCCATCTAGTCCCATTTATCACAAAAAAGTTGGTGCCTTTATCTTTTGTTGAGTCACCATTTCTTAAATGGTTAATTTTGAGGTAGAATCTTTGTGCCAATTTTCCTTCAAGGCATCAATTAATGAATGATCTTTTGCAAAGTTACATGGAAAAATAAAAAAGAAATTCATTTATGAGGCTTTTGAATCATGCAACATTTTCTCAATGAGTTTTGACTTATGGATGTGAAGAGGAATGCACACTTTTGTTTTGATTGTTCATTTTTTGAACCACAATTACAAGTTTGGTCATGTAACCATTAGCTTATTTGAAATTACCAACACATTTGGGACTAATTCATGGCCCTACAAGTTAATCAGGTGTTATCAACATATAGCTTCAATGTTAAGATTCTTGCATATGTGAAGGATGAAGGTAGAAATTCTCAACTACGACCTCTACCCTTACTTTTGTTATTTCATGTCAAGTTTTGAGGTTGACAACACCATTTATAGGGAATTGTTAGGTCATGCTATGTTTAAGTGTTGCCAATATGCAATAGATGACACCAAAGTTTGTGTTGGACTAACATCAATTTCCATCAAAGAGTGTTAATCTATTTTCCAAAAAAAATAGCTTGGACCCTAAAGACTAGGAAGGGTGCCAAGAGTGGCAAGAAACATGCTTAGATATTGGCATATGCCCACACAAGTTAAATACCTTAATGAAAACAAAATTCATTTCAAAAGTGATTTTTTTCCAAAACTATGAAAATTTTGTTTACAAAAACTTCATTACCTTGTAATTAGAGCTTTGAAACAATTAATCTACAACTACATCACAAATATCCCATGGAAATACAAGGAATTAAAAAATGAAATGCCATTTTAGAAATTTACAGAGTTTTATTGTAGTTGCATATTAATCCTAAGATGGACTTATATATGAATGAATGTACACACTATATACATGGTTTTGGTCAACTATGTTTGATTTTGTTAACAAGTTACATGAAAGTCACATATGACAACTACAATACAATTGGAATAAATGAATCATTTATTAATATTTTTTTCAACATTCGCAAATACTTTACAATCATTATATTGGGTTTTCATCCAAGTTCTACCCAACTACTAAATACGATTATTATTATTATTAATATTATCCTAACCTAACTTAAATTAATATTAATTAACCCTAAGGTATTATGAACTAATAATACTACTACTAGCCATAATTAATTAGCCTATCATATAATTAAATATAGCTACAAAACTTATAATGTAGATATAATAATAATGACAATAATAATTTGTCAACTATTATGAATTATAATAGTTATTTTTTATATACTTAATTGATAAACTATACTAGGGTAGAATCACCCCATTGATCATTGGCTAATGACTGAACAACTTTGGATCTTTTTTATTTATTTGCATGATATAAAACATAATGTTTGTTGCAAATGAACTTGTTTTGAATCACCAAAAATAAATCTCAACTTCATGGTAATCATCCATGAGTGGCCTTTCAAATGTTGGAATAAACATTTCCAGGCCAAAAAAGAAGTAAATAGTTAAGGATTTAGTAGTTGTTGCATATCACACCATGTGTCAAACTCTTGAATGAAATCATGTAGTTTGATCACTAATAGAATTCCTAATTTTCTTTAGTAGCAAATTTAATAAAAAAGAGACCCAATTTGGACAAACGTAAAAAATACCATTCTGTTGAATTTTGGACAAATCAATTTCAACATGTCTTTTCCAATTAGGGTGGTCTTTTTTATTAGTAGAGTATGGACATTTCATTGGTCCAATTTTTTTGCATATTTAAATAATTAATTAAAATTTTTTGATCAAAAATAACATTTTTGTGGTAGGTCGAGAGGTGGTCACCTACCCTACACTACTCAACCTACCTTAACCTAACTTGGTATAACCTACTTAACTTACTTAACCTATCCTAACTACTTTAGCCTTTTAAGCATATACATAGGTTATAAGTATTAACAATTGACCCTTTGACCTCCCCAATGATAAACCAAATCTATAACTAAACTACTACACCATCAAAAGGTGTTTGACTTTTGTTAAGTTTTTTATTTCATATGTTTATTTCAACACATCATTACAAGACTATGAGGTACATAGGTCTGTAGGTAGGTGAGTAGGTGGGTGGGTGGGTAGATAAATAGGTAGGTAAGTAGTACATTTAAGTACGCGGATGGGTGGGTTGGTAGGTAGGTGGGTACGTAGGTTGTAAGATTGTAGGAGGTAGGTATGTAATAGGTATAAGATGTTTCATTTGATTAAGGAACATTGGTCATCTTGACTAATGATGTCAATTTTTTATATTCAACTTGATTGGATGTCCCATTTACCTAAAACCCATTGGCCATTTTGATTAGGGTTGTCTAACTTCACTAGATGTATTGGTCAAATAGGTCACTTTAGTCAAACTGATTGGTCAAAAACTACATGTTTCAAGCTTCTATTCAAAATGGACATGGCCATCAATAAAAAAAAGATTAGTCAGTCAACTTGGACCATTTGAAAAACCACAAATTCTAATAATGGACGGTGCCCAGTTCCTCTAAAAATTGGCAAAATCCCTTAAAGGCACTATATATGTCCTCCATATCCCACAACGACAATGTAGAAACTAGGTGTGAAGGTAAATCTATTTAATATGGGGAATTTTCTTGATATGAAAATGTAGGTGGTGTGGGTGGTTTAAACTTCACCCCTCACTTGGTAAATCAATTAATGAACCTAATCCATGTATCTGAACCTTGTATCACCTCCATGTTGAACCCTAATGTTAATTTTGGTTTTCAAATTTTAACCTTGGGTATTCAAACTTCAAAACCACAATAAGCAAAGGTTGAAGCACTTTTGGGCTATTGCTAAACTTGATGAGATGTTGAACTTATTACAGCTTAACCCATAACCAACATTCCCAAATTTTAAACCCAAGGATATGGGGCACCTATTTGGTTATGGCACCTACATTTACACATGGGCAAATGTACTTGGGGTTTGATAACTATGGAAACAACAAATGTGGTCCATCAACCCAATTTCACCACCATAAGGGTTATTAGTCATTACTTAATGTCACTCAACAATAATGATTAGAAACACAAAAATTACAACCTACCTTTCATTAAACCCTAATTTTAATGTTTGGGCAACTTAGGTGTCATGTAGGACCTACTCAATAATAAAAATTGGGTGGTAGCCTTGTCCTATGCTTAGACATTAACCTTACTGATTATAACCCTTGGGCTCATTATGGTAGTTAGCACACATGGGAAAGCACATAACCTTTCACCTAAGGTTGTTTTACTAAATAATATGCACAAGTTTGCATGGTTGGAAGTTTTGGTGGCAAGTATGGCATTAAGTATGATGGCATAGGTGAAATCCAATGTGCTTATGTCAAAGATGCCTCAAATCAATAAGCCACATCATTTATTGGTTTAGATTCAATATTTATTTTTGTGGGGTTAGATTTTCAAGGCATTGGCCTTAGTTGATGACATTTTGGAGATTCTTAAGGATCATGTTTTAGACATGGTCAATGATGGAAACTTAATTAAGGTTTCAATGATAACATTTGTCGCGACCCTAGCCTTGGGCTTGCAACCAAGGCTAGGGTTTACAAAGGTGTGGGCCAAGAGTGAAGCTAAGAGTCACATTTCATGCTTCTAGGACTGTGGGAGAGTGTGAGGGAATGAACACCCGCACTTCCAAGTGAGCTCCCACTTGGGGAGTTGGAGTCCTAATGGACTTTTGAATTTTCAGAGAGCAATTTCAAGGGTCAAAACCCATTGGATTGAAGAGTTTCTTATATCATTGGAAAGCTCTTGGAATGTAGATGGCTCGTATGACCCATTTGGGTTCTTGAAACATAAGTTATGGCCAAAAGAAGGGTCGTGAGTCAAATTAATAGTTTGATTCCCGACCATTAAAAGTCAAGAATCGCCTTGATTTCCTTGCGTGTAGGTGGCGTGCCACATATTGTTGGAAATATTTTGATGGGGGCTACAACTTTGATTTAGACCTCACTTCAATTAAAGGTTTGCAAACAAAGGCATGGGTGTCCAAAGTGGTGGGAGTCCTAATTTTGGGGATATTGGGATTTTCATTTGAGAGTCCTAGGACAAAATGACATTTGGGTGTTGGCCCCGTGGCTAAGCACAAAGTATACTATAAGGGGGAAGGTGGTGGCTTCCTTCAACTCTGGGCTGTGGTGAGTCTTATGAGTCTGTGTTTGCCCATGGCTCGTCCGTGCACTAAAGTGCTCCAACTACGCATCAATTAGCTTGTTGTTTGGTTTGTATAGGTCGGTGTGAGTAATTGATTTGCTTGTTAATCTTTTTAGTCCTAGAGCTCTAACACGCCCTTCTACCCCTGAAGTGTTGCAAACTAAGGTTGCGTGCCCAACTTGTTCTCTTTCCATTGTTTTCACCTTTGGATTCACAGTTGAATCCTTCAAAGAGTTTGGGGGGTGCGTCAACATTAGTGTTTAAGGAAAATGTTTGTGTGTTGGAACCATGAGTTGTTAATGAGAGGTTGGATCCTCAACATGGGGCAATTAATGCCAAGTTCTCTTACAACAATCCTTTATGTTGGTAGACATAATTTCCAAGCCTATGGGGGGGGTTATTTCTAATGGTATATTAATTACAACTAGGAAGATATTTAATTCGGGACAAAAACACAAACTCATTTGTTGGGGCAACAACAATGGTATGTCAAACACCATTTTTTTTTCCCATAACTTTGGTTTTATTCAATTTTCGACCATCTATCTAAACAAGGCATTATAGATGTAATGGTCATCGTTATGCTCCCTTAGTGTGTTGATGACACCTAAGAATACATCTCCATTAGGATAAGCAAACATCACATTCAACAATGGATGATTTGCAACATTGTCCCAACCATTAGAACAAACGGTAGTTCCATACTTGTGAATGGAATTTTGCATCCTTTTAATTACAAGGTTGGACTTGTCGACCTTGGATTGCTTCAACAAATTTGTGCACAGTCCATGGTAGGATGAGGATTTTTAATATGTTCAATACTTTAAGGTTATTTTCACATCTTTTATGAACATTGGGTGTCATGAAATATTGAAAGATATGTTCAATTCATAAAATAAATTGCCCACTTCTTGTCTAACTATTTTTTTATTGAATTCAATCCCTCTTGTAATGAAACTTGTTAGAAGGTTTGGGCATTGTGATTTGTGGATCTATTAAGCCTTTTTGTGTTATTTATAGGTGTGGTGCAAATTTGAATCCCTTCGACTTGAAAATCAAAATAAATTCTTCTTCCATTAAAAGGTTTGGTGTTTTAATGGCCATGTTTTTTGGTGGCCTATAAGGGGTTAGTACAACCCAAGGTATATAACAATGATTGCTTGTTAAGTAACACAAAACCCACACACCTCAAAGTAGAAAATGAATTTAAAATACACACACCACTTTTTATTAAGTATAGTGGGTTGCTAATTTTTTTTGAAAGTTGATTTTTTTTCAATTATGATTTTTACTAATTTAAATCACTAATGGACACCCATGATCAATTATTAATTATTACATAAACTTGTTCAAATGGTGACAAAAAATGACCCCAATTTGATCATGAGATGAATGATACAAATCAATCCAACATATAATAGCCACAATTCAATGGGTGTTGGTTACCAAACCTTTGGTAATCGAAACACTTTTGGTCACCATAGTTTTAGTGATTGAAATTGTTTGGTTGCCAATGTTTCAATCCCCATAGTTTAAGCAACCAAAATAGTTTCAATCATCGAGTACACTATGGTGATCAAAATATTAGTGATTGAATTTGTTTTTAAACACTAGGTGTCCAAGGGTAGACTAAGTGAAAAAACAATTCTGCATTCAATTTAATGGATGAAACTGATGCATGTTGACAAACATTAATGTGATATTAACACAAAATGGTGTGTCATGTCATTTTTGAAAACCTAGCCATGTCTGCACATTATTGTTTATGGGTAAATGCATAATCTAATGGCTCAATTTTGGCAGATACAGTTCTCACAAGAGTCACAAGCAAGTTTTTATCAATAATCCATATGGATATGGTTTCAATTCCTAAGGTTTTCATTAGTGTAATTTTTGATTATTTTAGTTTCAATCACCTATGAAACCTTTTAAAACTAGGTCAAAACCCATGTTGAAAAACATTGTTGTTAATTAGTATGGTGAAATCACTTTGAAAATTCTAAAAGAAAAACCCATAAAGTCCATAAGAATAAAAGCCCATTTGAGTATTCCAATTATGTACCCATGGGGCACAAAATTTTTGAGAAACAAAAAAAATAAAATTCAAAAGGACTTTTAAAAACAAGGTTTAATTTCGACCTTTCAAAAGTTCATAACCATCATTTGGTTACAATTTCACAAAATAACATTCCACAAGTAACTTTATTATTTAATTCTTCAACCCATGTTTAGTCACAATAAACAATTAGGAGTGGAATTTAATATGAATTCTTGAATTTTTTAACAATTTAGTCTACTGACCAATCCAATTTTCTTTCTTCAAAAGTCCACTATTTATAAGAAAATGCATTACTTTCAAAAAATAATTGTGCAAATGTCTTCAAAACCAAGTTGTTAATTTAGAATGAGTAATCATTTGTTGTATTTAAAATTAAATCATCCACCATAAGCATTTAAACACAAAATATTTGCAAAAATCACGCTTGTGACACAAAATGTGAACCACTTTACCTTGCATTTAGCTTTATGTAGTTGCACAATAATTACAACTTAATGGCACAATAGTTACAATGATCTAGTTGCAACATGGTTGCACGAGTTGTATACATATACAATTTTATTTAAGGTGAATTGTGTTTATTACAACTCTTGTAATTTGTCTGATAACATTCACATTATAGAAATATATTGTGTTGCAAATGGTTGTTGTAATTCAAAAACATAGTTGTAAGCATAGTTGTAAAACACCTAATTTCTTCAAAAGTGCAAAAGACCTTGGAATTTAAGAAGATTATATCCATTTATTATGGATGATAACAATCAATGGCCCTTCAAGTGTGTGTGATGAGTCCACAAGCTTGCCCAACTGTTTTTGATAGATTTGACATGAGTTGCAAACCATAATTGAGGTTATTGGTTGTTGTTTGATGTGTTTGTTGTTACAATCTTGAACTTGTCATCTAAATGCAAACATATGTACAAAAGTTGTTAAAAATAAACATGAACATCATGCACATGTTAATGTTGATTTACATATTTGGGATATTTATTGAGGTTTTAAAAAAAAAAATTCCATTCTAAATAATAATAATAATAATAGTAACCTAATAAAATCCATATTAATTTTTTTAGCCCTTGATTAGCTTAAGTTTGGCCTATATTTAGCTTAAGTTTAGTTTTTAAATAAATAAAATTTAGTTTAAAATTAACCTTGAATAACTTGAATTTAACCTAGGTGTAGGTTTAACCAAGGTTAATTTAGTTGTAGCTTGAGTTTTACTATTGTTAGACTAGGCTCTGTTTAACCTAGGTTTTAACATAGGTTGCTTAAGGTTGACCTCCTAGGCTTTTATGATTAGGATGCCACATGGCAACATGCTATTCTAGGTCAATGTTTGCCATGTGGCAACAAGGAAATATCAATAAATTTGTTATTTAAATTTAAAAATTAAATCTGGATTTTTGGATGTTGTCCATGATTGTGGTGAAAATGATTGTAGTCATGGAACACACAAGTTGTAATGACATTTGTGATTGGAAGTGTGGATAGGACTCATGGCATAAGTGATTTGGACATTTATACTATAAAGTCATGTAATCATATATGGCACATGTGATTACAAATTTAGTAATATGTGTAGTTAAATAACTAGTTTTTTGGTGTAGTGTTAGAGACCCAAAATTGTCTTACAAAATTGGCTTGGTGGTGTTTGAGCAAGAACAATGTCTCTAAAAAAGTTCATGGAAATGGAAGAAACTTTGATGGAAGAAAATAAAAATAATATGGATAAGATTGGGCTTTGGAGGTGGATGATAACACCATTAAACTTTTGGTTTCTTATAAATTTGTAGGTATTATTTGAAGGTGATAGCTTGAGTTACACTAACCTAAAGGTGGGCATTTAGAAATGATGAAACGATTGAGGAATGCAAGGTTTGTCACACTAGTGCAAAATGTAGTTAGGAAAGTAAGAATTATTTGAGGATATTTTGGTCTTCCTAAAATTTTTGGGGATTTTTGGTTTTTGGGGATTCACCACATGGAGCACAATGAGTGTGACAAATTGCAATTGAAAGGTTGTTTGATCCAAGATGATAAACCATTTCTTCTTTCAAGGTTGTGTACTATGTGCCAAGTTTTAGGAAGCATGCAAAGGCGACGAACTTGGTTGATGGAAGTGTTGCTATCTAGGAACATTCTTTTTTCAAAGGCTTGTTGTTGGCTCCATTTTACACATTGGCTCAATGATTCTTCACATTGTAGATTGTAATTTTCATAATAGAATTGTCCAGTGTTTTGGGCAAATCTATGATTATTGCAAATGTTGGATCACAAACTTGTTTCATAATAAAAGTTCCTACTGTTTTTTGGAATTAATGTTTTTGTCATGTGTGTGATTGTTGCAAAAGTTCCCTTGGTAGACTTCTCTTGGAAGCAAGATGCTTCAAAACACATGCACCCAAAAATCCTAGGATAAATATGATTCTTGGAATAAGAAGAGAGGGAAAGGAGAAAGGCATGGATTAAAAAAAAAGCCCCATTTTACTTGTTGTACTTTGCCACAAATAAGTTAGGTCCTTTGAATTTGTCTCCATTTGTAATGCTTAAACAACTTTCCATACTTAGAATTCATAGGAGTAGGTGGTGCAACACATAACAATGAGGTTTTGGGCTTTTTTTTTCTCCTCTAATGTTCACATATCTCCAAATAAAAAATTCAAGTTTTTTCAAATTGGAACCTTATAACCAAAATTGACAAAAACCTAACCCAACTTGAAGACTAATTTGATCACTATTTAATATTTTGAAATGAAGTGATTCTGAAGGTTTTCAATAGTCAAAAGTGAGGAAAAAATTATGAAAATTATCGTATTTGTATATTTCGTTTTCATTCCATGGCTTACAATATACAAGGATGATAAAAAATTTGTAATTCATATCCGAAATATAGTCATATTCAGCTAAATCTTCCTATTGATGATCAACACTTTTTCTACATCTTGAAGGTGACTACAAACATAAATTCCTTACAAAAGCACTGCTCAATTCTCACAAGGGATGATTGTATCCAATAACCGGTTTTAGCATGCTGGTTACCACGAATAGTCTTGACACTATTCATGGCAAGGGTTATGTTTGATAACCAGTGCCACCATGCTGGTTACCATGAATAGTCTCAACCCTCACACATCTCCACTATTCAAGGCAAGTTTTATGTCTGATAACAGGCTCCAGTGTATGTCTGGTTATCATGAACAGTCTTCACATTCACAGGCCTTGAGTACCTATTCACCATAACTTGCGCACTCTAGCTGGGTATCTAGTCTTAAATGTCAAATTAACTTGGGAAAAAGAGAAAAAAAGTGCAGCGAAATAAAAGCTGACCTGAGAGGGTCCAAGTCTAACCCTGCAGTTCTAGTCTCCTGTACTCCCAGGTCGTCCTCCTCACCGCTACTGCCGAGCTCAGGTCGTCCTCCTCACCGCTTCTGCCGAGCTCGAGCCCGCGGACTTAGTATAATACCATCTCTTCGCACACGCACTCAACACAAGACACTTTTGTGTTGTGTATGAAGTTTCGTGCGGAGGATTTTTTCTTCAAACAATTTTTTTTGGGTTGCGGAGCGAGAGAGAGAGAGAGAGAAAAAAAAAAACTGCTTGGAGCGGGGCTTTGACCTTGACAAAAAGATTGCTTGATATTATTCCGAGATTGTCAGTCTTTTGATAATTGAGAACTTGGGTAGAGGTTGAAATTAGCAGGCAATTAGGAGACAAGCAGAAGATGGAGGCTGTGAACTTGACTGTGTGGAAGTGGAGTGATTCATTGTTAGAAGAGCGCTTGTTATTGCAGCATCATCATGGGTCATCTCCTTCATCTTCTTCGATCATTCAATTGTTTTGGGGCGCGGTTCTGTTGTCGATTGCTAATCTTTTATTTCAGAATCTGAATCGGAAACTAGATTCCGCAAGACTACCGCCATGCCCGAGTCTGTGGGAGGTTGTGTACCATTTCGTTCTCCAGTGTATAGTTAAGCAGCGGCCGCTAGAGGAATTCTTCACCAGAATCGGTCAGAATCACGCGGGAGGTGTGATTCGATTGAGTAATTGGGGCGTAGCAGCTGCAGTTCCAACTTCCTTCAGTTCTCAGCCGCCGGCTGTTCTCATCTCTTCAGCTGTAGCTGCACACGAGTTTTTCAAGCTCCATGACGCTCAATTCGGCGCCAGACCGTCGTATATGCCCAAGGCAATGTGGGGTCCTCGGGCTGCATACTGGAGGCATTTGCAGCTGATGTTGGTGAGCATGCATCCAGCTTGTAGATCTCCAGCACCCTATCATACCTACTCAGAGAAATTTTCTCCACATCAATTCATGTAATCTTCTTGAAGAAACCATGACTTGAAATTTGCCAATTCAATGTGTATTGTGTGCAGGATGTGACAAGCCCAAGAGTGGAGACTTTTCAGAAGTTTTCCTATGCTGCTGCATCTCCTGCAAAGGGACTAGAGTGGGCAATCACGGCAATCAGACAGCACCCAGAAGCTGTGGCTCGTGTGCAGTCGGAGCTGGCATGTGTGGTGGGTTTGGATCGGTTTCTGGTGGAAGAATCTGACATACCAAAACTACCTTACTTGCAGGCAGTTGTAAAAGAGCTTTTCCGTCTACACCCTCCTGCACCATTTTCCTTGCCTCATGAATTAGTAGCTTCTGCTGATGCATCGCTGCAGCAGGTCGACGAGGATGGAGAGTGCAGTCAGCTGTTGGGTTACGACATTCTTCAAGTGCCCCAGACTCAAGTGTTCATCAATATCTATGCAGTTAACCGAGATCCTTCAGTTTGGGAACGACCCAACGAGTTCCACCCAGACAGGTTCTTACAACAAGGACCAGATGATCAGAATAAACTTGATCTTGTAGGCTGCAAGAATGATAGTTGCATGCTCCTTCCCTTTGGAGCAGGAAGGCGACAGTGTCCTGGAGCAAGACTTGCTATTCTCTTTGTCCAATTCGGTTTAGCTAATCAACTCCATTCTTGGAACAGAAGAACTAGTAGTAGAATATTCACAGCTGCTGCAGCTAGAACTAGCACATATAACAGGAGGAGTACATTATAGCACACAACTGTCCAGTTCCGCTTGTGATAAAATCCTGGCCTGCTAATTCCTAATCCTCAAGTGGAATTCAACATTAAATCTCTCTCACTGTATACCAGCTGATCCTGGAGCATCAGACTTGTTATCAAACTCTACAGGCTCCTTTAGTTCTACTTCAAAGTGTGATTGCTGGACAAAGTGTAGGCATCGGAGGCATGCTTGAGATGAACTCTAGATGGTCATGAGTGTGAATCCTCAAAGTCAGCCATCCTATAGTCATTCTACAACAAAATGTAATTAGATCAGGACTAGCTGACTCTGGTTTATTGACAAATGAAAGAATTAACATGTGCAAAGTTGTGTAGACTATGTATTATGAAAGGGCTACAATAGTAGTCTATTAATACACTCTCTCCTACACTTCAAAGTGCTTCATGATCACTGAACCAAATCGACTCATGTGAACAGATCTAGAGTGCAGACACTATCTGTCTCATCTAGCATGCATGAGCAAACACTAGTTGGTCACTAAACACACACACAATAAAAAAACAATGCAAAGATAAATACTAAAACAATGTACTAAGTAATAAAAATAAAATGAGTTGGATCCTAAATCAATGAAACAAACACAACTAGACATGCGTGAAAATCAACTCAAGGGTTGGTGAAAGACTAACTAATCACTGATCTAATTAATATTTGCAAACCCAAAATTCTAAGAATCCATTAATATCCAACAGCAACTCAAGTTTGACTGTATCTGAGTTACTATTTTTACAATGAGGTCACAAATTTTGGTGCCCATGAGCAAAGTCACTCTCACGATTTCATAAAAAAACTACCCAGGGGCCAGGAGTATATATACATTTCAGAGAAGCATGGATCATTAGCCCTGAGCACTCCCCTGCACACCTCTTTGGTACAAATGGCCAGGCCAAACTGCAAGTTTAGCAGACAAATTGCAGGCATACCTAGCTAAAATACAACTTCAAAGCCAAGCTCAGATCAGCAAAATTAGTTTCAAAACTAGTCTTAAAATTCAAAGCCTGGTGGGAAAAAATACACCATGAGGACTAGTACAGCTGGCCTGCCCATGGGTGGTTTGTGCCAATTTACACAGGACATGCTTACAAGGTTTCAATTTACAGAACATGTGGGAATTCTAAGGTGTGCATGCAAGATCTGAAGCTGGAAATGTCACAAAAAATTCTTGAAGTGTTACACTCAGACATTAAGTTTACATCATGGGTTGTACCTGTATGAGGAATTTGGACAGGAGAAATGGCATGAAAAATTTGAAGGGAAGTTACTTCTATTTTTCTCCGAATGACATAAAAAAATTATAGAGTGCAACTTACTGGATAAAAATTTAATTTATAATTTGATTAAACAATAAAGTTCTTACAATTGGATTAAGAAAATATATTTTCTATATTTTCTATTTTCATCAAATATACAAAGAGTACCTTTCCTTATAAGAGACTGGTGTCCCAAACTAGTGTCGAGTTATATAACACAATGGCATTATAAGTTTGTTGTATATTTGAAAGGAGTTTAGGATAGGAGGATTGTTGTGTCTAGTCTAGCCCTTTTTTTTCTAGTGAAAAGTCATCAAAAAGCGCTATAAAATTTTGTAGGGCAACAAGCATATGTAAAAAATAGGGAAAAGTAGTCATGAGTAGCCAAAAAACCTAAAAGGCATCCAACATTGGAGCCATGTTGCTTTATGTGCAGTGAATGGCATCATCATGATGTTTCAATCCATTGTCCATTGCCATCACTATGTTCTCCCATCACCACTGTAGGATATCGTTAGCATGTCACATCACTATTGTAGGATATCGCCATCTTGTCCTTTCCTCATTGTAGAATTTCAATCCACTGTCCATTGCCATCGCCATGTTCTCCCATCATCACCATAGGATATCATCAACATGTCACATTACTACTGTAGGATATTGCCATCTTGTCCCTTCCTCGCCATAAAATGTAGCCAATTCCTCTCATCTATTGAATATGGTTTAGTGTTTGGTGTCACCATCTAGTTTGTTGAGACTTGGTTGCTCATCACCATAGTTTCATGTTTGCAAGGAAAGTTTGTTGCCTCCTTGTCACCACACACAAAGTGTGTCACTTCATTGTGACCTACTACATTATGTTGGAGCTTGGTATCACTACTAAAAAATAGATCTCCTTAGATTTCAAGGTCTAGGGTGAGCATTTACGAGTAGCTAGCCAAAGTTTTCATTTTGCACATTGCAATGTTGTTGATTGTGCTCAAAATTGTTTACGTTGTGAGTGAATGTTGGCATGAAATGAAGAGCAAGAGTCCCTAAGCAATATCACAATTCTATGTTTGAATTGGAAAGACTATTTGTCATTTGAAAAATGTAAGAAATCTTTCATTTTGAGTTCAATTCTAGTAATTTCTTGTGTGTTTTCTTATTGTGTACACTATGCATTTGAGGAGATTTGAGTTAGGGTTTGGTGTTCACTTTCTATCTATCCTAGTATTTACAAACAAGTTCTTTAAACTTCCAAGTTCTTTGTTGCTATGCATGTTGTGTGTGCACTTTCCACTAGAGGAGATTCCATTTAGGGTTTGACGCTCACTTTCTATCTATCCTAGTAGTTATAGACAAACTCTTTCAACACACTTGTTGTTATGTGTGTTGTGTGTGCACTGTTCATTTCATCAAGAGATTTGATTTAGGGTTTGGTGTTCACTTTTTCTATCTTAGTAGTTACAAATAGATTCATTATGCTTCCAAGTTCCTTGTTGTTACACATGTGTGTGCATTTTCCATTGGAAGAGATTCCATTTAAGGTTTGGCACTCACTTTCTATTTGTGCTAATAGTTATAGATAGACTCTTTCAACACACTTATTATTGTGCATGTTGTGTGTGCATTATGCACATTAGGAGATTTGATTTAGGATTTGGTGTTTACTTTTTATTTCCTAGTAGTTATAAAGTTCAATTCTTCATTTGCTTATTGTTGTGTGTGTTGTGCGTGTTGTGTGTGCATTGTGTGCATGTGTTGGACAAACCATGAAATGCGAGTATCTAGAATTTGTATCAAAGATAATTCGGCAAAGGCCAAAGCCACATTGTTGTAATATTTTGAAAATGATAGAAATGTTGGGAATGCAAAATCATTTTAGCTAGTATGTGATTCAATGCCCTTGCTTTATGATGGTGGTGGTTTGTGAAAATCTTCACATTCATGTCTTGGTTAGCTACGATTTCCTACACTGTCGAATGTTGCATATTCTTCTTTAGTTGCAAGTGATGTTATCTCACCTTTGCCATCTTTTACTGCATTGAAACTTGGTGGACCTTTTCATGTTATTGTTTCTCCAATTTTAAATCTTCAAGTTGCTACACCTTTTGATGCAATAGTCCCTTTGTTTCCATCATTTGTGCAACCTAGCTCGAATGGTAGCATGCATCATGTTGACTTTGCAACTACCTCCTCTGAAAATGTGGTCATCTTGAGTGATTTACCTTATACAAAATCAAACCTTGATTTGTTGCATGTGCATCCACTTTAGAAGTGGAAGAAATCATATGATCACACAAAGAATTTTTTTGCTTGAGTGGGTTGCAAAGCTCCTTCGGGCTAAAGGTGTTCTAGTTATTAATCGAATGTTTCATAATGTGAGATGTAAGGTCTACACCCATTAGAAAAAAAATGGCTTTTTATGCAACTATTTTTTAATCATTTGCATCATGTGCAACAAAAATCCCCTTTATTGCCTTGGACAAATCACATGCATTTTTAGTTCTAAACAACAAATGAAATCAAAGTCAACTTATACGGTTTCATCCATATGTGAAACGTATGATTTATGCAACTACCATGCAACTAACATGTAATTAAATTGGTTGGACCTTACATTGTGCCATATGTACAACCAATAACAAATGTCAATATGACACTTGGCATGTTTATTAGCCTAGGGAAACCTAGCCTAAACTAATGAGGGGTAGTCTTTAGCAAATTAAAGAAAGACATGTGGTAGTTTATAGGTTTATTTTTTTATCAAATTACAAGGTGATAGGTGACAATTTGTAAGTTAAATTTTTATAGAATTACAAGGAGACACATAGCAATTTATAGGTAGCCTAAGGAGGCCTAGGGTACCTATATAGGCCTAGTATAATCCACATAGGTAGGTTAATAGGTTGGCTTATTTATTTATCTACCTAACCTTACCTACCTACACTAAGTAGGTATGTCTAGGCTTAGAAGGTAGTTAAGTAGGCCGAGGCTAGAGAAAAAGTTAGGTTTTTAAGTCCTATTTATTTCAAGTTTAGCCTTTAAAAGTCAAGCCTATTTTATTAGTTCATCCCAAATGGCTCTTAGTCTTTTATGTTCTTTGTGTATTTTCAATGTTCTAGTGG
Organism: Sphagnum tenellum; assembly: GCA_963921925.1. Taxonomy (NCBI): domain Eukaryota; kingdom Viridiplantae; phylum Streptophyta; class Sphagnopsida; order Sphagnales; family Sphagnaceae; genus Sphagnum; species Sphagnum tenellum. Next base: position 6,304,747 of record OY998147.1, on the reverse strand, counting down.
ACTTAGTTATATGATTTTCAAATTTGAAAACAAAGACAAAAGATATGAGCTGAGTTTTTAGTTGCAATCTAGTTGCAACCTAGTTGCATGTACTAACAACTACTAACTAACTAACAAATATTTATTAATTAACCATGTTAGGTTAGGATAGGTTAAGCTAGGTACCTAAGTTACATTTAGTTTAGTTTACCTCCTAACTATATCCATTATTATAATTAATGAAAGTTAGTATATAATAATATTTTATTATTATTACTATACTAGTAGCGAGACTAGTGAATTATTTTATTTATTATTATCTCAATTGTTATGATTATTATAATTATTATTAAATTATTAATGTAACTAGTGGCTAGCCATTTTGTCATTATTACTTTTATTATTATTTCATTTGTTATAGCTTTTATTACCAATTTACAGAATTCAAACATAAAATTTTAAATTGAAATAAGTTTTTCCATTTCAAAAATAATTTTTAAACTTGAAATATCCACTTTTAGATCCAAATTGAAAAATAAAAAATTGACATATCCATTTTAGACACTGTGATTAATAATTGTCAAATGAAATAATTGAATTTTAGATTTAAATAAAATAATAATAAAATATCAATTTATAAATTCAAGTAAAATTTTCCAAATTCAAATTTTTTTAAAGAGTTAATTTTTTTTAATTTAAATAAAAATCTACAAATTCACATTTGTTTCAAAGAATTTAATAGAAAATTTCAAATTAAAATAAAAATGATCAAAGTTCAAATATCAATTTTCAGGTTAAAATAACAGTTTTCAGATTTCAAATATCAAGTTTCAAATTCAAACAATAGTTTTTATTGATATAATAATTTTCAAATTCAAATAAAAATTATAAAAAATCAAATATCACTTTTAAGATCTGATTTCAAACATCAAATTTCAAATTCAAACAAGAATTTCTAGAATTGAAATAGCAATTTTCAAATTCAAATAAAAATGATCAAAATTGAAATATCACTTTTAAGATTCAAGTAACATTTTTCAGATTCAAATAACATTTTTGAGAACTCAAATACAAATTTTTAAATTCAAAAGAAACTTAAGAATTGAAATAGAAGATTTGATAGTTAAATTAAAAATTTCAGATCTCAAATATGAGTTATGAAATACAAATAATAATTTTAATTAAAAAATGAGATTCAAATAAAAAAAATTTAGAACCTAAATATTAATTTTCAAATTCAAATAGCAATTTTCAGATTTAGAATATGAATTTGTGGATTCAATATATGAACATTGTAGATATATATGCATAATTAACATATGGAAAAACATATATCTTAAATACAATTATAATACATACCTAAAAATATACCCTTAAGTGACCATAAAATACCTCTAGGGGTGCAACTAACTTGGTGACTATTGTAATTAATGGGACATATTAACCTATTCACGGATAAAAATAGATTTCAAAACCATCCAGCCCATAGGATGAAGTTGTCAATAGTTGCAACATAATCACAATAGTTAAAATTTGATCTTCTAGTTGCAAATACTCCCAAAACTACTTGCAAATGACTACAAGTCGCATGTTGTCACAAATGTAGTGGTTGCATGTTGGTGAATTTCTACTAGTGACCACAATTGTCAAGAAACCTTGTTTGCTTCCTCCAAAGTGGGATACTTTAATGAAACATGAGGGTAGGAAGAAAGCCAAAAAGGATCTACCAAAGCTCAATATCAACAAAGGTGCATGGTACAATAGCAAGTCTTGCAAGCATAAGCAAAACCAAGCTTTGTTTTTTGCCAAAACACCTACCACTATTTTACAACAAGTCAATAAGAACACCCATTTGGAGCTAAAGAAGAAGACAATCCAGTTTGCAACCTTATTTCAAATCTTGGAAGTTGGTTGTCCTGTGGTGAAATATGAGAAAAGGAAGTCTCTCTACTCTTTCCTTTGTGTGCCTAAAAGCCCTAAAATGCATCTAATGGTCTAACTCTTATGGTTGGGTTATGGCTGAATTCATGTATGCCCAAGTGACTAACAAAATTTTGGGGATTATTTTTGGTTCTAATTATGTGGCTTTAACATGTGATGAAGTGAGCACCATTGATAATAGAAGCTAGATTTCCATACACGCTTATGTGATGCAAAATTGGGTGAGACTTCCCGTGATGATCTTTTTTCAAAAAGTTGTTGATGGAGCAAGAGCTGACAACCTCACTATTGTCATCATGGAGGCTTTAGAAAATGGTGGAGGTTTAAGTTTTGTTGCTATAACTAAAAAGCTACTTTGTTTTGAGGCTAATGGGGTAAATACATGAACCAAGGTATTAAAATTGGGGTCACTAAATAAATAAACACAAACTATGCACCTTTTTCCATTAGGGTTCACTGCATGGCTCATAAACGTAATTTTGCATTCAAGACATTGTCTACCTTAGGAATAGTTAGTAGCATTGAGGATTTGCTATAGAGTTGCCATGCATATTTTGCTCACAACCCAAAGAGGCACCTTGAGTTCACTAAGCTTATTGACATGATGGAAACAAAAGGGCTTAAACTGTTCAAGAACATGAAAACCCACTGTTTATCTTTCCTAGATCCTCTAAGGAGAATTTTGTTAAAATAAATGCCACTTTTAGCCAAGATGCTTATGGATAGAAACAACAACCAAGATCCAAGGTAACTTTTTGCCCTAAATTTCTATATTTTTTTGCATTATATGTTATTTATTACAATTTTTTTGCATTTTTTAATTAATGGTTTGGTTGCATTTGTAGGCTAATCTAACCTTACTTACTGATCCTTACTACATGTTGGGAGGGTGCAAACGCGATAACATAAGCCACACCTACTTGCTTTATGATTGCTTTGAGACTACTTTTTGGGAAATATCACTAGAATATTTTTAAAAATATTCTTGAAAAAAATTTCGAAATTTTTTAATTAAAAAAAATCCATATGGTTTATGTTAAAAATTTGGCAAAAAATGTCATTTTCAAAAACAATCAAATCTATTTACAAGTTTTTTTACTATTTAAAAGCAATCATTACGATGTTTAATGAGTGTTTTTGTTTATTTTTTCGATTAATTTTTCAAATCAATTCATATGTTCTCATCATATATTAAAAATAAAACTATATAAACAAATACTACAATTTCAACATCAAATTGCATCATGAATTTAAAACATGAAAAACCCAAGCAAGCATTATACTTGTTATGGTAAATGTTATTGTGATTACACCTATGAGTGTGCTACATCATACCTTTGTTGGAGAATAATGACTCTCTTGTGCAATTTGCACAACTTCATGATGTCTTCATATGTGATTTAATGGTTGCAATAAAAGTTTGCCATGGGCAACTTTATTCTTTATACAATGATGGCAATTCATCATTTTCTAGTGATAAGTTTTGGGCATTTAAAGGTTTGCAGGATTGTAGCCTCCACATCCACATGAAGTGGGTTGCAAACTTGAATGACTCTAATGAATAACTTGCCTTCATTGTGAATGGTTATAAACTTTGGGCCATGCACAATGACCTAGTATTGAAGGTTAAGACAATTGTGACTCAAGACTCTTTTCAAAGTCTAATTTGATAGGTGAAGTTAAAGTGTTCAAATAAGTTTTTACCTTATTTTCTGTTTTATTCATCTTGGTGTGTTTTGAGTTTGGGGTTTTGTTTTCTTTCAAATGTTACACATTTCAATTTGGGGCTTTATTTTTTTCCAATATGTGTTGCAACTTTCTTATTTTAATTTTTATTTGTTGGTTTGTGGGTGTAGCTACCTTGCTTGTTTTCAATGTGTGTTGTTACTTGTAGCTTTTCTTTTTTCAAAGTTTCTGTTGGTTTGTAGTTACAACTACCCAACTAGTCAAAGATTTGGACAACCACTTCCCCCAATGTGCCTTGCTTGATGCCATGGGCATTGTATATCCATAGTACTAGCTATAGCCCAACTATGATAATAGTTTTACTAAGAATCTACAAGCTTAATACTATGAATCAAAATTTTTGGGGTGTGGAAGCTTAAGTTCATTGGTTGCATCATTGCTTAATTGTTGGGGGCTAGATGTGTAATAAGGAATGTTTAAATTGTGTATGAAAAACAACTCCAAGGCTACCATGGAACCACCTTTTGATTTGAATCCATTGACCCAAATTTGGACGACAATTGATGCATCTCATGTTTTCATGCATTTTTTCATTAAGTATCTTAAGTTGGCAAAGATGGCCATAGTCCACATTCTGAGGAGTGTAAAAGATGAGAGATGTTTTTCATCTCTTGCATTTCTTAAAAACAAGTTGTGAGTTACTTTAGATCCTCACCTTCTTCTTTTTGTTGGCATGTATACCCAAAAGTTTTTCACTTTAAAGAGTTTTCCATACGTTGCTACATTTTATGCTTGGATTGGAACAACTAATCCTTACAGTTTTCTTTCGTAGATGACATTTGTTTCGAACATTTTTAGAGCAACGTAATTGTTGCCTTTGCATACTTATATGATTTTTCCCATCCTAGGCCTTGGTAGTAGATGACATTTTTGTAAAGATTTTTAGAGTAGGGTAGTTGATGCCTTTGCTTATTTTTATGATTTTTCCCATCATGGCAATAGTGAACATTTTGGTAAACATTTTTAGAAAAACATATTTGTAGCCTTGCATACTTTTATAACTTTGCTCATCCTAATAGTAACTTCATGTTATTCAAGCCCTTTTTTCCCATCATCTCAGTATGCTTAGTGAACCTCTTTCATTTGAGGATATGGAAATTTGTGGTCTTGGATTGAAACTTTATTTTCAATGAAAATTTTTTTCAATGAAAATTTTGCAATAACCAATTTGCTTCTAACTCACAAAACAATGGAGCCAACAACATCACATACTAAATCTAGATAATAGCCTTAAGTTTATTTTTAAATGTTGATTGTCACCATTATCGGCATGTTTCAAATTCCCTTTGGTAGCCATTGCCTTTCATTTGCAACACACAAATTCTTGCCAATATCCTGCATTTTTTAGTATATGAACTCTACCTCCTTTAAATATTTAAAACAATATCACCACTTGAACTATGGAGTCTAAGGCTCTTGTAGCCACGTGGTGTCGCAACCCTAGCCCTGGGCTCTCGACTAAAGCAAGGGGTTGCAAGGTTACGGGCCAAGAAAGAAACTCGGGAGGTAGGTCGCATGCTCTCGGGAGTGCAAGAGAGTGTGAGGGAATAGACCCTCACACTCCCAAAGGAACTCCCACATTGGGAGTTGGAGTCCCGGTGGACTCCCGAACGTTCAGAGAGCACTTTCAAGGATCAAAACCTAATAGATTGAAGAGTTCTTTATATTATTGAAAAGCTATTGAAACTCAGATGCCCAAAATGGGCTCACATTACCCATTTGGACATCTAAAACACAAGTTATGGCCAAAAGAAAGGCTGGGAGTCAAATTGGCGATTTGACTCCTAACCACTAAAAATTGGGAATCGACCTGATTTACTTGCGTGAAGGTGATGTGCAATATAATATTGGAAAGATCTCGACAAGGGCTACAACTTTGCTTTATACCTCATCTCAATCAAAGGTTTACACGCGAAGTTATGAGCCCCCAAAGTTGGGACAAAGTTGTAGAAGTCCCAACTTTGGCAATTTCAGGACTCCCACTTGGGAGTCCCGGGACAAAATGTCATTTGGATGTGGGCCTCATGGAGAGGCACGTAGTATACTATAAGGGGGAAGGTGGTGGCTTCCCCCAAGTCTAGCCTATGGTGAGTTTTAGGCATCGGAATTGCTTGTAGCTCATCTTAACACCAAAAGTGCTCCAACTAGGCACTAACCACTTTGCGTTGGTTTTGTGAAAGCCTGTGTGAATAAGTGAAGCTTGTCAATTCTTCCTAGTCTCTAGCACGACCCTCTACCCTTCCAAAGTGATGTAAGCCAGGGAACGTGCCCCAACTCCTTGCTCTTCCGTTGTTATCTGTTTGGGACTCACATTTGAGACCCTCAAGGAGTTGGGAGCGCATCATGTGGGTTGGCACTTTTAAAAAAACAAAAAAAAAGGTTGGTGTCACAACCCTAACCTTGGGCCCGTGACCAAGGCAAAGGCTTATAAAGGTGCAGGGCAAGAGTGAAGTTTGGGAGTCACATTCATGTTCGCAAGAGTTTAGGAAAATGTGAAAGAATGAACCCCCACATTCCCAAGTGAGCTTCCACTTTGGGAATTGGAGTCCCAGTGGACCCTTCGAATTTTCAGAGGGCATTTGCAGGCATTAAAACGCATTGGATTGAAAAGTTCCTTATATCATTGAAAACTTTTAGAACGTAGATGTCTGAAATGGGCTCGCATGACCCATTTGGGCATTTAAAACATAAATTATGGCCAAAAGAAGGGCTAGGAGTCAAATTTACAATTTGACTTTGAACCACTAAAAAGTCGATAATCACTTTGAGTTCCTTATGTGCAGGTGGCATGCCACATATTGTTCCAAGTTCTTTATGATACAAGCTATGCACAATCAGAAGGGTGATGTCAGTTTTTATACTTTACCTAATAGCGCCTTAGAACATATTATCTATGTTATGGAGCAACATAGGAATGTTGATCTGATGATGAATAAAGCCAATGTTGAATTTTTCTAATTCAAATTCATTTTTGTTTTAACTACAATACATGTCCTAGTTACCTTCCTTACAGTGCACTAAAAGATGCCTTTTCAATGTAAATGTGCATGTCAATTTAGAAAGTGCATTTGTCCATGTGATGTTTTGTGGTTTATATGTTAAAGTTGAATTTTATATACTTAAGGATTCTATAAGCATTTTGATGAATTTGTTGTTGGTTATGTGTAGCAATTGTGAATAGTGATTGATCTACAACAGTATTCATGTGGTCCAACGAGGCAAGCATCAACCAAGTGGACTCTTTTAAGGCCTACCATCCATCAATGTGGGTTGTTACATAGACTGTTAGCAAAGACTATCGATTAACAAATGTACACTAGTATCTATATTTGGTTGCATGATACCTGCTTCTTTGGTATGGTTTTATTTTCTCAAGGAGCTTTAAGGGTCTCATTGAAATAAAATTTTGTTTGTAAGCTTGTAATTGCTACAAAGATTATCATATGACATCAATCTTTCATAATTAACATTAATTTCAAGTGAGTTTTTCAAGTTTGATGTATTTATCAACATGTTTGGATTTTGGTTTACCCTATATATTAAAATTTTGGGCCTTTAATAATTTGCTTATTGATTACAATTAAAGTCAAAGCTTTTGAGGAGGAAATAGTTGTCAATTTCTATGAAATGCTTAGAAACAACCCCATAATACTTGATTTTTGAAAGTCTGCCATGAATGCTATTAAAGATGGTCTTGTTGGTTAATTTATGTGAAAGTACATGTCTACAATTAAATGTGTAAGGTGTGCAAGAAAAATTTCAATATCTTTCAATTGAATTATGGCTAGCACTCAAGACTCAAGAAACGCAACTAATCAAGAAAGTTAATAATATATAATTCTAGTTGCTGTAAGTTTTGCTTGACATAGTAGATATTAACACAGATGCTACAAATGATTGTCTAATTTTATGAACTAAAAGGTGAATGCCATGTGATAATCTTTGTAGCGATTAAAAGGTTAGTGTTTAAAGAAGTAGCTTGCATCATGGTCTAATTTACTTCAATTTGTATTGACATAAATGTAATGAATGAACAAGATGAACAACCATTGATATTGTACATGTGTAACAACAAACTTTCATAGTTAGACAACCTTGGCCTCAAAATGGGGAAAGGAATGACCTAAAAGAAAGAGTTGTATATAATCTAAAGATAGAGAAGTCATTGAAATTAAGAAACCAATCTAGCAAGTAATTTTAACAAGCTGAATTAAATGGGGGAATCCAACATAAAACATTCAACAATGATATTCATAGTTGAATGGCATAAAACTCTAAAAACCTTGGTGGTGAACCAAAGATTTTGAGTGGAGACATTAGAAGAAAAACATGTATTTTGTATTTCTTTCTACAATTAAAATTTAGTCGCAAGCAACATTTGCGACTAAAATTTCATTAATCACCTTAAACAAGTTACATGAAAATTAGTTGCAAATGACAAGGGGTATTGGATGAAAGAAAAAATCAGCAAATACAAGTTCATCCTTTGACTCCATTGTATATGTATTGTCACATGCGACTATGATGCAACTATTTTGATCATAATTAACGCAAATGATGTGTTGCCATGTGCTTTAATTTTGAATTATTTAAAATATAATAATTATTATTATTTTGAAATAATCTAAGACGTTCAATTCAAATGCTTAGATGATCCTATGTTATGACATGTGCCCAATGTAAATATGCCACATGGCACCTTAAGATGAATTTAATATAAAATATTAATATTAAGTTAGTAGGTGCCTAGGTCGAAACATAAATAGGTGCTTACAAACTTAGGTTACATACCTACCTACCTACCTACTTAGGTGAAAAGGTAGGTAGGTAGGTCTACCTTTTTAGGCTAAATATTTATTCATATAAGTAGGTACTTAAGTAAGTAAGTACATAGCTTGACCTAGGTGGGTAGGTCATACTATGTACCTACCTAACTAGGTAGATAAATAGGTTAAGGAGGTTGATAGTTTAAAAATGTGCATAATTTTTCTTTTAATTTTGGGTTAAACCTTTTGACTGGTTCATTCGATGTGCACAATTTTCTTAATGTGAAATTTGATAACCACACCCTTTGTTTATATAGTGTTCAAAATAGGAATCGAAAACAAATAATTGGGATAAATTTTGAAGTTGCAACTTCTTCACAACTAAATTGCAACTCCAAAACTTTCTTCATGCCTTTTGTTCTTAATTTTTAGATTTATAAACAATTCAAACACATGGTTCACTAGATAATTAAATAACCATTTAATCAATAATGATTAAAATAACATATATTTAAAATAAAATTTATACACTAGAAATATTGAAGATTCATTATCAATTACTTGAATAAATAATAACTTCTTAATATTTAACTAACTAGCTATCTAGTTTTTCACAAGTTGTTAATACATAATTCAAAGATAAATAAATACATTTTATTATTTTTTAATATTTAGTCGAATTATAGATATTATAATTAATGTAAAAATAATTTATATACTTTAATTTAAAAGTAATTATTTAGTGTAACTTATAAGTAATAAATATAATCATTCCAGTTATTTATAAAAGTGATTCATTATCAGTAACACTAGTAGACAAAACTTTAAATCTCAAGCAATAATTTCAAGACTTGAAATATTAATTTTAGATTCTAAAAAAAAAAATTAGAATTCAAATATCAGTTTTTAGATGAAATAAGTCTTTGAATTTAAATTAAAAAATTCATAATTGAAATGTCCATTTTTAGACTCAATTAATAATTTTTTGAATTGAAATTTTAATTGTTACAATTGAAAATAATAATTTAGGTTAAATAATATTTTTGAATTTAAAGAAAGATTAAAATTCAAAAAAGAAAAAATTTCAAGAAAAAAATTTAGAATTAAAATAACATTTTTCTCTAATTATATATATATAAAATGATTTATAGTAGTAATTTTTAGAATCAAAACATCGATTTTAATGTTTAAATATAATTTTCATAATCTGAACTATTATTTTATATTCAAAAACATATATTTGAATAAAAATAAAAACTTTAAGAATTCATATTTAAAACTTCAAATTCAAATATATATTCTTAGATTCAAATAAAATGTTTCAAAATTGGAATAACAATTTTCAAGTATAGATATATTTTTAGTCTTGAAATATCAGTCTTCAGATTTTAATAACAATTTTCAAAGTTCAAAAATTGATTTTTAGATTCATTATATGAACAATATACATACATACACATAATTAATATACACACAAATATATATTTATGATATTTTTAATATATTGTAAATATAATTTCAACACATACATAAAAATACATCCCTATGTCATTATAAATTACTTTTAGGATGTGACTAATTTGGTGACTATTGCAATTAATGGGATATATCAATATATTCATGGATGAAAATGAACCTAATAGCCATCTAATCAATAGGATGAAGTTTCCAATAGTTACATCATAGTTGTAAAAATGACCAAAATAGTTGAAATTTGGTCTTACGGTTGTAGATATTCCCAAATTTAGTCGCAAATGACTACAAGTCGCATGTAGTTGCAAATGAAGTGGTTACATTTTGGTTGATTTCTACTAGTGAAATTATCATTTAGTTATAAGTTGCAGTTGCCTCTTCATTTACTTCCGTAACATAGCCCTTGTGCAAGTCACAATTTCAAGCTATTTGATTGAAGTGTCCTACCACTTGAAGAGAAGATTCATGAACCATTCAAAGCACATGGCATCTAGACTACTACAAGAGGAGAAAATACAAGAATAAAATGTAATTCATGTAGGCTATGTGGTGAAGATTTGAGATTTCAATGACCAAGAAATAGGGGACTTTTGAAAAGTTTGAATGCATTTATCACATACCTAATTTTATGAAGGTCAAGCAATGATTCTTGCATATATGTGTCCCATAATAAAAAAATGTTCCAACATTCTGCATACCAAAAGAAAATACATTCCAATATAAATAGCCTTACAAGAAAACAAAGAGATGGTAAATCACATGAAAAAACAACTCTCTCATGCATTTCTATTTTTTCAAGAGCATGGGGAGCCCTACTAAAGCTCATGAATAACTCTTTTGGCTCTTCAAATGAAAATCCACAATAGACAAAACATTACCCTAAGCTTGGTGCTCATTGTTTGGCAACTCTTACATAACCATTCCTTCTTCATACCATCTTGTCACCTCCAACACACAACCTCGCTCTATGGATAAATTCACATGTATTGATTGCATTTCTTATCTAGGTTAGAATAAAATTGAACATATATCAACCATCTTCAACCAAGATCTACATGTTAATACATGAATTTTTTTAGAAATGACATCTACATATTCATGTTGATGTTGCAACTTGAACTCTTCAATAGAATCCTTAAGATTTGCTATGGAGTACCTTTCCATGCACCAACCAAGCCCAATCTAAGATAAATTTTAGGTGGACAAAAGGGGAAAAAAAATGAAAGACAAGGAAATAATTTGTTCAAAGCTAGCACCTTGGAAAACAATATTTACAATACTTCTAATAAGTTGGAGTTATATGTTGAAACTTGAGAGCCAAAACACAAATACAAGAAGTGAAGGAAAGGTCTAATACATTGTAATACTTGAAAAATTTATGATTTGCTGCATAGAGATCCATAAGGAAGGTTGATTTTTCCACCTCTGCATCTTCAATTGTAAGTTTAACCTTGTGTTGTTCAAGAAAAAACAACACACTTGAAAAATCCCTTGGAGAACATGAAGTCCAAGAATGAATTGGCAACACTAGGAAAACCTTTTTTTACTAACATTTCAAGAAGTTACAAACTATTAGATGGATGTGGACTAGCAACATTTACAAACCTTACAGTAGACACAATGGAGTTTTCAAGCATGGTATAGTCACAACACATAACAATAAATGATCAATCTTTCAATATGTTCATGTTCAATTGAAACTTGGAACTTTCCTTCACTTACCAATTTCATTGGGTTCAAAGCGCAATTGCAAGTTTATCACACTTGTTGTGCAAACAACCCTCTATTTTTGGTGTGAAGGTTGTGTGATACCCTATGTTGTTTTATTACAATGTTCAAACACATAGTTGTGATGCATTAACAAAACTAAAACAAATCCATGATCATTGAATTTGAGAATATGTAGGTCACTATTTTCAGGGTCAAAGACATTTGATTATGCAAGAACACAAAAGCCCTAGATTGAGGTTGATCAATTAGATTCCTACACATAATACATTGGTAGTAATTTGTGCATAACAATAATGAAATGCTGAAAACTTACACTTGCTAAAATTAAACAACTCAAGTGGGTCTATTGCAATCCTATGCATGCAAGATGCCCAAGAACTATTGGCCAACCTTCCTACACTAGGTTCCATGACCTTAACTTGAGTGCCACTCGTGGAGGCAACATTGGCACTTGTTATGTTGGTAGTTGTGGTGTGGATAATAATGGTGGTGCTTAATTAAGTTGATGCTAGTGGTGATACTATCAACATACTTGACACTTTCCAGATACCGTAATCTTTTTCTAGCCATCTCTTCATGTGCTTTCACACCCAAAAAATAAAAAACACCCACAAAACCTTCAATGTCCACAACAATAACAAGAAAAATAAAAGAAGAAGGGAAAAAAAACTCTTGGGCCAACCCAACCCATAATTTGATTCCTTCACAAAATAGAAATAGAAAAGTGGCAAGATGATGGGTAGAAAGGTATGGGTTCATGTGACCACTTGAACAAGGTGAAGATATGTGGATTTGGTAGCAAAGGACCATCAGGTGAAAGGTAATGGTAGTCTAGCTATTCCAACAAAATTGTAGCTCCTTGTCCCATTGCTTATCTTGGTGTTACAATTACTACCATCAAGAGGGCTTTCACCATAACTTTTTTTTTATGTTTCTTTTTTTCCCTCATGATCAAAAGTAATTCCCCCAAAATCCCACCAACAATGACAACAACAATTATGAATGTAAACCTCACTACCTAATCCCTAAGCCTTTTTTTCCCCCCAAAAGAATATCATCTCTCCCAACATCTACTTCATATCTCTCGAGCCTTTCAAGTTGGAGTTGAAAGGCATTTTTGCAAAGGTTTATTACATGTATCGGGTGTAATTTATATATCTAACCACTAACATTATCTACTATGATTACCATTAATCGTCTTCTACATTTGATTTCTTCTTAATACATAAATGAAACAATGTGGTACACAAAACAAATGAATAATAAGTTCATGTAACAATGATGACTTCAAATAGTAGTTGAAATCCCATATATATTAATGTATACTGGTTTGATGTTCAAATACAAATCACATGCATCCTAATTACATAACTACATCTAGTCTAAATCTTAACCTTCTTTGCACCTTTTGCCTTCCCCTTTGAAGGCCCTCTTTTCTTCTTTTCTATTTTGGCTATCTAGGGATCTAGTGATGCATCAAATGCCTTTGTTAATGAAAGAACCAAAGGGTTAACCAATGGTGTGACTAATGGCTTCATATGCCATCCAACTATGGCTTCAGTGCAAATGGGACATGATGTTAAGCCTTAGACACATCCAAAGTAGAAATCTACATGGCCTCATGGCTACAACAAGAGGCAAGTTAGAACTTGAATACATATTGGGACATTTATTTTTCACTAGTAATATTTATGTCTAGCTTTTCATACTTCAATCATCTAAAAGCTAAAATGCACAACTTGGAATGTCTTTTCGCAATATTAGTTGGGAAGGAAACTAGAAAAAAAATACTTCAATTGATGTTGTTGATGGATGGTCAAAACAAACTACACATTTAGTAATTATTTTTGTTGCTTTTAAAGTAGTTGCATCATTCTTTTGAAGCAAGCTAGGACCTGCAATAGATAACAATTGTATGCTTAGAGGAAGGTTGTCTTCACTATTTTTTGTATTCAATTGTGAATCGCCTTTATTATTATCCGGGTCAAAATTTGAACCACCCTACTCAGTAATTAAGAACTCAATCCTTACTCCAACCAAGCAAACAAGCAATCAAAGGATTAGATGTAAATGTTCAAGACAATGAAGGAAATTAGGGTTCAAGGTCTAGGACAAAAGTCAAAATTGAATACTTGCATTAGAAACATGTCATAGTTCAAATTCATGACATAGTTCTTGGATTTAACAACAAAGTTATAGTTTCCAAAATACATTAGGACACATGGTAATTATGCTAGTACATAAAATGGAAGTTCAAAAAACTTAGGACATAACTATGGTAAGTCAGTACCCTAATTAAAATGATAGGAAAAACTAAAAAGCCAAAAGCATTGCCTTAGTACTAGGTTACTAGAATCAAACAAAATTCAAGACATAGGTCCTTTTACTCCTCCCCTTTACTATTATAACTGAACCTAGATGAATAGTTTAGGACCTAAGTCCATTGCCTTAGTAATAAACTATTGGAATCAAACAAAATTTAGGACATAGCTTCTTTTACTCCTCCCCTTTACTACTATAACTAAACTTAGATGAACACCTTAGGACCTAAGTCCATTACTTTAGTACTAGATTACTGGACTCAAACAAAATATAGGTCCTCTTAATCCTCTCCTTTATTGCTATAACTAGACTTAATAAACACCTTAGGACTTAAGGGCATTGCCTAAATTCGTTTAAATGGAATCATAAGATCTACTTATGACACAAGTTCTTTGTTGAATAATGCATAATCTAGAATTATAAAAAACTCAAAGACATTAAAAATAAAATATTAAATGGAAGTGGAATCATAAGAAACTTAAAACACAAGTCCTCTGCTAAACAATGCCCTATTTGGAATGATAAGAAATTCAAGACATCATAAATAAGAAGTTTGAAAGAAAATTATGAACCAAAAATAAACTTTGGCTTCTAGACCTTAACAAAGCATATGACTTGATTAATTCAATGGTGTAGTGAAGAATTTAAAATCATGAACATGATGTAAATGTTTGAAAAAAACAAAAACTAAAGGATAAAATGAAATCTCGTACCATATAATATAAACATTGGATCTTTCAACAAGCTTTTGTTGTTTTGGGCAATAAAAGGTATACTGCCAAAAATCCTTGAAACATTTGCGTTCCCCATAACACGAATGCCCCATGCTGTACACCACTACTTTATGAAATAAAAATCACAACCAATGATGGCACATTTTAGTGAAGAGGCCGCATGTGTTGCCATATACCAAGGGTGGAAAGTATGTCCACATTTAGTTGTTATGAAGTTGTTGCATGCATACCAAAATCCACACAATGGACATGCGTTGAGATCGAATGACCTCTTCACAGGAACAATGGTACTACAAAACAATGGTAGAGGATAAAGACTTGCCCCTCCACCATTTTTCATCTTCTACAATTGGTTATTGATGCTTATAATCTCTTTTTATAACAAAAAAACACTTTTACAAGCATTCTCAAACTTCACTTCAAAATTAGACAACTTACATTCTGAAGCTTTGAACTCCTTCGAAAACACCTATAACCTTTTGGCATACCGTTTCTCATTCTTGAACTCCAGTTTTCTATCAAATTGTGCATCGTTGAATTTGTTTGACTTGTTCATGACTAGAATTTGGTAATTCGAAAGTTTTTTTTCCAAGAATTTTTTATGTGATTCATCTTCTCTAGACCTTGAAATCCCTTGAAACCTGAATTTCAAAATTGATTTCTTCTCCTCATGGACCTTTACATCGGACATTAGAGCATGGATCTGTGCATCACAAAATTCTAAGTCTTGAAAAACTTGGGTGTACATCACCTGCATGTTTTGTGTTGCATACTTTGCCTAAATAGACTTAGGATATCCTCTTTCTCTAATCACAACTTTTCAACCTTTCCTTTCATGTGTTTTTTTAAAAAAATCTTGGATTATAAAACATCTTTGATTACATCTACTTTTGTTACAAACCAATTAGGATGGCATATTGTCTTTAGAGATGGGGGTTTACATTTTGACCCTTGTTGCAAAAAAATTTTGAAAGGTTTTTCTCCTTTTCTATTCTGATTTGACCTAATGTGACAAGATCTTGCATGTCCTCTTCTATTTGCAATTTGTTTAACAAAACCTTGGGTGACAATGGTATTCTTTGTTTCAATTTTAATGATGTTTTTTTAATAGCTTTGTTTGACTTGACCTTTGTTGTCGACTATTTTGTTTTCTTTGACATAATTTGTTATTTCATTGTGTGAGCACCAAAGGCCGCCCAATTGATGGGTGTGCCCTTCGATTGAGTTACAATTGCTCTCGCAAATGTGAACTATAGTTGTTTGTTGCATATTTTCTCCTTCCTAGTGACCTTGCAATACAACACAACTATGTTTCCTACTAATTCTTTATATGGGTGATCGTCATATGCCCAAAAAACTCATTTATCTCTGCAGTACCAACGTTAGCACTTGTGATTGATAAAACATCTTCACCTAAATTCTATAAGCCTCAATTTGCTAAAAACGAAGCAACATCATAAGGACACTCTCCCATTCTTGTCAAAACCCATATTAATAAAAACCATTGTCAAATCTATAAGGCACTAAGCTAAAATCAGGTCAAATAATAGCAAAATCAATGTTTCTCACATTTTTATGAAAGTACTAACTACCATGTAAACACACACCAAAGAGCTTGTGGTGTTGGGATTTGTGGCCTGTAAGCATGTAAAATTTCTTCTCCAAGATGATTGACCACTGCATGTTCAAGCCTAATACATGTACAAGACAGAGAACATTATTGATGAAAAGATGGAATCTTTTGATTTTATCATTGAGATGACAAAGCTATCAAGGTTCATTATGTGGGAAATTTTTTGCAAGGGAAGCAACTTCAAACATTTATGCAAACATGTTGTCAAATTGTTGGAGGGAAATTTGGAAATGCACAAACATGGTGCAACAACAATACATGAGGGAAATTTAGAAATAAATAAATAAGGAAGATGGCGTAAAAAAATAACATAAAAAAAATTCCATTTGAAACTAGCACTAATTTTTCATCTAGGACTACATCTAGGAATGACAAAAACTTCATCTTCACCCAACACATGGGAAAAATTTTCACATTCAAAATTGTTATTTGATATTTGGTTTCCTATTGCATTGGAATCATTTTTATCGGTGGGGTCATCACTTGTTCATGGTTCCTGATGTGTACCCCAACTGTGAATAGACCCTTATGTGTTACCTTTAAGCACATGTAGATATTTAAATTTAATAAATTAATTAGATGATATTTGATAATTGATAGTTAATTATTAACAATAATTAATATTAGTCAATATATAATTGTTGATAATTATTAATAAGTGATTTTTTTAAAAAAATTAGTTAATAATAATTCATTATATATTAATTGATAATTATTAATCCATAGTAAATAATCAGCAATCAATAAATAGTCAATAACGAGTAATTAAAATTAAAAAAATCAGTGTTTGGAACATGAATGTGATTGCAAGTGATTAGGAGAGTTGGAAAGCACCCATTATATATGTACTAATTACTAACAATGCTTGCAAAACATCCATTAAACTTGCATTTTATTATAAATGTTTAAAACTTCTTATGCTTGCAAGTTATTGAAATAAGTGCTTGGAAAATATCTTCTATGGTTGGTGGTCATTAAAAGTAGTTGGAAATTATTGTTCCAAGTACAACTTAAAGCATATGGTAAAAGTGAATTTAATTCCTACAGAATTATTCTACACTACTATAACAATAGATTTGCATTTCACATGCATACATTCATTATTTTTGCCTTGATTTTCAACACATTTATTAAAACATTAGATTCATGGTTATTTCATATAACCAAAATCTACACTTCAAAATACATAGTAAAAAACTCCAAAAACAAGATGATAATTCATTTCATCATATTTTAATGCTGTAGAAAATTCACACAACAACATGAACATAGAAATCATTGCAAAAATCTAAGCTTTTCTATATTAATGAAATTGAATTAAAGGGTGAAAGCACTCTAAAGGTGAGCCACTTTTGTTCAAAAAAGGTGATGTATAACAAGTATTATAATACATAGTAAACTAAAATCTTGATGGCATCCTTTGGCTAACCTAAACACAAGCAAAAAACTATAACTGTGCCTTTTTTGAAGACCCCCCAATCCATACTTCATGCCATACCACTTCATGTGGTAAAAATGACATGTGCCCTACAGGTCTTTTTTCTGTTCTCAAAACTCATTTTTCCGACATTAGATTCTGATATGGGGTTTCTATAAGCCCTACACACTCCTCTTCATTTTTAAGATTGTTTTCAAATTATGCAAAACTAATCTAATGCAATAATTTGTTTAGAATTAAAAACCCATCTTATATTTTTTTATAAAGTTGTATTTATCTATGTAAAAATGTAAGCTCGTTTAAATGGAGAATAGCTTAGTATCTAATTGGATTTTGAAAAAACGATAATTATTCATTTGGCATCCAATGGTGGTTTGAACAAAACTCGAAACAAAACTCAAAACTTCAGGTTGGAGACCTTAAATCATGACCTATGACTTGGACCTAAACTTGCGTAAATCCTAGAACCTACCAACATTAATATATACATGTGCCAATGTTGGTAGGGTAAATGTAAATACAAATATATTTGTCATATAAAAATTGGGTAAGTGTAAATCATTTACATTTACCTTGCCGACTATGTAAATAATGTTTTTATAATACATGGGGGAAGTATAAAAAAATTTCAACTACATTTAACATGGCCTTGTGTAAATGTTTTTGGCAAGGTAATTGAATAATATATATATATATACTCTTAGTGATATTTCTATTTGCAATCCACATAATTAATTAATTATGGGTGCATCACAAAGTTCAATGTTTTTTTAATAATGTGCCACTTTGGTTAGCCCTTCACCAAAAAATCTAATATTTTTAATGCTCTTCAAGCACAAACTAATACTACAAATAAAGTAGTGTGAAAGTCTTTTGATTGGCAAATGTTTTTTAAATGACAAGCTTTTTCAAAATCAACACCTTTGAACCAAAAAATCAGAGACAAAACTTGAATCTTTTAATCAACAAAATCAAATCACATCTTGCCATAGGTAACATGTTTTCCCAAGTTTTTGATCTTAACAAACTTTCAGTTTAGTGCCTGAATCATGCATGTAATTCAAAATGTCAAACACATAACAAATACTCAAAATTAATGTCCAAATAAGAAATGGAAAACTCTAGCAAATACCAATCAAACAAATCAGAGAATTATTTTTCCATATGTAAAAGAAGTCAATCCAAGGTTAGGATGCTCATTTTGGTAGTTTTCAGATTTAAACAAGGTCAAGTTTAGATTACAAGTCAGGTTTTAGCAAGGTTTCAAGTTTCCTTCAAATAACCATTGGGATCAAACTGGAGAATTCAGTTTTTTTCAGATTTGAATTAGAACTTAAATCAGAGATGTTCCATTTAAATAGTTAAGGTCCTTTAGATACATAATATATTTTTTATAAAAGAAATATAAACTTGATCCTATATTTTAGACACATTACCCCAACCCTTGGCTCTCAGGGGATACGACTTTTGTTCCTTGCCTAAAAACTCTATGTCATTTATTTTACGTTAAACACTAATAAAAACATAACACAAAAGAATTGAGATATATTTTAATTTTGCCATTCTATTTTTTGATAAGTTCAACTATGTCTGATAATGTATTTTGATGGATGGTCGGTCATTTTGTTACACAAGTTGAGCTAGCCATGCCTTCTCTTTTTAAGCTCCTTTTGGGTTTTTTTGGGCATGGCAATTCCCTGAAACAAGTTCCTGTCAATTCTTATTATTGATGATGTTGTGTTGTGTGCAAAAGAGTTGACTTTGTTTTCACAATTGACAATTAAGTGATAGGTAATTGTGATAGGGATTGTGTGTTTCTGAAGTGCTGCTTTAATTGTTTTGGTCGGCCATGCCTTTTTTTTTCCCTGTTCCTTCCTCTTGTTGCTTTTTCCCGTGACTCTCTTGTGATAAAGATAAAGTTTGGCCCCAAAAGGACATCACCTTCACTATCCAATGCATGATGTGTCACGTGCTGATAGAACACATCCAAATTTGTCGTGACCCAAGTGTGATAATACAACAAACACGACAGTGGATTCTTCTCACTGGATCCACCAGATTCACAAAACCCATGTTTCCAAACTTAACCTGGCAATACAAAAAGGTTGGCGTGTCAGATCGGAACATGCAAAAAAAACTAGAACAAATAAAAATTGTTTGGCAAAAGGGTGGGGGGGAGGGTTTGATGTTTTTTCCCTTTTGTCTATGAGAAAGCAAGCTCCCACCACCCCTGAGTGCATGCTGAGCCTTTTCATTGGCTCCATGAAGTTTTTATTTTCAAAACTGTTTGGGACCATTTTCAATCTGGACTCATAAATATAAAGTGGGGGTACTTTTAACATGTAGATCCAACACGGATCAAAGTCGACCATGTTCCAACAAAATTTCCCCCAACACAAAAGTGTGAGACGCTATCGTACCCTTCTCCGCAGGGCTGCACTGTCTGTCAGGCCCAGAAAGGGCGCCGGACAGAGCTTGATGGGGGCTAATTTAGCGTCCATCAAAGATACATAACAACAGGCTAAAAACCATTCCAATTATTTTTTTTTGGCATTGTTTCTTGGATGGGTGCTTTTTTCTATGAGAAAGAAAGCACACAACATTCCGGGTGGGTTCTATGGCTGTCCAAAAGATATATAGACTGATTATTATATCATCCGTGCAAGCAGCAGATATTCCCAAAAAAGTTGGCAAAAAAGTTGTCTTTTTTTGGGTTGTTGTTTCTTGCAGTTGGAACTTGGGTTGGGTGGTGGTGGTGGATCTTTTTTTTCTATAAGAAAGCAAGCACACAAAATGAAATGTTTGGGTGGGCTCGAGATGGTTGTTCAAGAGGTAGACTGATTGATTGAATCAGATCAGCCCTGCAAGCAACCCAACTCCACAACGCCTAATTCAATGCTGAAAGCTTGTTCCTCTGTGCAATGGATTTGTCCATTTGTTCCCAGATAAAGAAAATAAAGAAAGCTTGCTTGTGCAAGTGTCAGGCTAAGCAAAATTTAGCTTCTAGACCAGACTTGCTGGAATCTTGCATGCTTTGTAAATGGGATCTATGTACAACTACAGTTGCGTGTAAACAACATCTATTGTGTTAGGGAATTGGCGGTCCTTCTAGTGGCTTAGTCACTTCTTCTTCTTCAATTTGCCACTTGGCAAGAAGTTTTTAAAAAAAACACTCAGCAAATTTAGAAAGAAAAAAAACTCCACCATAAACAAACTCTCAAATCTCAGCAAAATTAAATAAAGAAAATAATTCCACCCAACACAAGCTCTCATGAGGCTCCTACAAAAGCTTGGCAGAGGATGAACAATTTCGTTTGTGTGATCCATCCTGTAGGCTCCAGCTTCTCCTCCTCCTCCACTACTTGTCCTCCTTGATCATCAATCATCCTTGCAGCAGCAGCATCATCAGTTATATGATCATCCACATCACAAGCAGCAGCAGATCATCAAGCTTTTGAAGAACAGCAGCAGCAGCAGGTATGGTACTAAATTGTTGTTCAAGAATTCAGTGTCAGTAAATCTAGTGCAAGCTCTGTTTACTTCAACACACACACAAACATATACGTATATTGCAATTTGCCAGCCCCTGGATCAGCTTCTTTGATGTGTTTGATCAAGGCTCAGAGCTCTTGGGCGCTGTTTTCAACATGAATACAAAAATTATATTATGTTGTTTTGTTGAGCAGCTGCCTCAGACCCTCTCTCAGTACAAACAGAGACAGGCTGGTTTAAACTAACATATGCATGAATACGATTGTTACTCAACTGGACGCAGACTTTTCTTTCGTGTTGTGTTGGTGAAGCTGGTGTCGATAATAAGTTTGCTTGTGATCAGACCCAAGCAAAGCAAAATGGCGAGGCCTAGTTACATGTCGTCCGAGCCAAATAGTATTTCCAAGCATCATGAAGTAGCTATTGCAATACCGGATGATACAGTACTAGAAGAGCCGGTGGACAACTGGAGTGCTAAAGAGAGAAGCAATTTGTACAGCGACTTGTACAACTGCAAGTCTATGCAGATGGGAGCCGCCGAGAAAAATATCAACATCAGCAATCCATCGTCAAACGTTGTAACACTAGTGATGCCTACCCATGGTCGCAAACCACCTGTGCCCATCATCCTCAAGGTAGTACTCTAAACAATTGGGTTTGGGGGAAAAGCACTTGTTACAGTATACCATCTTGATCTCATCTATACAAAGTGAACATTCGCGAATCACTGGCATGCACACGAACAGCAGCGATAATTTATAGCTTGAGCATCATATTGTTTTTTTTTCATTGGGTTTAGTGGGTGTGGGGGTGTGGGGGAAGCAGTTTGTGGATGTAAGGAGTAAGGTGACAATTGCAGATCAGGCTGCAACTGCAATGATGTGTTGGAGACGTTGGCCGAGTAAGAGGAAGTCCAGTAGTAGTAGTTGTAGTAGTAGTAAGCTGCAGGAGATGCAGCAGAATCATCAAGTAGCAGCAACGTCCGTGGGGCGTAAGAAGGTGGAGAAGACCATCTTGGATGGTGTGACAGGGATGGTGAAACCAGGGGAGATGCTGGCAATCATGGGACCTTCAGGCTCTGGCAAAACCACGTTGCTCAACGCTCTGGCAGCCAGAGGTCTACATGCTGGGGTCTCTGGCACCATCTCCTACAATGATCTCCCTTATCACAAAGCTCTCAAACGAAGGTAAGCTACAGAACTGGCTGTCAGACCCAATCTCTATATCTCTAAACAGAGGAAGGTAGAAAATATACTGGCTATTATTTTGTGACCTTTAGGCTGGAACCTAATAATTGTCTGAATATGACAAATTCAAAAAATAAAAATAAAAATTCCTGGAAATCTGATGAGCCTTGGTGCATTTTTTTCACAAAAATCCTTGCAAACATGAGTCACCAAGTTGCAAAAAATCAGTTTAGAAAAAAAACAAGCTAGCTGTTTGCCAGCAGTTTAATCCACACATTGAAAACAGGTTGCAACAAACTGCAGAAGAAAACCAATTTTTTCTGTTGAAATTGTGCAACAACGCTGTTGTTGGTTGATAGGCAAATGTGGTTACTAGTCTATCCCAAACTATGTACAATTGACAAGAATTCATCTTCTTTTTTATTGCCTAATTCTGCAAAATCTTGTGGATAATAACTAATCCATACTATGTGAGAAGATCTATCATTTCTGCATGGAAACTTTGCAAGCAGTAGAAACTTTGTTTTTTCTGTACTTCTTCCTGCCCATTCTTCATGTATTGATCAGTGCCATTGTATTGTCACTTGTGAAAAATCAAATTTGACATGCTGAAATCCATTGGATGTGTGTCCAAACCTCCTTTTCATAGTTTGATGTAAATATTTTGAAAACATGAATGAATTTACTTTCACAGACTTTGAGATATATAAGACAAAGTTGCCAAAAATCTGCAAAATTTGACTACATAAAAAATGATGATGTACAAATAAATGAAGAATTCAGTCTGTGTGTTGGATTAGAGAAATCTCCCATGCTGAACTTGCTTCTTTACAAGTAAACTTGTGAAGCTTCTTTTGGTTTTTCCTTGAACCCAGATATGAGAAGGAGCATGTGCCAATCTCATTAACCTTTGGTTGGGTATATGGGTGCATGGATGGGGGGTTTTTCAGAATGGGGTTTGTGACACAGGATGATGTTCTATTCCCAAACTTGACAGTGGGAGAGACACTGATGTATGCTGCTCTGCTTCGATTACCCAACAGTTTGACACGCTCTCAAAAAATCTCCCGAGCTCAAGATTGCATTGTTGATCTTGGTCTTGAAAGGTGAGCTGGATGTAGATCCTCTAATCACCAGTCTCAGATCCTTTTCTTCATCTTAATACCTCCCCTTATATCGGCATAAATTCTCTTCAGGAAAGGAAGTTGATCTTCAATGAAATCTTCTGCAAGACTTGCTTATGGGTTCCTTATACTGGACTAATCAATTGAAGGTCTCATTGATTTAGTCTTCTTGGATCAATAGAAGTACACTGCGGCCCTGTTAAATAAGCCAAATCTAAGAACATTGCATCAAAAAAGTTCAAGTGTACACATTTTTATGAATGGAATTGTGCTGTGTTGTTTGTGTAGGTGCCAAAACACAATAATTGGGGGACCCTTCTTGCGAGGTATTTCAGGCGGTGAACGGAAGCGGGTGTGCATTGGTCATGAAATTCTAGTGGATCCCTCCTTGTTATACTTGGATGAACCTACATCTGGCTTGGACTCCACGATTGCGCTGCGCATCATCCAAGTTATAAAGTCCATAGCTCAGGTGAACTTAGAATAATGACTTGCTTCTTTGGGACTTTTTCAGGATGATTTCTGTCATAGATTTGTCACTTTTAGTGTCAATTCGTTGTTGTTGTTGTTTCCTCTTGTATCTATCAAATCATAATCATCATGTCCTCCAAGAGCATCATGTGGTGGAGCAAGCTGATTTCAGATTCCATACAATTTTTTTATGTGAACCCATCAATCAAGAGAAGAAAATTACTAATTAAATTGTCTAAGAGAAGTGCAAACCGGGATACTGATTTTTTTGTATAATTGTTTACCAGACAGGGCGCACAGTGCTGACAACAATCCATCAGCCATCCAGCAGGTTATTCCACATGTTTGATAAACTGATTTTGCTGTCAGAAGGACACACAATCTACTTTGGGAATGCCAGGGCTGCATCAGATTACTTCTCAACAAAATTGGGTCTGGTGCCCCAGATACCCATGAATCCCGCTGACTTTGTTCTTGATTTGGCAAGTGGCAATGTGAATGATGTGTTAATACCCTTATCCTTGACCCAAAGTGCCATCAAGAGACAATCGAGCGCTGTCTCCACTACCACTCAGAAGCAACCACCCAAAATCACCAAACTTGACATTCAAGAGGTGATGTCCTGGCACACCCTTCTTGTCCACTTTTCTTTTCAGCAAAGTCTTTGGATCATATCATCTTTTTAAGCATCCTTTCCATCTTGGAAAATTTTTACAATTTGTTGGCTGAACTGGTTTTGGCAAAAAAAGTATTGATATTATGTGATCCTGGAACTCAAATCGTGAGGTATTTTGTTGTTCAATAAATTGACAAATTTTTTGTTGCTAAATTTCAGTTCCTTGTGGATTCTTACCATCAAGAACTTGCACCTAAAGAGGAAGCAATATTACAAGCTGACTCAGAGACAACAAAAGAAATGAGACTAGCAACACTAGAGAAGATGGAGCGCAGCGCAACATGGGTCCAACAATTTATGGTACTGTTGGTCAGAGGATTGAAGGAAAGGCGACACGATTACCTCAACTGGTTGAAATTTGCGCAAGTGGTCACAATATCGATTATTGTAGGCTTACTTTGGTGGCAGTCCAAGATTGACACAGAGACTGAACTTTCAGGCCAATTGGGATTGGTGTTTTTCATCGCCATCTTTTGGGGCATGTATCCTCTTTTCACAGCAATCTTCTCTTTCCCTTTGGAAAGAGCAATGCTGATGAAAGAGCGGGCCTCCGACTTGTATAGCTTAACTGCTTACTTTTTTGCACGGACACTGGGTGATTTGCCCTTGGACTTGGTCCTGCCTACCATATTCCTCATCATTGTCTACTTCATGACAAATCTTCGCAGGACTGCTGCTGCATTCCTCCTCAGTGTCATTTCTGTTTACCTCTTTGTCATTGCCGCACAGGTACAGCACTGGATTAGTTCTTTTGTCCCTGACCCCTCCCTCCTTCAACAAAAAAAATCATCAAAAACTTCACCTTGTCAACATTTTACTTGTAATTCAATGGATTGTTCAAAGAATTAGACCTTTGGGTTTAAGAATTACACATTTGGATTTAAGAATTAGGCATGTTAACCCTCCACACTGCAGGCAGGGTTTAAACATCCGGTGGGTGCTTAATCAAATAACCTTTTCTTACTCACTAGCTAGTGTCAAGGAGATGCAAAGACCATGGGTGATGATTTAGTCTAGTCCAACAAGTACTACTCCAGGAGTCCAAATGGACACTGACATTGCATTTTTTTTGAGTTGTTGGCATTGATATATATATATATATATATATATGTCTACTTTTGCAGGGATTAGGGTTTTTGTTGGGTGCGGCAATGATGGATGTGAAGAAGGCAAGCACATTGGCATCAATCATAATGCTGACTTTCATGCTTACAGGGGGCTTCTTTGTTCAGGTACAGCATGTAGCATAAACTAACCCACCACATCCTTGATGAAATTAATTAAGCACCCACCACACCCATTTTGCCCCTGCAGTCAGATTTGATCAGGCTATGCATACAGGCACTGTTTTATTTACTTGACATACAACACCGCAAAAAATAATTTTGTTCAATTTTCTCACAACTAAAAAAAATTGGGTCTTGGAATTTATTGGTTTTGCAGAGTATACCAGTCTGGATAAACTGGTTGAAGTACCTCTCCATCAACAACTATTCATATAGACTGTTGATCAAAGTGCAGTATGCACGCAATGCACAGTATGGCTGTGGGAGTAGCACAGGATGCCAGAGTATTGCTACATCATCAGCATTCCGTGGTATATCCTTGGGAGGTGGGGGTGTGGAAGTGGGTGCTTTATTTCTTATGGTTGTTGTTTTTCGCTTCTTGGCCTACATTGCACTTCGTAGAATGAAATCCAGAAAATAAAACACCAAAATTCTAGAGTTCTTAGACTTGCACTGGTGCCAATTTGGTGCGTCTCCAAATACTCACTCATAAGTTAAGGATTTTTTTTTTAATTCCTTAGGTTGAATGTATTACTTATGCACAACTAGCCCATGCACAGGCACAATGTGGGACTTAGAATCTCAATTTTTAAGGTATGGATTGACATGTTCTGGAAGCTGAGACCTCATCCTTTGAAAATTGTAACAATTATTCTTGGTTTTCACCACACAAATGGGGGCTCAGATTAGAATCCATAAGTGTTAAATTGGAGTGTTTGCTACATGTTGTAGTGCTCCATGAAGATTTTGAGATTGTAAAGTTTTATTGCTCTATGAAGCAAGTATGTTTCTTCTGTGCTGATGCATCTCACAATGTGGAATGTGGATCTATGATCTAGGAGAAATTTGATTTCAAGAATACTTGATACACATGTGGGGATATATATACATGAAAACTCACTAATTGACAAGCAAAAATGAATGTCCATGTATTGTTACAGACTTATGCAATGTTTGTTTTGCAAGAACTACACTCTCACCCACCTCCCAATTCACTATGGCTTGCTTGTCTCATGGGGTGAACACAAGAAGTTGAACAAAATATCTTGCTCCACTTGAGTCTAAGTAGGAGGATGTCAAAACCCATTTAGTGTGCCTTGTGCTATGTTTTTTCCCATCAAGGCCAGCTACAACCTTCAATGACAAAGTCTATCACAAAACCTGCTACTAATCTCAGAAATTCTCAACACTTACACACACATACAAGGTGATATAAGACATGTCCTTGTTTCTTGGTAGTCAGGAAAACCATTAGTTGCAACTATGTTATGTTCTCCATACTCAACTAACAATTTCTTAGGACAAAAACTAGATTTGGCAATATGCATACAAGTACCACGTACAATGCATCACATATTTCACAACCCATATATCGGAATCATTGCCACAAGTGCTCCTTATAATGTGAGGTTGTCCTTACAATCTCACATGGAAAACCGTGGATTGCTTTAGAATTATAGATATGAGTTCATGAATTCACAAAACCTTAGATGGTAGAATTGGTCAACAGAACCTTCTGATTCCATCTCCTAGTGTGTAGAGTTGATTTGCCTTTGACATCTTTGCTTGTGCAAGGTTGGCCTCAAGAACAAATTATGCCATAGTCGTCTACATTGTTCAACTAGCTCTGTCACAAGATGCTCCTCCATGGATGCGTTGAGCTTTTGGTGCTAGAACAAACCACAAGCAGACTCGAACTCATAAGACTCACTACGGCCTAGACTTGAGGGAATCCACCACCTTCTCCCTTATAATATACTATGTGCCTCTCCACGAGGCCCACATCCAAATGGCATTTTGTCCTGAGACTCCCAAGTGGGAGTCTCGAAATTCTTACAACTAGGATTCCCGCAACTTCATAGGCCCATAACTCTTCGTGTAGATCTCTGATTAAAATGAGGTCTGAAGCAAAGTTATAGCCTTCGTCAAGATCTTTTCAACAATATGTTGCACGCCACCTGGACACAAGGGATTCAGAGAGATTCGTGACTTTTAGTGATCGAGAGTCAAATTGACAATTTGACTCTTGGCCCTTCTTTTGGCCATAACTTGTCTTTTAGATGTCCAAATGAGTCATGCAAGCCCATTTTAGACATCCACGTTCTAATAACTTTTCAATAATATAAAAAACTCTTCAATTCATTGAGTTTTGACCCCTGCTATCTCTCTCTAAAAATGTGGGAGTCCACCGGTACTCCAACTCCCAAAGTGGAAGCTCCCTTGGAAGTGTGAGGGTTCATTCTCTCACACTTTCTTACACTCTCGGGAGTATGTGGCATTACTCCCGAGCTTCCTCTCTTGACCCACAACCTTGCAAGCCCTTGCCAAGGCTAGGGTTACGACATCTAAGGCTGGGTTTTATTAGAGATATGTTTTGTCAAGCTAGGTATGGGTTTGGTTTTTGAATAATCCTTTTGGATTGGGTCGGATCTAGTGACGATTCTTGCTTAAGGTTGAATTGTAAGGTTTAAATCTTAAAACTTGATCTTTAAAATCCAAATCCAAACCCGAACCTAATCCAAAAATGCATACCCAACCAACATTAGAATGAACCCCCATATTTGTTTGTTGTGAATGTATCAAAACTCACATGATGAAACCTTGGTAAACATCGTTAAACAATTAGTTAATCACGTAATGTTTTTGCCCTAGAATGTATGGATATTTTTCAATTCGTGTGATGATATCGTGGAACATAAACTGGTAATTTGAATGCAAAATATATTGGTTTGTGGTCAGTTCAATATGCTTCAACAACTTGTAACATACATTGGTGGATGGGTGCATTTGTCCATATGTGGTCAATATGAGTACCATAAATTATTGTGATTTATTTAAATTGAAGTTTTATTAAGTATTAGATCATAAAAAATTTAAGTTCATTTGGTTGTATTGAGTTTTGGTCAAACATGTCAATGTTGAATTCACCCATTATTATGGTTGGACAATATGTTGGCATAACATCAAAAAGCTTTTGAAATTGATTTATGATTATTGAAAATAACAATGTTGAAGGTTTATATATGGATATTACATGTATAACTTTTCTTATATTTGTAATGAATGTTGTTGTAATAAATTTAATCCCCAAAATGGTAAATGTTTCATGTGATGATAATGTTGTGAATTTGTCATATATCACCATTGTGCCATTCCCTGCATATACATTTATGTTTGAATGTTTTTTTGAATCAATGAAAGAAATAATATTTGATGTTTGTGGATTGAAATGTGTTTCATTAAGACAAAATATATGGGATGTTTTCAAATTGTAATCAAGGAAAACATCATTTTTATGTAACGATATGGACCCAATGTTAAGAGAACAAATAAGAACTTGTCAATGACAAAGTGTATGTGGTGTAGGAATTAGGACATCCCGTGATGTAGTTGTTTACAATTGATGCATTTCTTTGGCAACACTTGGGTCAATTTGGAAATTTTTCATTTATAAAGGTTGAAAGAGGTAAATATTTTCTTTGTGCTTAATATGGAAAAATGTTATATATATTAAACCATGTTTATATACTCCATTAGGATCAAAAGTTAAGTAATCAAGTGTTAATCCATGTGTTTGATGTATAGTACGTCCTATGGCTAATTGAATAGGAAATTGCATCCTTGTTATAATATGAGTTGAATTTTAACCAATTTGGATATCTTTAAATATGGATTTTATGGGTGTTCACATGGGATGTATTTGTGTTAATAAAAGTGGGCATTTTAAATTTTTATCATTAACCACTTTTAATGTTGCTAAACAAAATCCAAATGACTTTTTATGAATTAGGCAATTTACTTGGGGCTTGGAAAATCCCATTTACACCATTTACTAAACCATCATGTGTTGAATAATTACTAGCACAAAGTTCAACCAACATGTTTTTCTTTATTCAAATTTTTGGATGTAATATGGGAGTGAAATTTGGATCATTTTATAATTGAAATTATTTGAGATGTGTATGATGATGTTTATTTTCTACATGAAATATGCACACATCTCTGGATCACTTCGTAAAGAAGTTGATTCATGGTGGTTAAACCTTGCTTCATTTTTATAAAATAAATGTATAAAAGTTTTGGATCTTCAAGTGGTGTACAAAAACATAGATTATTTATTGTGTCTATCTTAAATTATGATCGTCTAGCAATTCAAAATTAGTTTAATATGTTGGAAAATTGTTCATCAATTTGCCACATGACTTGTTTCAATTGATAACATTTGATCTCTTCCATCCAAAAAGTTGGTGTTAAATTATTAATATTGAAAATGCCAACATCACGAACAAGTTGAACTTGATAGAACTCACCTACAAAAATGACATCAAGATTTCGAAAAACATTTATGTGCACAGGTTTAATTGATTTTAACCATAGATCGGTGAATTTTAATATTCTTTTGCTTATCAAAGATATTTCATCCAACACCATCAATTGTAATCGATCATATTTCTTTATCAAACTATTTAATCGTTTTAAACTTAAAGATGGAAGATCTTTACAATTAAGAGGAACAGAAAGAATTGAATGAATTGTGTTCCCATCAATGTTAAATGATGTTTTATTAATGTATGCCATGAGTAATGTTTTTTTTTAAGAAGGATCTGATTGAGGATGTTTGTTGCAAAATCATAATAGACCTTGAATAAAAGACATTAACTTGAAAGTTTTATGTGTACCAACACCTCTAGTAATGAACAAGTGAAATGGTTCATTTGGGTTTTGGTTTTTTTAAACATAACATCATCAAATCTAAAAAATTGTTCAACATTCATTTTTTGAAGCAATGAATGAAATTCACGGGTGGGAAAAATTTGATCTTGTGCATCAACATTATTTAAGTCAAGAATGATGGACATATGACGCACCCCCAAGCTCCTTGATGGACTCAAATGTGAGTCCAAAGGTGAAGACATCAAAATGAGGAGTTAAGGTGTGCTCTTCGGCTTGCAGCACTTCAAGATGAGGACATGCTAGAGCTTCAAGATGGGCACTAAGAAGATTGATAAACAATTCAATTACTCACACGGACTTGCATAAACCAAACAAGTTGGTTAGTGCGTAATTAGAGCATTCTGGTGCATGGACGAACCACGGGCAAACACGAACTCACAAAACTCACCACGACCCAAACCTGGGGGAAGCCACCACCTTCCCCATTATAATATACTCTTTGCCTGGCCATGGGGCTAGTACCCAAATGTCATTTTGTCATGGGACGCCCAAGTGGGAATCTCGGAATTCCCAAAGTTGGGACTCTTGCAACTTTAGGGGCCCATAACTTTGTGTGCAAACCTCTGATTGAGGTGAGGTCTGAAGTAAAGTTGTATCCTTTTTCAAGAGCTTTCCAACGGTTTGTGGCATGCCATTTGCACGTGACAAAATTAGGGCAATTTCGACTTTTAATGCTCGGGAGTCAAATTGGCAATTTGATCCCGACCTTTCTTTTGGCCATAACTTATGTTTTAAGTGTCCAAATGGGTCATGTAAGACCATTTTAGACATTTATGTTTTAATAATTTTCTAATGATATAAGGAACTCCTGAATCCAATAGGTTGTGACCCTTGAAATTGTTCTTTTAAGATTCGGGAATCCATCAGAATTCCAACTCCCAAAGTGGGAGCTCACTTAGGAATGTGGGGTTCATTCCCTCACACTCTCCCACACTCTTGAAAGCATGAAATGTGACTCCAGGCTTCACATTTCCCCACACCTTCGCAAGCTTTGCCTTGGTCACGAGCCCAAGGCTAAAGATGCGACAACATACTTATATGTGGTGTAATAACATATTCAATGTTGATGTTGTATGTTTCAACATTAATAAAAGTAATGATTTCTTGGGGTGGAGATTGAACATTTGGATCAGAAAATTTAGTCGTTTATATGTTTATATCATTTTGTTTTGCCAATTTTTCAACTTGTGATTCCATGTTTGTTTAATTCATTATGTGTGTATTATCATTATGGAATAAATATATATATTACTACCAAAGTGGGGTGCAATTTACTAGCTTCAATCACTATGGGACTTTAAAAGTGAAATAACTTCATTGCATTTTACTAATTTCACCTTCGTGAAAGTTATTTAACTATAATATCACTATGTAGACATCATGTTTGATTACTAGTTAACATAATTCACTATTACAATTTATTATAGTAAATATGTTTATTTTTATGTTTTTTAAAATATTTTATCTATGTTACTTTATGATATACCTTATATTATTTAAGCTATTTTAATTATTATAACTTATATGTAATGTTATTATAGGCTATTTTAAATTATTTTACCCTAAATTATTGTATGTTATTTTATCTTAAGGTATTTTAACTAGTTTATTATAAGTTTTTAAGTTATTTTAAATTAATGTGTAATATTTCAAATTATACATTAAGTTATTCAAGGTCGTTCTACTTTATGTTGTTATAAATTATTTTATCCTAAGTATAATAATTTAAAATAATTTAAAACAAAATATAATGACTTAAGGTAAAAATAACTTAGAATAGATAATAATAACTTATAAAAATAATTCTAAAAACCCTACAATATAATAATTCTCAATAGCATGTGATATTATAACATAGAAAATCAAACAATAATTTATAGTATAATAATCACCAATAGTTGTAATATAACATATAATAATCAACAGTAACTTCTTATACAATAACCATTAATAGTCATTCATAAAATAATAACCAATAGCCATTTATAAAATAACAACCAATAATCATTAATACAATAACAACCAAAAGCCATTTATAAAATAACAACAAATAATCATTAATAGAATAACAACCAATGGCCATTAGTAGAATAACCACCAATAGTCATTAATAGAATAACTATCAATAACCACTAATAAAATAACCACTAATAACCATCAATAACCACTAATAGAATAACCACCAATAATCACCAATAGAATAACTATTAATGGCCATTAATATAATAACCACAATAAATATTAATATAATAATCACTAAAAAAACAAATAGCCAAAAATAGGATAGGTATTAATATCCATTAATAACCACCAATAGCACTAATAAAAGAACAACCAATAACCATATATTATAATTACGTAAAATTGGCAAAAATAATCTAGGGTGAAATAAACTATAATAACCTATAATTGCCAATAATAACATAAGGTGAAACAACCTTCAATAGTCAAAAGTAATTTATAATAGCTGCAAGTAGTCTAAACTAAATAATTTATAATAGTAAAAAATAACATAGAATAGTTTTAAAAACTTATAATAGTTGAAAATAGCCTAAGGTGAAATAATTTAAAATAAATAAAAGTAACTTAGAATAATCGAAAGTAGCCAAAAATAATTAAGAATAACCATAAATAACCGTAAATAATGTAGGATGAAATAATTGAAATTAATGAAAAATAGTCATATAATAATTGAAAGTACCTTAACACATGTAGTATTATTATATTAATAAAAAAATCCATTTATTAAACTTTTTTTTTTTCAAAAGAATAGTCATTGAAATGTTATTGAATAATGATATCCAACTTTTTTTTTGTCCAAATGATTTTAAACTTTCAAAAGGAAATAAATGTAATTATGTACATTATTGAACTTTTAAAAAAAAGTAAAACTCGAATAATTTCATTTGAATAAAATTTCAATAAGATATGAAT
The DNA here is from genome assembly GCA_963921925.1 of Sphagnum tenellum. NCBI lineage: Eukaryota > Viridiplantae > Streptophyta > Sphagnopsida > Sphagnales > Sphagnaceae > Sphagnum > Sphagnum tenellum. The sequence continues at coordinate 6,271,080 of OY998147.1, read as the reverse complement.
TTTCAAATTTTATCTTTTTATAATGTTTAAAATGAAGTATTTGATAAATGTAATATATTATCACAACAAGTGGGGTGGCTTGATGGTAAAGGTGTTTGCTTCCATTCCAAAGGTCAAGGGATCAAACCTCATGGGTGGTGTTATGTGTGGTCAACAATGGTATGTTGATCGAATATTCTCCTATCAAATTCCTAGAATAGGTGCCTAGGTTGATTATGTGACCTACTTAGGCTAGGTTTTAACCTAGCATAGGTAATGACACGTGTCAATAAATAATAGGCTTTCAAAATCATAAAATTATCAATAATATTATATATTAAATAACTAAAATTTAATTGATTTTCATGTTAGTTAGTTAATTAATTAATAATGGAATGGTTTGGTAAATTTGTATTTCACTTGATAGTAACCTTGTTTCACTAGATAAAAATGTCCTAATTCACTCAAAATCTAGTGAAACCCATAGTGAACTACAACACATTTCCTAATAGTGTGGGACTAAAAGGTTTGGAGTTTTATTTTTTTAAGAAAGTGAATAATAAGTTTTACACAATAATGATTTAATTTTGTTAGTTGGAATATCAAGACAATATTTTTCAATGGTTATTTTATATATTTTTAGTACTTGTTTTCTAAAACATAATTGATGACAAGAAACACATGGGTGAATTAGTGTATCCTTAAGTTGTTCAAAATATTTAATTTGACGATTTAATGAATTTTTCATTCATTATGAAAATATATTTTCAAAAGTGTTGTGTTGAAATAGTTTAGTGGCATGATACTAGTCAAATTTGTGGTCAATTGATTAGAAGGAAATTGTTGGGTTCATAATTAAAAATTATTAATGTTATTATTACATATTTATATTTGTCATAAGTTACATGTTGTCCAAATAAGAGTTGATAGTTTTTGCAACATTTTTATTTATTTCATATAATGTGACATAAATGATCATAAACTTGCATGAATTGTAAATGTATATGGAATTGTTGACCAAAAATTTATTTGCTATATCTTTTAAAGTGGATAATGGACATGTAGTCATAAAATGTTTTAACTCATTGTCATGGATGGTTTGACAACAAAAATGTTTAGGTTTGTGAACATTTTCATGTGATGTTCGAGTTTTATGTTTTTGTGACTACATAACATCATTAATGTCATGCAAAGGCAAAGACCATTTTTTCCCATGTTGAACACACTGTGTTATTGGTTCGGTGTCATGTTCCATGGGTGTTAATTCTAAAATGTTTTGATCATCCAATTATGAAATATTATGAAACATGATTAGTTCATTGTGGCCTTTTGTAGGCTTAAATACTTCATCATGGTAGAGTAATTGTAATGGATTATTTGTTGTAAAATCATCATCAAAATGTAAACATATCACATAATTTCTTTTTGACCACACATAACTAGGCCTTCATGAATAATTTGCCAAACAAAATATTAGAGATTGTCACCCCACAAACCCCCATATTTTGCACTTATGGCCATCTTGTCCACATAAATTTGCAAGGAATGGATGCCATGATGTTAGTATAATAAAAAAACATCAAAATGGATATTGATGATTTATTGGCATGCAAAATCGATTACAAAAGGATAATTTTGAACTTGTTGAAGATGTTGCACATTAAGCACATTGTCAATAGTCATGTTGAAACAAATGATTTATTTTTTTTGAAACTGATAGAAACCTAAATGTGGACTAATTGTGATTAAAAAATCAGTCAACACTTTCCACATTGAATTTTTTCTTTCATTTCAGCCACTAGACTGTGATTGAGGTGTGGACTAGTTGTGGCCAAAAATTCAATCGATGCTTTCCACAATGAACTTTTTTTTCAAGTTTTTTTTTTTCCATCCTTAGTCACTAGACTATGATTAGGGTGTGGACTAGTTGTGGGCGAAAATTCAATCGACACTTTCCACAATGGACCTTTTTCGAGTTTTTTTATTCCAATCCCTAGTCACTAGACTACGATTAGGCGTAGATTGGTTGCAACTGAAAATTTCATCAACACTTTTCATAATCATTTTTTTTCAATTTTTTCAATTAAAAAAATTCAACCTTTTTTTCTTCAATCATTGGTTGTTAGACTGAAACTAGGGTGTGGACTAGTTGTGATTAAAAATTTAGTCGATACTATCCATGATGATTTTTATTTTTTTTAGTTTTAATTTTTTAGGTTGCTTGAGTTGTGTAAAATTAACAGAATGAAAAACAATTTTTTTTCATGATGCTATTAAAACATATTGTGGATATGTAATATATGAAGATATGGAGGTCTGTTTATGGAAAATGTAGATCATGTAAATGTTGATGTTTTTGGAAACCAATGTAACACAATAACAATATGTAAATATAAAAAGGTTTGGTCATTTTACAATATTGATTTAGAAAATTAACTAAATATAAATATCACAAAGTATGTATGAGATTGAAAATCATTTCATGTTATTGAAAATATGAAATAGTTCAAGTAGGGTTACAAAACCTTGAAAATCTAAGTGTTCAAGTAGGATTACAAAACCTTGAAAACCTAAACTTTCAAATAAGATTACAAAAAGTTGAAAATCTAAACATTCAAGTTGAAGTAGAGGCTAGGATAATGGCATCTTCAACTTTGAAACTTTCATTGTAGTCAACAAATTCCTTTATTAGATTCAAATGAAAACCCCCAATAACTTTTTAATTACCAAGGAGCTCAATCATAATAACTTATTCATTGAAATACTTTATAATGAAGTTGTCTTCCCTCAATTTGAACAATGGAAGAAGCTAAGGGCCTTTCACATGGGCATAACATGATTGAACATCATTAACTTGAATTGTTGTGTTGATATGGACATCCAAAGTGCATGGAGTAACAATCTTACATAAATTGCAAAAATATAAACCATTTGTGAGCTGTCGATAAATATCGCCAAGCTTGCACTTTGAATAGATCTATTTGTCTGGCAAAGCTAAAGGATTCATAGTAGTCATATAACCTTTGACTTAATTATAAAACAAAAACACAACTGCAAATTAGATTCATTTTGAAAAATCTTAATACATCAGGTTTTTCAAAAACCCTAAAATAGGTTTTTAAATGGATACATCAAACAAGGAAAATGCAATTTGACATGAAACACAAGTTAGATTAAATGAAAAAAATGTGAACCTTGTGTGAAATAATAGGCTCGTCATGTTAACATGTAGATTGAAACTTCTTTCAACTTCTTTTATAAAAGAAATGTAAGATTAAAACAATGATCAATGAAGTAATAGTTAACAATCTCACATCACCCTTGTTACTACTTGTAATGTTTTTCACAATGCAAAATTTTAGACCTCTTTTGCAGAATTGTTTAGCTAAGTTATGAAATTTGACTTGGAATATGGTAGCAAAAGTCACTTACACCAATCACAAATACGAAATATTATTTGTTGAAAAACAAAAAGTAATTAAACTTGACAAAGTAGTATATATACTAACAATTTGAATATCTTTTGGGGAGGTCCCATCAACAACCAAGAGTTCAAATTTGCCATTGATTTCACCACACACACCAATGATAACAAATGCAATGGTAATTGTTGCAAAAGGTTGCAATAGGAAAAAAAAGTTTGACATGAAGGCTAAAAGGAAGGATGATTGTCACTTCAGTGGTTATAAAAAGCTTAATAATTTAATTTGGATTTCCTTTGTCATAGTCAGATTTGGCTTTGGCAAAAGAAAATTCTAACCAAAGAAAGTTACCTTTCTTGATCAATATAACATGTGGTTTTATCAAAGTGCTTTTGATGTTTATAGTGATTATGGTGGTACCCACAAAATCAATGACATCTGCATGGAGGGAAGAATAAGCAATAAATTTGGTTGGGGATCCAGAGAGGGAAGAATTACCATATACACTTAAAACAAGATAGTCAAAGGCAATATTATGAATTGTGTGATCAATATCTTCAACTAACACAATTGGTTGTTCATTTTGTTTTGCCATCAAAGCCAGCTAGAGTAAAACTTTAATCTAAACACAACTGTGGTCGTAATGTAGTGATTAAAAAAAAAAGGTGACATGTCCATTGAATTTTAGTTGCCAACAATTCAGAACCATAATCACAATGTAACAATGAAAAAAAGGTGGATAGGTCAACTAAATTCTAGTCGCCATTGATTTAAACCCTGGTTGCAATGTAGTGACTTAAGAAAAAAACAAGTGGACAAGATTGAATTTCGGTTGTTAACAATCCAAAACCTTGGTCATAGTGCAATGACCAAAGAAAAAAAAAGTTGGCCACGTCCATTGAATTTCGGTCACTACTGGTCCAAAACCCTAGTTGCAATGTAGTTACTAGAAAAAAGAAGCTAGATAGGTCGATGAAATTTCAATCGCCATTGGTCCAAAACCATGTTCATAATGCAACAACCAAAACAAAAAAGGTGGATAGGTTGACCAAATTTCAGTTGCCATCAGTCCAAAACCTTGGTTGCAATGTAACGATTGCACACACACACACACAAAAGTGGACAGGTCCACTGAGTTAATCACCACAAGTCCAAAACCTTAGTCACAATGCTGTGACGAGAAAGAAAGTTTACTTTTAGCATATTTCATTTACAATTCATATATATGTTAATTGAAATGCTTTCAAAAAATAAAAGGACAAAACAAACTACATGCCATTGTGTAGTCTCTTCCCTTAAGGGTAGAGCCAACAAAACACCGAACAAAAGGGGGAAAGGAAGAACAAAGAGAAAGGACCCAACTTGGTCCTTTATAAAAGGACTTGATCCATTGTAAAAATTTCCATATAAACTTGGTACATATCCCAAAGATTAAAGTGAACTTATTATACTATTCTCTTTAGGGTGCATTCACACTTGATGTTAGTGACTCTAGTGTTGACAACATGCTAGCCATTTAGGACATAAACCTAGTTATCATGAAAATTTTATGTTAAACTAACATTCAATTAACATTAAGCTATCATCCATTAACATTGGGTGCCACCTAGGATGCCACCTAAATGTTCATTTAACATTTACTTAAAATCAAGTGTGAATGCACCAATAGTATAATATGTTTATTGATAAAAGTGTAATGACTTGTCACTGATTTCCTAGTGTATTTGGAGGGCACATTAAATCCGTAATCTTCCGTCTTGACACAGGTGGTCATCTTACATCTGGGGATGGGGTCTCACATTAAGGGCCTGCCCTTTTTTCTTTGCACGAATGAGTATGGTCTTGGCTGTTGGACGTGGAAAGAATCTCTGACAGGTCCTTACGCACGATAATGCCCCTCAGACAGGGCGTTTCCAGAACTCAGCCCTGCCCTTATAGGCTTATTCTGTTAATGCCCGTGTCCGTGGGCCTTAGCTACCACAGTTTGTCTTCTACTAAGCAGAGCAGGGCAGGGCAGGACAGGGCAGGGCTTTTTTCCAATTTTCTGATGCAGCTGAAGTGACAATCATCCATAAGAAGATTTAGCCAGATTTGGCAATGATAAAAAATATGAAAAAATAAAATAAAATTTAGCATCTTTCTTTATTTCTGGCTACTACAACTTAGAATAGAATCTAGCAATTGATAATGAAAATTGGGATTTTTGGAAATTTGGTCACTAGAAAACTCAGAAACACTAAATTTTTGCCAATTTGAAGGAAAAAAATCATAATTTGTTTCGGCCCCCCCAAAAAAAAACCCCCCCCCCTCTCACTAGGGCATTGATATGGATATAATTTCTATGAAAAATAGCACTAGCTAGATTCAAGCATTTATTATGTATTTCTTAATATTACTAGTTTGCACTTGGTTGACAAAAAACATTCTGGAGCATTAATGTGCACATTTGGTGATGTACCCACATATCAAAAGGGATTTTCTTTAATGTTAGGGGCGCAATTGCCCAAACAAGAAAAGGGGGAAACAAAAACATTTGATAGACCCACTTACATAGAGTGTAAGTTGTAACAAACTCCCTCCCTACTATAAATCAAACAGAAACAAGGGGTTGTGTCACACTGTGGCCTTGCCATTTACATTAAAAAGTATCCGAAGGCAAGAGAAGAAGAATTTTGGAAACTCAAATATTTCACCATGCAAAAATATAATCTTCCAAACAACCTCTAAAAGAAACCAAAAGCCTTCAAGATACTATAACTGTGTAACTAATCTCAAGTTTCAACACAAGCCAAATTATCATCTTTCAAAAATCCTCATATAAAAATAGACCTATCTATTATTACCTAGGGGCCAAAATCCCTTAAGCTACTATACTCTATAATGAATCTAAACACTAACAATATCCTTGCCCTGGTAGGCAAGGCCAATAAACACAACTTCCAAACTATGTAGCCCCCAAAAGAAAACAGACAGAATTTGCATTGGACAAATCCTCCTTTGTGGATGCATGCATGCACACATCCATTCGATTCCATATTCCATATTTGATATCCATTGGATGCATGACATGTATGCATCCATTCATCCATCCATTTTCCAACACATTTAGATATGCTCCTAACTGTTTATATACCCAGGGGGTTTTTTTTTTTCCCAATCTTATGAGGTAGGTGGAGTAGCAACTTGCTGGACGTTATTGTTTAGTTTTGGCAAATTCAGACTTTTTTCCCCCTTCAAATATGGCGATTTGGGGCCACTCCCCCCCCCAAAAAACACTATATACATATAACATAATTTTTTTCAAATGCACATAAAATAATCATCTATACCCTTGACATATCTTCCAACGTTTTACATCCCTCTTTCATTGTATTATTCACTTCATTTCTATAGAATTCGTCATCCATTAATGTGTATAGGACTTAATGAATTTTTCGCTTTCACATAGCTGTCCATCCATCCATCCCTCCCATGGACAAAATGTTTTGGTGTGCAAATTCATCCATAAGAAGGGATGAATTGGGGAGTAGAAATGTTTTGCTACGTATGCAACTGATGCCAGATGAAATTTTAACACTCCCCCACCCCCCCCAAAGAAAACAAATAAAATGGGGTAAATCAATCAATAAATAAAAAGAAACAAGCAAAGTAAGTAAACCCTAAACTCGTGCTCTCGATGAAAAAAACCCAAAAATTACAAACACCCAGGCAAAGAAAAAAACCCCTCAAAATAAGCGTTTACACTACGCTACAAATTACGCTGCAAATTACGCTACAACCTAAAACTAGGCTGAAAAGTACGCTATAAGCTTAAAATTACGCTGAAGAGTACGCCACAAACGCTGCAAACTACAAACTATGCTGAAAACTACGCAAAATTACGCTACAAACTGCAAACTACAAACTACGCTGCAAACTACGCTACACTGCAAACAGAAGAGTGCGCAAGAAAGAGAAGGTTGCTTCTTCTGTCGTCGTCTCCTCGTCTTCAGCGTTTCTCGATCGAGTCTTTGTAGCTGGAGCTTTTGTTGCTGCTTCATGGTTGCCTTCTCTTCTTCTCTGTCTTGGGCTGTTTGGCAACAGGAAGAAGATCTCTTTGTTGTTGCTCCGCTGGTATCTTTGTAGTTGTGTTTGATGTTGTTGTCGTTGTACTAGTTCTGCATTCGCCCGGGTGTGCGGGTGGGCGGGTTGGTGGGCCGGGGGGGGGGGGGGGGGGGTTGGGACTGGGCAAGGAGAGATTTGTGTTTGCAATGGAGCGGCTTACTGATGTGGAGCTTTTACAACGGTATCGGCGAGATCGGCGTGAGCTTCTCAACTTCTTGTTGGCTGCTAGCGTGATCAAGAAGGTGGTGATGCCGCCGGGTGCTGTGTCGTACGAAGATATCGACCTGGACCAAATCAGCGTCGACTATATCTTGGAGTGTGTTCGGAAAAGTGAGTCAGAAGTCTTTTTTTGACCTTTTTGCTTCCATTCTTTTGTTTTGCCTCCATGATCCCTTAACGCAAATCCTTCTATTTTTTTCCTTGCAAAAATACTTCTTGCTTAGTCAAATATGCTTAGGACTTGTTTTTTTTTTTTTTTTGGGTTTTTCTGATATCTGTTTCTGGGATCTCAACACTACCCATTGCACCCATTTGCGGATTGTAGCTAGTTGACAGATTTCTGGGCTAACTCCCACTGCCAGTGTGTGAATATGAGAGAAGAGCAGTTGCTTGGCAGAAGGAAGGAAGGAAGGAAGGGGGAACAACAATGTAGGTTGTAGGTGTAATAAACTGTGATTTATTGGGTAGCACCTGTCCTACATTGTCTCAGGAGTACATTTCTGAGATGATCATTTGGGATACACATCAGAGAAAAACTTATGTGCTTTTTTTGCTTTTGTATGATTTGCTTCTGGTAATATGAAATAAATGTTCATGAATGTGGTGTGTGTGTGTCTCTCTCTCTCTCTTCTCCTTCATATTTTTTTCTCCCTTTTTTGTTTGTCCCTTTTTCTTGATGGTTTTGGGGTTGTGTGTTTCCAGTATCTCTCCAATGCCAGCCAATATACCATGGCTGGATCCTCCTCCTCCTCCTCCTCCTCCCGCTGCTGCTGTTACTTCCAGAAGAAAATGTGACAGATACTCTCATTAAGCCTGCAAATTTTATTTTTGTTTTTTTGGGGGTTTGTTTTCATCAGCCACCTGAATCTTGAGCAGATTCTTATATCCTTCTCTACACCCATGGCATTCTTCAACCAGCTTACTGTAGAGAGGTATATACTGGGCAGATGCTGCTGCTGATGAAGTCAGTGAGGAGTAAATAGCGGCTATAATATTATGAAAAAAAGGTTTGTAGTTTGTAGCGTATTTCTGCAAACTCTGGATTTACAAACTTTGCAAACTACACTACAAACTACAAACTAGTTGGCAATCCAGCTATAATTTTTGAAAGACAAGTTTTGAGCATCTAATTCCAGCAAGCACTGTTTTACCATCTTCCTTTCTTTGATGTGATATCTTTTTCAGTTGTGGAGATATATTTCAGGAATGTACCCTTTAACCTTGAACTCTAGGTTTTTTGAACTTCCATTTGAAAGTCTGCTCAAAGGTATACTATCTATGATTGATGATTAGGGTTTCATATTTCATAGTGATGGCTAGCTGGGTGATGAAAAGCTTCACATCTCAGAGTTTAGAATAGTGGCTCCTATTCTGTACCAGTTGTGGGTCTTTCAATAAAGTGAGTGTTTGATTGTTGTGGGTCTTTTTAATCTTTGGAAAAATTAGATTTGGAAAGTTCACCCTACTAGACAATCAGACATCATCAGACTGATCAGGTAGTTCATTTTCCACCTGTGCAATTTTGTGCTATGTGACTTGTTGTACATAGCAACTTACCGTGTATGGATGCTCCTAATCCTGCTTGTTTCATGGTGCAAGTTTTGTGTGCAATTGTGCAAGCACAATTCCCAAGCTGCAAGATTATTCACCTAATGTGTTCTTTGTTTTGTGTGCAGATGTTGCACTGGATCTCTCCGAGGCTATAAAAAGATATCATGATGATCTCAACTTGCCACCTTCTGTAAGTTGTTCTGTTTTGTCTTGGAAATGCCCACAATACTATTGCCAACTCTAGAACCCTTAGGGCTTCTCTGTCCTCAGTGAAGAAGTAATGGTAATTCTTGAGAGTCCTGGACCCTGCTGGCTGGTGAGTTCTTCAGTGACCAGCCTAGAGCTGTAGTTCTTTGGGCTGCCTCAGCAACTTCTGGGAGGCAACCCACCAACTTATAGGTGGAAACAACACTGCTCTATTTACAGAGAGAAAACATTATGTTGGGTATTCATATAATGGTTGCATTTTCATCATGCAGGCTGGGAATGGGTTTGGAGAGGTTTACTTTCTAGTCACCCGCCCTGATTTTTCAGGCCCTGTGCCAAATCGGATACCCCCTAACAAGGCTGTTCCAGTCCAATCAACCCCACTTTCTGCAGTCTCCAAGAGGAGCCTATCACTCCATTCAACGCCTGAGGCAGCTTTGGACATTGATGATGAGATTGATGATTTTGATGACATGGATGACAGTGCCGTAAAGCACCGGAAATCTTCTCTCAACAACAATATCAGCAATTTTGTCCTCAGCTTACCACCCTTTGAGACAGGTAGTCCTTTGAAGGTTGTGTTGAGTCCTTCTCTGTTCAAAAGTATATATGGTGTGTGGACTAGTTTTGTGTTGCCAGCTTACTTCATTTGGTGCCAAGTCTTTTGAGGTGCAAATTTCAAATTTCAGTTATGGGTGACTCTTTTCTCCATAGCTGTACTATATCATATACATTCAGTTGTGTGGTTGGTCAAGGTTAGGATTTCTGGTACAAAAGTTCATGGGTAATGCTTCTCAGGGTTCTGAACATAAGGATCTTTGGGAACACATGATTTGAGACTTTCCCTTCCTCTATGCTGTTCTGTAGGGCTATCAGATGATGATCTACGGGAAACAGCCTATGAAGTTCTCTTGGTTTCTGTGGGAGCTGCTGGGTACGGTTGTCTCTCCTCCCTTATTGTTATGGTTCTTACAACCCCCTGTTAGGAGACTACAAGTGTTGAAGGAGAAGACTAGAAGGGGCAAAGCAAGTGAATCAAGTAGTGTGCTTAGGAGCCATATGGTTTCCAGATATGTATTTGAGCACTGAGATGCTCATCATGTTCCAAGCTCAAAGCTTCAATGGGTTTCTGGAATTTGTAGTCAGACTGGGTTTTCCTGGGGAACAATGCCCATGGTCAATGCAATGGGGTCACTGAGAGAGAGGCTTTTTTGGCAGCAGATGGCTGGATCATGGAATTATTAATCACAGAGCAAGGTATCTAACTTTCTCCCTTGCATCTTTCCAGGGGTCTGATCTTGCCAACCAAGGAAAAGAAAGAGGAGAAGAAATCAAAGTTGGCCCAAAAATTCTCAAGAAGCAAGACTGACAAGTACCAACCACAACCGACACGTGCCCCTGGGCTTGCAGGCCTTATGGAAACCATGCGCACACAGTTAGAGGTATGCATGTGATTTCTTTCAGTTGCCAATTTTCTCATACTAGCTCCCTCCTACTGTTGATTAGGCTATTTTCCATCTGTACAAGTGAGGAGAAATCCACTCTTCTGAGGGAGTCACAACCTCTAGTCAACCACTTTGCCTGTTCTACATATGTGTTCCCTTGGTATAATTAATTAGGGTTTCTCAGCAAATGACTAGTTCTGGAGTATAACAATCCCCTGAGGACTATTGTGTGTCTTGGTCCTTGCTTGGAACTTCATACTAGCTGACTCTGAACCTGAACCATTTCTCAGATTAGCATCTTTTCAATCTTCTTAGGGTGCGGGGTACTTTGTAGATTTCAGGAGCCTCAGATCGGCGGACTCGAGAAGCATTGTTGCATGCATCAGCTTCAAGAGTTGGGAAACGTATGGACACACTGCTTGTTCCTTTGGAGCTTCTGTGCTGGGTTGCTCGTACAGAGTTCACAGACAAGAAGCTATTCATCCGATGGGAGAAACGGCAGGTAAGAGACCCAACTCTCAAGTTTTCTCCAGTTTATTTGGACTTATTTTTTCCCCTCCTCTTTGGCACAGTTCACAATACTCTCCAAAAAATCAATAAACAAAACAAAGATAGTCTGATGTTTTGTCTTTATTCGTTAAGGGGAAAAGTGCCTTTTCTTCATTGCAGATTAATCTTTTGTTGGAGGGATTGTTAAATCATCCATCCCAAGCACTCGACCCCTCAGACCGCTCTGCTGTGGAACTCCGGGGCTTGATCTCTAAGCTTGAAGAAGCAGAGGTAAGCTCTGTCTTTCTTCTTTTACTTGTGAACAAATCTATAGCATCAAAAAACCTACACATGTATATGTAGTTGACATATAGGGAGAATTCTGTGTATCTCACCTATCTCAACCACAAATATCTGAATATCTGTAGATGTCAGAGATTCTTACCTTGTGAAGGGTGTTTTGGCAATTTGTTCCAGACACTCCCATCCCCTGCAGGTCCCGCTCAGCATGCTGAGAGCTTAAAGGCCATTCGAGTAGTGGCAACAGCACTTGCAGAGAGGGCAGGGCGTGGAGATCATACAGGTGAGGTTTGCCATTGGGTGGATGGCTACCATTTGAATGTGCGAGTCTATGAAAAGCTGCTAATGAGTGTATTCGACATCCTCGACGAAAGCCATCTTGTGGAGGTACTTGTACTCAGCTGTTCCATTTTTTTCCTTTTGTTGAATCTTCTTTTTCTAAATCTACAAGAATGGCAATCCATAGTCTAATGGATAGTTGAATCCATTGTTGCATTGCAAGCAGTGATGGGGCCACAAACCCAAGATAGCTACATGTAGTTGTAGGCAAGGGCATTTGGCAAGTATTTCCCAGTAATATCCAGGTGAGGTTTTTGGGCCAGATCTGCATTTGGATGCTGGATCTGAATATGGTTATCAGTGATGTCATCATCTCAGGAGGTTGAAGAAATTCTGGAGATGCTCAAGTCAACGTGGCGCATTTTGGGAGTTACACAGACAATACATGATATCTGTTACACCTGGGTCCTTTTCCGTCAGGTTAGTAGCATGTATGTATACAACTCCACCAGATGATTAGCAGAATTGCCAGAAGTCTCTGTGATTGCAGAGAGGGTTAACTTAGCCACAGGAGGGCTAGGAATGAGCCAGAGCTGGAACTGTAAATAGCTGTTCCTACTGTCTCTTTGATGTATGTGCTGAGCTGCTGACATGTTCGTTTTGCAGTATGTTTTGACAGGGGAGCTCACTCTCCTGCAGCATGCGATGCACCAGATGAAGAGAATTGCATCTGATGGTCAACGCAGTACCCAAGAGCGGTTCTACATGAAAGGACTGCGGTCCACAGTGGAGGGACTTGAGGGATCCCAGGAACTTTCTTATGTGCAGTCAGTGCTCACTCCAATAAAATCATGGGTGGACAAGCAGCTTGAAGACTACCACTTGCATTTCCTGGATGTATAAATGAGACACGTCCCTTCCCATTGTGGACCCAATGTTGCTGTTGTTTAGAATTTTCCTCCACATGTTAGTCATAAATAGAAGATGTTGGAGTGTTGTAGTTGGAACATTATGTGCATCTCATCATATGGAGTTACTCATGTTGCAAATGATTGTGGGGAAGGGAGGCAGTTTGCACCCTTGACTTTGAATCTGACTTTCGGAAACTGTCTTGATAATACAGTCACCACAGAAAATGGAGGTTCTTGTCATGGTGGCAATGGTTTCAGGTCGACTCATAGCAGATGAGAGCGAGCAAGCTGGGGTATGTATTTAGACCCTTAATTTTTATCATTGCTCATCTTTCTTGTGAGTGCTATCTCCTATATACTGGGAGTTCTGTTATGGGTTTGTTAGGTTAGTACTACCTTTTTGCATCAATGCCATCCAAACCTATCCTTGGTATGGAAAGTCACATGGAAAGACATGAAAACCCAATTTGATTGGCATATATGATGCAGACCTCCTGAAGATGGGAACAATTTTTTTTTGCATTTCATGAGTTTTTGTACCCTTCAACTTTCTCACATGATACAGGTAACACATGCATGCTGTGGGTTGATGTTGAACAGGTAACAAGAATAACATCAGTGGCAGAGATGGCTGTGGTTGCTAAGCAGGCTGAGGACTATATCTGGTCTTCAATCAAGTTGGCTTACGACAGGGTGAGTCCAGTCACAAATCTGGGCACTGTAGTACACAATGGTTGTTATGTGTAGGAAGGGTTATGTCCGCTTATGTGAACAAACATTTCAGGAACTTTGCAGAGTTCTTTGGAATCACAATTCCTGTATCATGGCATTCTTCTCCCTTGAAATTTTGTGTTTTGGTGGACGTCCCTAACCTCACACCTATGTGCTTTGGGGCAGAGAAGCATATCTCAAATGGGTTCTATTGTGGGTATAGTTTTCAGTTAGGTAAGAAGTTGACAGTGGAGTATTGGATGTTTCGGGTGTGAGCAAGTAACCCAAAAGATATTCTTGATTGGAGGGGGTCTTGCAGCTATTGGAGGCACTTGATGAGAAGTTGGAAGTGGAAAATGTCCATCCATTGGCACTCCTTGCAGAGGAAGTCCAGACGCTCGCAAAGAATGATGCTCGTGTGTTTGCACCCATCCTCTCGAAGTGGCACCCAGAGTCAATTGCAATTTCTGCATGCCTCTTACACTCTCTGTACCGGAAAGAGCTGGTAAGAGATTTGTTGCATTTGGCATGAAGCCAAAATGCCCAACCAATGATCAGAGCTTTTGACCTTGTTGACCAATTTATCATAGTCAATTGAGCTGTAATGATGGTCACTGGTCAATCAACCCATAATGTGGAATCCTTTTAAATGTCTTTTAGTTCACCACATTCTGAGGGTAAAAACATATAAGTTGCTGTATTTAGACACTGGATTCTTGAAGGTCACCAAAACACAGCAGAATTCCAGAAAGTGTCTACTGTCCTCTCTGACCTGTAGCCAAATTTGGTTTTTTCCTCTTGTGGATGGTTGCCACTGGGCTACATCGCAAAATTTGAAAAAAAACACTCTGGTGCTGTACTCTTGAATGGATAGATACATCATAAGAACTAAGAATATTTCATTGCTCATGAAGATAGCACATGAATATGTCTTGTTGAACATGCACATTAGAGCTTATTGTCATGGGTATGTCATTTGTCACTGGTGGGAGGGCAGCAACCATTTCTGGATGGAGTCTCACAACTTACAGATGATGTCACATCTGTGTTGCCGGCTGCTGACAGCTTAGAACAATTGTTGAAGGATCTTGTTGCATCCGCCACAGAAGATGAAGCAGTCAAGCACACGTTTGAGCAGGAGATGGTTGCATATCAGGTGATTAGCTCTATCAAAAAAATGGATTACCAACCCAATTCTTATCATATGATTCCAACCCAGAGTTCTTAATCATTTGTGATCTGATCAAAATCAGGTCACAAATGGTCAGTCAGTTGTGTACTTAATCACTGGTTGAAGTACAGAAGCAAACCCTAAACCCACTGTTGGGAACTGATGATGAAGTTTAGCAGGGAATTCCAGTGTTCAGAATTAAGTTGGAGATTGTACTAGTTTCCTGCAGCTTTCAGTATGCTACAAGTTCTCTGGATGCTGTTGAACTCATCCTTAGCTTTATTCTGTCTGGGTGTTTTTCCTTGTTGTCACTCATGCTGTTACATTGTTAAGATTTTTGTGAATCAAGAGAATCATTAGGGAATATCCAATGCCTGAACTATCAGGGACAAAAGCAAGTGAAATGGGTCATATGAAGTAGTAATTCTCCCCCAAAAAATGCTACTTTTGCAGTGTCTAGAAGCAGGCAGTTCTGAATGTAGTAGCGACAGTGCCTGAGACCCTGATACTGATAGGTTAAATGTTCAGATGATACCAGATATACCTATGGATATCTGGAACCTATGCTTTTTCAAATTTAGCAGATACTGTTTAGTTCTTACACCCTTGCGAGTCTGTAATCCTCCAGTTTATGGGCATGTGTGTCTTGCTGCATTTACCCTCATAATGAATGCTAGCTGGAAAAATGGGGCAGGTTGAAGTTGTATCAGGCACTCTAATCATGAGGTGGGTTAATGTGCAACTCTCACGTTTGTCTGATTGGGTGGATCGCACAATTGAACAAGAAGTATGTCCTCTGTCCTACCTTTGTGTTTCAATGCAATCAGCAAGTTAATACTTTGTGTGTAAGGCTCATGACCACTTGCAGCATGGTTTCATGCTAGTTGTTACATAATCAGTCAATCCATCTGTGATTGGTTTAGGGTTGGCTTATCTGATGGGCTTGCTTATCTGTTGCTGTTGCACATGAATTGTTTCACATGGTGTTATGCAGAGGTGGCAGCCAATCTCTATGCAACAGCGATATGGAGAGTCAATTGTTGAAGTTTTCCGGATCATTGAAGAGGTAGATTCATATGTCCTTGAATCTGTAAATGGTTCCAGCTGCCTTCTTTGTCACGTGTGTTGAATGTCAAGCCAGAAAGTCGAATTGCAGATACTTGGTGCTGCAGATCCAGCAAGATTCCCACCCATTTCTCAAGATAGGGCCTACCACCTTCCTTATGAACCAAATGCGAAGGAACTTATTTGTTTTGGCCATTAGACTGTAAGCTCTGACCAACTCTTATGACATGAAAGATGTCGTCGACCAGTTTCTTGCAGGTCTGGTGTGGAAAATCATGTAGAAGAAAGTCTCAGTTTTTGCTTCACTTAGGGGTTGATTGCTTGCATTAGCACTGCTTATTACCACAGCAGATATGTGACTTAAGTCTCTCTTTGACTAGTAATTCTTGCTTCAATATGTAATGCTTTGGAGACCAAGAGAAACAAACATTATGGTAGTTGTAACACAAACTAAGCCAACATTTTCATTCATTGCAACATGGGGTGGTGGCCAGACAATAGAGCAGTTTTTCAACTTGAAGCTTCCAATGCGGATAATGCAGCTGAAAGGCCTCACGAATGGATTTGACGTTGCACTGCAGCAATACAGCAATAAAGTGGTTGCACAGTTAGGTGAGTTCCTAGTTGCATAGTATCTTTCCACGGCAGATAGATTGGTTCAGCAGTTAGCTAGCAACATATATGGTATATCACCAGTTGGGCATCATTGCCAGTTTCTGAAAGAGGGACATGGGTCCTATATCTGGGTGATCCTTGTGTCTCTGAAGGTTTGGGATCTGAAGGCCATCCTGCTTACTTACCAGGAAATTTATGAACTCCTGACACCTTTGATGCTTTTTTCTGGATTTCTCACAGGAGATAAGGCAGATCTAATCTTGCCACCCCCAGGGTTGACCCGTTACAAGAAAGAAGTTGCCATTAAAGCCAGCAAGAAGAAAGGTGGTGACCCACGGGACCCAGATGAGAGACGTTCCAGTGAAATCAACATGCTAACTACTGCCACACTCTGTATCCGCCTCAACACACTTCATGTGAGTGTATTGCAGTTCCCTTCTCATTGTCTTGTTGGTTGGTTTTTCCAACACCCATGTCACACCCATATATACTCCATCATGCCTCCCTTCACACCTTGAGCTAAGAGACAGGGGAGTGTGTTTATACTTTTATCTTGTGCAGTACATTTTAAGTCATGTGGACTTACTTGAAGACAACATCCAAGATCGGTGGGCTGTGAAAAGACCACAGGATGGTCCCAACCGGGCAAACAAGTCCCTTCCAAGTAAGTTGTCTGGCTTTATGGTGGTGGTTAATGAGGCAATTCACATGAAGTGTGTGGAGGCAGATACAGAGTTGCCTGGCTTTATAGTTGGGTTTCCTCTCTCTCATGTCTGCTGAATGGATACTGTCATGATGTTGGATCTGAAATGCCCAAAACCTTATTATCAGCAGATACTCTCCAACTCAGAGTAGGAGATTATGTTGAGTTGCATTAGTATTCTTTCCCCAAAACCATTAAGCTCTTTCATGCCATAAGGAGTTTCTCATTACTACAATAGTAGTGGAGAACTGAGGGGAGGAATTTTGTGAAGGAAAAAGGTAAGAAACTCTTCCACTTTTGCAATTGCAGGGGCCACTTCCAACAATGTGGAGCATAATGGGAAAAGGGTTTTGGGGTCCCGACCAATGGATGAGCTTTCTGTGGCCTTTGAGGGCTCAAGAAAGGTGGTGAATATTGCCATTGACAAGATCTGTGAATTTACAGGTACTTCTTTCAGTCCTGTTCACAAACAGTTAGGTTGGTAACTTGCATCAGTGCATTGGACCAGGTAGAGCCAGAGATCAATGTCCAACAGCTAATCCATCTTCAATGATGGCCTCTTGTAGAACAACTGGTCCTGAGTGCCAACTAAGTAATCACATCTTTGTCCACATGGCAACTGCTCGAACTCAGCACTTCAAAGACTTTTTGCTGAACAACTGGCAATGTTGCAGGCACAAAGTTGATCTTTTGGGACATGCGGACTACCTTTATTGATGGCTTGTATAGTGTCAGTGTCTCACAAGCGCGCATGGACAAAGTGGTCAGCGCCCTTGACCCTGTAAGTTATCTCTATACCTTTGTGTCCAAAATACACTATATATGCCATCAGTGGGTATTACTCTATTTTGCATCTGCTGTTCTGTTTGGGGTTGGGCGAGTTGAATATAGGGGTATTATGATCTAGTAACCCTAGGGTTGCTCCACCCCACAAATGACTCCCTTCCAGTCCTGCTGTCTGCCTTGGCATTTTGGTCAACCAGGGATCTACATCAAAGATTTGTATGCTGTTGTTAGGTAGCAGAGTATTCTCGTCCATTGTACTCCTCTGCAACTTGTCCTACAAAAGTGCAAACTAGGAACTGAAAAGTCAGAGGACTTGTTATGATGTTTCCTGTGAATGTATCTATACAAATATGTTACAGGTTCTGGGAGAGTTGTGTGAGGTGATTGTGGAACCCCTTCGAGACCGCATTGTCCTTGGACTTCTGCAAGCTTCCTTGGTATGTACTCAACATCAAACTTCTTGCTGTCACTGCCAGTGTTCTTTTTTTTTGGGGTGAATCTGCACACTGTGGCAACCAAACAAAACCTGGTGCAAAGTGTACAAAGGATTTTATTTGAAAAAATATGCAAAAGTTGCCATAATTTGAGGGGAAAAAGTCAGAAGTTGCCATGTTTAGAAAATAAACTCCTGGAGGTTGCCAGAACAAAGCAGGATCCTAAAAATATATACTTTGCTTGCTGACTTTCAGCCAAATTTGGCTCATTCCTCTTGTTGATGCTCACCAGTCCACTTAACGAAATTGAAAAAAAAAGCCTTTGTTTACTGCACCTATATGACACCACTCTAATAAGCTGAGTCCCAAGGCATTCACTAGTTTGGCTTAAGTCTCTAGGATGATGAGCTACAACTAGTTGTCCATCACCTACATGCATCAGGAGCCATGGGTTCACAGTTCAATTTTTGGATACCAGGATCATATGCAGGATCTATTGCAAACTTCCCAAATACTAAAAGAAAATCAGCCCCTTTGCATGCGTAGTTCTTAGAAACCTGTTGAAACCAACCCAGCAGAACTGCTAAAACTGAAAATGGAAAAATCTTTGGCTGACTGAAGACTTTGGTGGATGTTGGCATCACATGATGCCAAAATGATATTTGACAGACATCAACAACTGGAGGGGTGTTTTGCATGTTTCAGGATGGGCTATTGAGAGTGCTTCTGGATGGAGGACCAACAAGAGGCTTTGCACAAAGTGATTCTGCAATGCTTGAGGAGGATGTGAATGTGCTGAAGGTTTGTGGGTTTAGGATTTAGAGTGTGATTTGTTCATAGGTTGTCGAGTTGTCATTTTTAAGCTGCTACAGACCAGTTTACAGTTACAGTCCTGTTTCAGGTTTATTGGTTTCACTGGGTCTGTGTTGGCTGGTCTGTAGTTCATGCATTCTTTGTGTTGTGTCAAATAGAATGCATGTTCCTGACAATAGTAACTGATGGGTGCCACATTTTTTGGATCAATACTTATGCAGGACTTTTTCATAGCAGAGGGTGATGGACTTCCACGTGGGGTAGTTGAGAATGCAGCTGCCCCTGTTAAACATGTTTTGAGCATGTACAGCCTTGATGTATGTATCTCTCATTGCTTGGGGACAAAACATTTGCACACCCAGAAGACCCTCTTCAAAACTAGACATTTTTATCAATTTCGGGTGTATTTTTAAGAAGCACATGGATGTAAAATTTCTGAATTGAAGTGGTCTGTTACATTTTTGCCCTCTTTTAGTGTTTTGCAGTTCTCCAAGTGTCAGTTGCAGAGATGTCAACTGCCATCTTTAAGCTGTTTTAGTGAATAATAGGTTAAGAAACACATCAAGAAAAAAGGACTAAGAAATCTGGGGTGAAGAGATGGCCATTTTGCGGCAGCCAATTTATGAGGTTGGTAGGGGAAGTGCTTTGAGCTCAAACTATGTTGAAGTTTCTGCGGATGTCAATTTGCAGACCAATGAAGTGATTGAGACTTTCAAGCGTATGAGTGAGCAAATGGTGGGTGGCCATGAAATCACAGGACGCCAAGGGCCACATAGCAGTTTGGATTCAGACAAGCTTCTGCGCATCCTGTGCCACCGCAATGACCAAGTTGCATCAAAGTTTCTCAAGAAACAATACAAGTTGTCATCCACATGAAGTTGGACCTCTTAGAACTATATCCTCTAATCCTCAGAAAGGGACATCGGAAGAAGCTCAAGGTTCCACCACAGTATCCAAGGCTCTCCTTGCTCTTTGATTTCCTTGTAGCCAGTCTTTTTTCTCTTTTAGTATATAACCCAGCATGTTGTCCATGAAATTTTTCATGGTTTTCTCATATAAGGATTTTCTGAGAGTTGCACTTGTGATGGGTGGGTACTGTAGAGTTCCCCAAGGAGTGCACTATTGGCAATTTTTAAGTGCATGAGGTGTTAATTTTGTTTTAATCAACACATTCTCGTGCCAGATTGACAGACCCGTTTTTTTCTTTCTTTTCTTTGTATTCCCTCTGTACTAATTCTTATTTCCCCCTTTGTAATTGTAATATTGCAGTTATCAAGATCATTAAAATGTCTCTCTTTTCACTTTCTACTAATATGTTAGATGTTGCACATTTATTTCAAGTTAAAATATTACCAGTTGCATCTTTCAGCTGCTTAAGGAAGGGGTTTTGTGGGTAAGTCACACTTTGAGTTTTACCTCTTCTTCATAGCTTTTCATCAAAATGTTTAGTTCTAACCATTGTTTCTGAACAACAAAGCTTACTCTTTGCAGCTTGTCTATTGAAACAAACCCAGTGGGGGGACGAAGACCACCTTTGCTCATCAAAGAAAGCATGTTGTGTTTGGAGATCGACCCGGCTGTTTCGAATTTAAATCTTCAAATGGGTTTCTTTCCAAGCTCCTCCAGTCTTCAATCCTCCAAGTGAGGAATTTCTCAAAACCCTCCTCCTTTTGTATGTGTGTATGTATTTGTATATTGTAGATACATCATCTGTTGGTGCCGATTCTTCTGCCCTTTTCCTCTGGGCTCCCTCTCTCTCGTTTGTGTTTTCCTTTCTTCTTCTTCTTCTTCTTCTGCTGCTGCGATTTTCTCTAGGCCTTTTAGTGATATGTTTTTTGTTTGTTTTTTATTTAGTTTTTGTTGGGCTTGGCCAAAATTCAAAAAAAAGGTCCTGGGGTCAAACCCAGTGGCATGCAGGTGAAACCTCTGCCAGCCCTCTGCCAATGAGCTTGACTTGGGGGTGCCGACGGCCACTTGAGTTGTGTGAGTCTTCCCAAAAAATCAGAGGAAAAAAAATCATTTCTTGGGTGATAAGTTCTATTTACATGGGGAACTTGTGTCCTAATAGGGAGGAGGAAAATTTCTCTTTAAAAAAATGAAAAGGAGGAAAGTAAATGTCTTATCCATTTTCCTTTTCCAGCTTGTTGGGTTTGTGAATTTCTGTAATATCAATTCTATCATGAAATGAACCCCAGAAAAAAAATCACCCCAAATGACAATATTATAATAATTAATATTATCACCACATTAGCACTAAAGGATTGTACTAGAGGAGCTATCTAGTTTGTTCATTCTCAATACAGAAACATAAAAAAATAAATGAATGAATTTTAAAAGACTGGAAAAAGTACGTTTTTCTAAATAAAAAAAGCCACAGTACAGATCTTCATATCCCCAGAGGGAAATAATAATAATAATAGCAATAATAACCATAATCATAACCTCATCAGAATTTGGGGAGGTTTTGTTACATTGCCTGCAAAAAAAAAAACAAAAGAATTTTCTCATAAAGAAAGAAGTAGTTACTCTATTTCCCAAGTTTCCACTGGTAAACTCTGAAAAGAATTAGGGGGGAAAAAGGGAAAGAAAGGAAAAACACGAATTAGTCAATTAATTAATCAATTAATTAGTTAATTAATCAAGCCTAATTAATCAAGCTTTACTCTGCAAAGTCTGCAACCTGCACCAAAAACTAGGTATCTAGTTACCGTACACTTCCACGTGGCCACTATAGGAAGCACGTGGTAGTTAGATGAGTAGGTTTGTTCAGAAACGAGAAGGTGATGAGGTATGGGATGCTTGCCATTTGGCTTCCCAGATGGGTGTCCGCGTGGCATCACTCGGGGGGGTGGCGGGTGAGGAAAAACACGCACCCCCCACCTCCCCTCCCCTCCCCTCCCCTCCCCTTTCCCTTTTCTTTTTTTCTCTAATTTTGGCAAATCTTTTAAGCTATTTGGCTACCTACTAAATACTCTCTTTAAGAAAACGACATATTTTATTGTGTTTTAGTGCATTGCCAATCAAGCACCGCCTTTTTGTATTATTGGGTTCTTTTCCCCTTTTTGGGATTGCCACCCTGCAAAGTTTGTTCTCGTAGGGGGTGTTCGAAACGTATTGCTGCGTAAATAAAATATGGCCTTCCTAAGTGTTGGGAATCAATCCCATTTATGACTCTTGAAGAGATATCTGTATTGTGAAAACTTTTGGATGGGTTGTTTCAAAGCCAAACCAACCGACCCACCAAACTAACTCACTTATTTTGATGATTAACAGGAGCATCAAACTCGATTAATTTTGATGACCAACCCTTAAATAAATGCCTCAGAAGCTAAAAATGGTTTCTTTTCAATTTTTTATATTTCAAAAAAGAAAAAAGGGTGTGAAGTATTGTGGAACAAACATGGAAATTTATATGTTTTTTTTTAATTTCCAAAATGCTTTGAAATTATTTCCCTTTTCCTAAATGCCCTTCCTAACAACTACCTATTGGGAATCAATCCAACTAGGTATGACTCTTCAAAAGATAATTTAGTAGTGCAAAATTTCAAAGGGTTTCAAAGGTGTAAAGTGAATTAAAGAACTCATACATTTGATGATTAACCCCGTATAAACTTTTAAATAGGTCTTTCTTCTTAAGTTTAAGTTAAATGGGAGTGAAGGATTGTGGAACAATGATAGAAATTTTTTTCATATTCTTCTTTTCCAAATTCCTTTAGATGTTTTCCCCTTCCTCTTTTCCCTTCATGTTTTTGGGCGGCTGGAAACCACATGTTGTCCTTTTCAAACCGGCTTAAATGTTCAAAATAAACCACAATGGAAAGATAACTATGGTTCGTGGCCTTTTTTTATATAGTGTATAATTTTTTCAATCTTTCCAAAATCCTTAAAAAGAATGATGGCCTTTAGAAAATTTGATATTACTTTTACAACAAAATTATGGCATTTAGAGAATTGAAATGCGATTCATATCCCAAAAGAAAATGATGACGACCTTTGAAAATTTATTAATTGTTGGCTATTTTGACCCATTGGAAACACTAGATCTCCTTACATTTTGTAAGGCCTTGAATGCCACAAAAGTTCTGCTGGTAGCGGCGCCGGGCAGCTTCTATGAACATGCATACAACCGCATCATCACCACAAAAAAATAATTAAAAAATGGAATTCTATATCCAACACTCTCATTGCACAAAAGCCCAAATGGGGGAAGCTTCTATGAACCCACAATCACATCACCACCACAAAAAATTAAAGAATGAAATAAAAAATAATTTCATGAAGAAATACGGGTCCAACAACCCCCCCTCCCCCTAAAACAAAATAGGGGAAAAAAAAAATACACAGACAAAACCCCAAAGTAAAACCATAAAACTATTTTCCATTTCACACTTTTGCACATACCAAACTTCTTACTTATAAACAACATGGTTTCAAAAGACAGAACATAACAAAAAAAATTATATATAATGTTTTTTTCACTCCCCAAGTTAACAATTCTCTACAATTTTTATACTTTCCCATGGACCACAATTTGCTTTGAGAGGGTTCAAAAACAAAACAAAACAAACTCAGCTTGAGTTAACTTAACCTAACCTCACTTAACTTATTTAAACTAATCAGAACATGAATTTAATTAGAGCATAATAATAATAAGAAGTGGTAATAAACTACATAAAAGTTGTGTTGTTTATAGGGTTGGTGTTTTAACTTTAGGTTGCCTATTTGTGGCTAGTCGCCAACCCACAACCAGCCCAGGGCCGGGGGGGTGGGGTTGGGTGGCTGCCCTTTGGTTCCTTCCTAAGCAAAGCAGATTCCAGACCCCTGGAAACGTGGGGCGGAGGCAATTGGAATCGTAGGGTGAAGAAGCATGGAAACGTGGGGTCTACAGGACTGGAATAGCAAGAGCATGGAAATCCAAGAGTTTCCTTTCTTCTTCTTCATCTTCTTCTCATCTCTTCAAGAGTTTCCTTTCTTCATCATGTCCTTTCCTTCTCCTTCTCATCATCTTTGATTTGTGTTTGTGTTAAAGAATTCTTCTTTTGATTCTGACTTTCCTTTTTTTTAGGAGCAATAATATATTTTGATTCACACAGATATTTGAGTCTCCGTGTGTTTTCTGTTAAAGAATTTTTCTTTTTTTCTAGGAGCAAGATATATTGATTCACACACAGATTTGATGCATCCCATGTGGAAGGAAATGCAAACAGCCAAATTCCTTTTTTGTTTTCACTGTATTTTAATTTGTTTTGTTTTGTTTGTTAGCTATGTTTAGACAAAGCACTTCCCTAAGTTTGTTATTATTGAGAGTTTTGTATCACGCATTCTCTAATAATAGTCTTCTTATTGCTTCTTCTTTTCTTTCGGTTGTGTAAGTGCAAGAGAACTTCTTCTTCTTCTTCTTCTTCTTCTTCTTCTTGTGGTTTTGTAAGTGCAAAAGAAGAACAAAAAAAAACAAAGAGCGGTGGTGGGTTGTGGGCGGTGGTGGTGGTGAGTGTTAGGATTTTGGGAGCTGGGTGCAAACAAACAACAACAGCACTAACTGGGTTGGGTGGCAAAGAGAAAACAAGGAAGAAGAGGGGGGAGATTCATATTCATACTCATAACTGGGTGCTACATTTTGTAGATATATATATAAATTCCAGTTTGTTGGAGTGATTGTGAAGTGCAATCTGGAGGAAACTAGAAAGCTGAGCTTGAATAAAGCAGTTGAGAAGTATGGCAATGTTGCAGAAAATGGCGTCTATAGACGCCCAGATGAGGCTGCTAGCACCCAAGAAAGTGTCAGAGGATGACAAGCTCATCGAGTATGACGCCTTGTTGCTAGATCGATTCCTTGACATCGTTGAGGTCTTGCATGGCCAGGAGCTTAAAGAAACGGTACTAACTGTTGCCTGCTTGGTGCCTTTTGCTGTTGTTTTTGTTTTCTTCCTGTCTCTGAGTGAATGGTTACAGTTGGAGCTGGATTCCACCATCCCTTGCTTTGAATGAAGCTCTCAGCTCATGTGGTTTTGCATTTCTAGTCCCTTGATTGCCACCACAATATCTTTACCCCCTATCTCGTGCTTCAAAAGATTTGCAAGTCCTGAGGACAATCATCTTGTCGTGTGAAGAACAGGCTGGCTTGACCTAGTCTCATCTCTGATGGGTACAAATCCATCTTGAATGATCTGTTGACATGGTTTGAGATGGAGTTGGACCTCATGAGTTCTCTTTCTTTCTCTGAATTTTTCCAGTGAAAATGGGGATGGATTCTAGGATGAGGGTTTAGAGAGGGTGTTGAAATGTTGTTTTGAAGCTCTAGCTGTGAGTGACTGATGAACTTTGTTCTTGGGGGTTTCTGTTTGGTTTTACCACAACAGGTGCTTAAGTGCTATGAATTGTCGGGCATGTATAGTAAGAGTGGAGATCTGGAGAAGCTGAATGAGCTTGGAGATCTCTTGAATGGGTTGGATCCAGGGGATGCGATCGTGGTTGCCAGCTCCTTCTCTCACATGCTCAATCTCTCTAACCTGGCAGAGGAAGTGCAAATTTCACAGCGGCGCCCAGTTCGGAATGCCAAGAAGGGTGATATCGGAGATGAGAACAGTGCACTCACTGAGTCAGATTTGGAGGAAACTTTCAAGCGCCTGGTGAAGCAGCTCGGCAAAACGCCTCACGAGATTTTTGAGGCCTTGAAAAACCAGACCGTGGATTTGGTGTTTACTGCACACCCCACTCAATCTGTTCGCCGATCTTTGCTCCAAAAGCATCAACGGTAAAATTATCTTATCCTTTGCTATAATTCAGCTCAGATGATTGCCTGGAGCTTATCTGAGTTCCCCCACCATCATAGCCTTGCATGGCTTGTGGATCTGCCCTTTCCTTTCCTTCTCTCTGTTTGGCACTTTTGGAAATGCAAATGGTCACTCTCACAGTTGGCAACATGGTCATTGTTGGCAACAGAGACCACAAATGATGGGCTTGATGATGAACAGCGTAGTGTTTTTGTGGTATGTAAACTAATTTCTGTTTCTGTGGAATTGGCAGTATCCGAAGTTGCCTGTCACAGATGTATCAGAAAGATATCACAGATGATGAGAAGCATGAGCTAGATGAGGCACTCCAAAGAGAGGTATGAACACCCTTTCACACATTGTATGCCATCCTTCAAGCTTGAATGCCACCCTCTTCATTTTGGTTTCTAGTGGAGGATGTTGATGTTTCTGTTTTTCTTATCAAATGGGTATTTTCTTTTTTTTTCCTGTCCCCCACCAAAATCCAGATCCAAGCTGCATTCCGCACAGATGAGATTCGTCGCTCGCCTCCCACACCCCAGGATGAAATGCGTGCTGGAATGAGCTACTTTCATGAAACTATTTGGAATGGTCTTCCCTTGTTCCTTCGACGAGTAGACGCTGCCCTCAAATCTATTGGTATTGATGAGCGACTGCCATATAATGTGCCCCTCATTCAATTCTCTTCCTGGATGGGTGGAGATCGGGATGGTGAGTGTCTCCCACTAACAATTCTTCAGCACCCATTTGCACATTTCTTTGGAAATGCTTTCACATCATTCAAGTTGTTGTGGGTATTCTAGTACGTGAATGCAAATTAGAAAATGGTGCGAGCTTTTGTCTCTCACACATCTTTTGAGTCTGGGTTATTGTTTCACAGGAAATCCACGTGTAACACCAGAGGTAACAAGAGATGTCTGTTTGCTGGCAAGGCTAATGACAGCAAACCTGTATTTCGCTCAAATCGAAGATCTCATGTTTGAGGTTGGACAAAAGAAAAACCTTGTCATCTTTTGTGCTTCAAGCTGCAGTGATGGGAAATCCTATAAGCAAAATATGTTTGAATAATATATTTTATCAAGGTTAGGGACCTATGGTTTGGAACTAGTTCTGATGGGAACTCCTCTGCTTTGGTTTGCCATGCAGTTGTCAATGTGGCGCTGCAGTGATGAACTCAAACAAAGAGTCACAAGACTGGAGGCACAGACCAGGAAGGAGGCTAAACACTACATTGGTAATCCAGTGCCATCTTGTTGTGGCCACTTCTTTCTGGAAAAGATTTCTGCCTTTTTGCACTTGTGACCACTTATGATGACAATGACAATGAGAACAAGCACAGTCAGGGCTTTTCTGTATGCTGAATTCAGATCTGGAATGTAGATAAGCTCCTGTTTCAGGGGGCTCATAAATAAATATCTTGATATTTTTAAATTTGATATGTGATGTAGAGTTCTGGAAGCACATTCCACCGAGTGAGCCTTTCCGAGTTCTTCTGGGTGACATGCGAGACAAACTCTACCATACCCGCGAACGAATTGGGCAATTGTTAGCCAGTGGCAAGAGTGACATATCCATCGATGATACGTTTACAGATGTATCACAGGTACTGTGTTCTTCCTCTTCTCCTCCAGCTTCTGTTGGATGAACCACCCCTTATGCTTTCATCATGTTTATTTGAAGTCAGAAAACATGTAGTGAAATCATTGAGGAGAGAAAGACCACTGGAACTAGATAGTGGGTTAACTGGAAAAAAAAATTATTGCTGTGCTGCATTGCAGATCCTGGAGCCCTTGGAGCTCTGTTATCGTTCACTAATTGAGACAGGAGACAGACCCATTGCTGATGGTAGTCTGCTGGATTTCATGCGTCAAGCATCTGTTTTTGGGTTGAGCTTGGTGAAACTCGACATCCGGCAAGAGTCAGAGCGCCACACTGATGTGCTTGATGCCATCACTACCCATCTTGGGATAGGGTCATACCGTGACTGGTCAGAGGACAAGCGTCAGGTAAAAGCCTGATACCATGAGAGGACAAGGAGTACTGTCTTGACAATATGTAATTAATGCTACACCATTACGTTGTGGGGTTCAGAAATGATTGCCTTTTCCAATCCAAGTCAGGAGGACCTGAGGAGTTTTGTTGAAATCTTGGGTTTTTTGCAGGAATGGCTTCTTTCTGAACTCCGTGGCAAGCGGCCTCTCTTTGGTGCAGATCTATCATTGACAGATGAAATGAAGGATGTGATGAATACATTTATGGTGATTGCAGAGCTCCCATCAGATTGCTTTGGTGCCTACGTCATCTCTATGGCAACCTCTCCATCAGATGTTCTTGCAGTTGAGCTCTTGCAGCGTGAGTGCAGGGTCCCAAAGCCCTTACGTGTGGTGCCTTTGTTTGAAAAACTGGCTGACTTGGAGTCAGCACCTGCTGCACTCAAGCGGCTTTTTTCCATTGACTGGTATCGCAGCCGGATCAATGGGAAACAGGAGGTAAAAATTTCTTTCTTCTCTCGATCTAGTTTCATCAAACAATCTACTTCAAGCTTCTTCTTCTCTTGATCTACTTCCTTTTCAACACAGCTACTTCTGAAAAGTCAATGGGTAATCAGCTTGAGTGAAGATTTTTCTGGTGAGTTGTATTTCATGGGTATGCTGGCCTGAGATTGTCTCCATTTGCTTTGCATTTGCAGGTCATGATAGGGTACTCTGATTCAGGAAAGGATGCGGGTCGTCTATCTGCAGCCTGGCAGATGTTCAAGGCACAGGAAGATCTGGTGAAAGTGGCCAAAGAGTATGGGGTTAAGTTGACGATGTTCCACGGACGTGGTGGCACTGTGGGCAGGGGTGGAGGTCCCACACATCTTGCCATCCTGTCCCAGCCACCAGACACAATCAACGGATCATTGCGTGTCACCATCCAAGGAGAAGTAATTGAACAGTCGTTTGGTGAAGAACACTTGTGTTTCAGGACGTTGCAGCGTTTTACAGCAGCTACACTTGAGCATGGAATGCACCCTCCTATTGCTCCTAAGCCTGAGTGGCGTGCTTTGATGGACTCCATGGCTGTGGTGGCAACTGAAGAGTACCGCTCCATTGTCTTCCAGAATCCCAAGTTTGTTGCTTATTTCCGTGCGGTATATGATCACAAAACTCTCTGCATCTCTCACCTCCCTTGAAACATATCATCATGTCCTTGATCTGTCTTCAAATGGCATGTGGTTGTGACCATTAGTGTATTCTGCCTATTTTCTGATGATGGCTTGTTGGCATTTGGCATCAATATTTTTTGTACAAAGTCTGAGTAGAACCAGGAAAATGCAATGCAATGTGTGATTGGCAGGCGACACCTGAGATGGAGTATGGAAGGATGAACATTGGTAGTCGACCATCAAAACGTAAACCAAGTGGAGGCATTGAGTCTTTGCGAGCAATTCCTTGGATCTTTGCCTGGACACAGACGCGCTTTCATCTTCCTGTGTGGCTAGGACTTGGTCGCGCCCTGAGTCATGCATTGGATACCGATCCAAAGAACATCACAACCCTGCGCCAGATGTACAATAAGTGGCCATTTTTCCGGGTGACTATTGACTTGGTGGAGATGGTGTTTGCTAAAGGTGACCCACGTATTGCTGCACTGTATGATAGCTTGCTGGTCTCACCTGAATTCAAGCCCTTGGGAGTGGAATTAAGACAAAAGTACAATGAAACCCGGAATAATTTACTGAGGGTAAAGTTCCATTCTTCTGAGGACTGTCCCTTTGTAATGTTTTGGTCAAGGTACAAGACATTTTGGTTGATGGGATGTGTTTGGTGAAGTGGGGTTTATGGTGCTAGTGAATGTTGTGGTTGTTCCTTGTATTCTGTGCATTGAAGAAAAGCATAAACCAGAAATCTTCCAAATGCCCATGCAGGTAGCTGGGCATGATGATGTTCTGGCAGGCAATCCTACACTGAAGCAACGGTTGAGACTACGAGAGCCCTACATCACTCCTCTCAATGTACAGCAAGCGTACACACTAAAGAAGATGCGTGAGGAGAACAAACAGTTGAACATAACCCAAAATGGGGAACTGGCAAAGCCAACAAAGAGAGCAACAGAGCTTGTCAAGTTGAATACCACAACTGAGTATGCACCTGGACTTGAGGATACTTTGATCTTGACCATGAAGGGAATTGCTGCCGGCATGCAAAACACAGGATGAAGGTGTGTGTATTTCTTTTTATGTTTGTGAAAATGCTCTCCCACTCTCTTCTTCCAATCTCTTAGTCATTTGAAATTGGGTCAAACTGGACAAAACAGATCCCTGAACAATACCTTCAAAGACTCTGCATTGAATGTCAAGAGGTGTAATGCCATAAAATCAATGGCACATGCTTCCCTCATTCTCCATGTTGAAAATAATTAGGATGATGACAGAGCTGAGTGGGAACGAACAATGAGCATCTATCTGTGAGGTGGTTTTGCCATTGTGCATCTAATGTTGGATCAGTGCTATATGTTTTTGCCCTAATGAAAATAAGAGATTGGATCTATGCTTTATTTTGTTGCACTGATGGGAATAACAGAGAAATGTCCACAGTGCACTTTTGTTCTTGAAGGTACCCATTTTTTTTTGGAAATCTTTTTCCTCTGTTTTTTGTCAGTGGGTGAATGACAAAGTGATAAATACTCAAAATGGCCAAAGTGAACAAAACTCACAATGAAAATTGCAGCTTTTTAAAGGAAATAAGTTTGTATCTAGCTTAGAGACACTTGCATGTTATCCCAGTATCCAGATGTTGAATTGGAGACTTTTTTATTCCTTACTTCTAGATGTTGGGTTGGAATCTTTTTTATGTATTCCTCTTTTCAGATGTCAGGTTGGCTTTTTTGGGTTGGATGTTGCTTTGGAGGTGAATTCACAACATGCATCATATGAGCTTCATCATTCATTGGGAATATAGTATACATAGTGTAGTACTTTAATTTATACTTTGTTGTCCATGCAAAATTCTCTGTGAGATGAGAACTGAAATGAAATATATAACACAACAAATATATTTGCACTTTAAAATATATATAACATAGCAAATATACATACTGCAACATGAAAATTGTTCATAATCCTTAAGTAATTATTTAATTTATGTTGCAATTAATGCATTCTTATTTGCAAATTTCGAAGTTGTGGAATTGAATGCAAATAATAATACCTGGTATAACAGTAAAACTTGTGCAACATGGAACATGTGCATTTGTATCAATATTGTAAAATCTGGAGCTACTAGAGACCATGTATAATTCATCATTATTTGTAGAATCTGCAGGTGGTTGAGAACATGTATGTAGATTATGTAATTCTTGCAGAACATGTACTTATCACCTGAAACAATTACAAGTTCAAACAGTTTATCAGCATGGAAGAAGTTTAGAAATATGACTTCTCATATGAAAAGACTACACAATCAAATATATTTATAACAAATTAATATTATACAATTAATGAAGAATAAGCAATTGATACTTGCCAACAAGCAAATGAACATGTATCATATAGAAAAAAATTCTTTGCATATGAAACAAGTAAACTATGAACAAGGAGCAATTGAGTCTATGATAGCAAAAAAATAATCAGAACTTGATATTTGCCAATAAGCAAATTAACATGTATCATATGGAAAATTTTCTTTGCATATGCAACGAGTAAATGATCATGTAGTATGTGCAAATTTTCTTTGCATATGAAACAAGTGAACAATGAAGAATGTGCAATTGATATGATAATGAACAAATCATCAAGAAATGATACTTGCCAACAAGAAGTTGAACATGTATCATGTGGAAATTTCACTTTGGATATGAAACATTTAGACAATGAACAAATGATCAATTATCAATGACATATTATACCAAAAACAATGAATAGGGAAACAAAGTGGGAATGAGGTCAAGGCAACCCTTGACTCAAAGACATTCATGAAAGTGCAAGGGAAGAAACCTTAACATTCCCAAATGAATTCTCACTCTGAGAGTTGAAAGTTCTGGATGTCCCAAATCCTTGGAACAATGATTCAAATTGGTTCTTTCTTTAAATTTTCAAAAAGGTCTCAAAGAGTAGTAAAATATAATGAGGTCACATTCTCAAAACAAATATTTATTGTAACCGAAAAAGAAGGGTGAACGAAAAGAATCTCTTGTGCACAAAAAACTCATGGTAGAAACACAAACCTTGGGAATTCTAAAATTCCATCAATTCCAACAATTGACATTGTCAAAACTACAAACTTGGTGCTACCAGAATTTCCATTGGTGATATTGATCTATTAGAACAAGATTCAATGTTCGATGTGTGAATTGCCAACTAGCACATACATGGTGATCTCTTCATTAACTAGTTATAGTGGTAGCAAACAATTTGCTGCTATGTACAAAACCATACATTATAAGTTTAAAAAGGTATAGCTTGAGGTTAGAACCCTCAATGTTCGATGAATCCATGTGAGCTGCTAACCCTTCTTCTATAAATGCAACAATAAAAAGGACATTAAGTTTTTTATCTACTAAACCTTAACCTCATAAACATCTTAACCTCCATGTCCAAACCAAAGTATGAATGACGTATACTAAGTTGACTTAAAACCACTCATGAAAGACAATTTTTTTTGTGCAGATATTGGTTACGGATAGATTTCTATTAACTTCCCCTTCTGTCATCATTTCTCTTATTCTGCCCTTCCCACTTCTGTCCTCATTTCTCTCATTCTGTCTTTCCCACTTTTGTTCTAATTTCTCTTATTATGCCCAACCCAAGGACACCCCACTAAAGCTTCTAGTATTCATTCAAATACTTGCCCTACTACATGGATTAAAAAAAGATTCAACCAAGGTCCCCATTCAAATGCATATTTATCCCTTTACATGCCCCTTTTTCTATAGCTCGGACTTCCTTCTTTTCGACATCAATCCTCAGCATCAACCCCTTATAGAATCTATTCCTAACAAGGACATATTGTTTGCCATACTATAGTCACTGGCACAACAGAATTTAGATACAACAACTATTAATCTCAACAAGCCAAACCTACCATCCTTTGAAAATTGATGATGAAAGAAGAAAAACCTGCCTACATTGCTTCCGAATTCCCCTCCTTATCCTACCTTCCATCATCCTACTCTACCAAACCTCTATTTAATGTAGTAGCCTCCTCGGCCATCCATAGCTTGGTGTCAATTAATTCCACATAATACACAAATAAACAAGACTTCCTACCCATGCTCACAAGTTTCCTTGAAATAATAATTGTTGCAACTAACAAACAATGACGAAATAATTTCCGCTGTTAACATGCAAAAAGTTGATGGCCACTAAAAACAAAAACCAAAACCTTAAAAACTTGTTATGTTCACATGAAAACATTATCCGACTACCTTGCTGTCTAGTCACACTATAACAATAGTTATGGCAATTTAAAAGGTCAAAAGTCAAATTGGTCAAACATCTCCTAACCACTTAAACAACAATTTGGGCAAAAAACGCATTCTTGAAGGAGTTGAAAAGGGCATTGAATCAAAGCAATGTTTTCTACTATGGAATTTTTTTTCCATTTTGCTAAAAGAAAATGCCCAACAACATCAACAAAGGATGTATTTGAAAGAAAAAACAAAAATTCACCAAAGTTCCAAAAAAAATATTTAAGAAAAAAATCATTTGATTTCTACCTTAACTTCTAATAGATAACCACAAACTATAAATTTTTTTTGAAAAACTATATACTGTGAGATCTACTTTGTAGCCAATTATGGCTTAATTGTGTTATTAATGATTTCCATTCTAATAACATTGAAAATTTGAAAAATCATAATAATAATAAATTGGGTCATAATGACAATTATAAATATCATAGATTTGTTTATGTTTTTCCATTGGAAAACCATGGTAATCATAGCAAGTTGTGTTAAATGACTCAAATGAAGGTTAAGATATTCAAATTAGAATGCATATAATCTAGATTTACAATTTGGTTGTAGTTAAGGATTTTTTATTATGAACATAGGCGTGTCAAACAAGGATAATTTTAGGAAGGACTTTATTATTTCTTGTTTCATAAAAATGTTTTATTTAGGTTCATTCTATGTTGCCTAGGTTAAGGTACCATCAACTTTGGTTAAGCCAAAAATAAACCTAAAAAGAGCCTAAGTACAACACTTAAGCAAAACACCTAGGTAACTTAAATTGTTCAATAAGTTGCAAATGTGAGGACTTGAACTCTTTGGTCTACCTTAACAAACCTAACATAAGCAACCTAGGCTATAAAAAACCTAGAAGGAGCCTAAGTAGGCCAACTAAGCAACGAACCTAATTAATGTAGGTTGTTTACATAGGTTGCAAGTGTGAGGACTTGAACCCCTTAACCTAGCCTAGGAAGCTTAATGTAGGTAACATAAGCTAAAAACAAACATAAGAGCCTGGACATGCCAACTAGGCAAGAAATTAGGTAACCTAGGCCATTTACATAGGTTGCAAATGTGAAGAATTGCCTTTCGTCCACTTTGAGGATTTAAATCCCTAACCATTGCACGTCTCATAATATGTAACATAATTACCCACCATAAAAGTACCCACCTAGTTTAAAATAGGTGTAATTTAGGATAACCTAAAATTACCTAGGTTAACCAAAGTTGATTTAGGTTATCCAAGTCTAACTTATGTTAACCTACCTTAACCTAGGTTAGCCTTAAGCTAACATAAGCTAACCTAAGTTAACACTAGGCTGATTTAAGTTATGGGTGGGTGGGCGAATATGATTTGGCAAAACTTTTGTCTTCTTCTAATATTAAATTAAATACCTAGGTGACGTACTCAATGTCCGTTACTTGTCCCAAAAGTTGTCTATAAGTTCATTTATGTCTAGCACAATAGTGGTGCCAATGTGAAACCCCATGGTTTGTTCCTTCTCATTCACATTAGGCTCCTCCATAATGGATGAATTGGAGTCCTAAATCATCCTTAGGCCCTCATCCTAAAATGCATGAAGGTGTGGGAAATTGAGAAATGTTAATAAAGCTACTTATGGAAGTTCAACCTTATTGACCACAACTAATGGTGGTTGGTCATCATGATGAACTACACATGATGTCCTAAATCAACATGTGTAGTTCATTGCTACAACATCCACTTGCACTAGCTCCCTAATTCAAATCTTGATCTATTGCCATCCTATCAAAATAGTTGGCTAAGAATCTTCCAACAAATATGCAAAAATAGTTGGCCTAGAATCTTCCAACAAATATGCACATGGGTGCATTTGTGTAACTTATGAATATTGCAAAATCTGAATCAATTTTCAAAATAACCTTAAGTTCTTAGGATCCAAAAGTCCTTGACCCATACTAGCCAATGAAATATTGTAGAATGGCATCAAAAAATGACCAAATAAATTGGCCCAATCATGTTCAAATATGATGCCCCCAACAATATGATGTTGTTCAATAAGGAACATTGGTAACCCTATACAACCAATGTTAGCAACAAGTTGGGATAACAATGTCATAACATCATAATATGCTACATGTAGGATTGTTTAGTTTGTGGATCCTTTTTCACATAGTGGTATCTCCAAATTTAAAAATTACACTATAAAACCATAATTAACAATATTTAATGCCTTTGAACAACTTTAATAGGCAAATCCCATCCTTGGGGATCTCCCATTGAATAATTATGGTATCCAATAGGTTCAATCCTAGTGGCTAATCACTAGCATCCATGAGTGTCTATGGGCTTAATGATGGGGAGGAAGAAAAAAAAGGAGAAAAAAAGATGAGGTAAAAGTAAAGAGGGAAAGAAAAATATGTATATGAAAAAGAAATGGGGTCATTGTTGGTGGGAGGCTCTTCTTCCTTGCTTGTCAAACCTACAAACTTTTTATTTTTCCTTCACAAATAAAACACCTCCCTCCACACTTTGGGTACATAGGCCCACTAAGGTTCAAAATCCCTAGGGCACTTTATGAACCAAAAAAAAAAGAGAAAATATACCTCACCACTTAATGTTTGAACAAAAGCTCTAATGAAAAACACAAACTACAAAACCCAATGCTTCCAAATTTGAATATAACTACAACACAACACAAAATTAAATTCCACTTTTGGTGATTCAAAAGGATGTATTCACCTACAAGTTATAGGAATCCAAGCCCAAAGACAATGCTCATAAAAACTATGAAATGCATGAACACACAAAAATGGTTAAAGAAAACAAAGCAAGGTGTTGGAATTTCAAATCACCAAAAATTCTAAGGTAATGTACATGTTGGAATCTTGGGTTAACCAAGGCTATACATTTTCTCAAGGTAAGTTAAACCTTTTTAAAATGTTGACAAAACCTTGGTTAGACTTAAATTTTATTAACCTTAATTAAACTATAATTTAGCTAAACATTGGGTATGTTTAAGCTAGTCAAAGTTAAACTTAAGCTAGACCTAGGCTAAAAATTTAAACCTAGGTTAAAACTTAGGCTAACCAAGGGCAAACCTATGTTAATTAAAGTTAAACCAATAGGCCTTCATACATTATTGTTAGTTAACTCAAAATAGCCTAAGGTTGCTTACGTTATCCTAGGGTCATGTGGGTTAACTTAAGCCTACCCAAGCTAACCATGTAGGTTAACCTAGAATAAACTAAGGGTACCTAAGCTAACTTGGGCTAACCTATAATAACCTAGGTTTATTTATGCTCACCTAGACTAAAATATGCCAATTTAAATTAACATAAGGTAATATAATTAAGGTCACTTAGGATAATCTAAGTTGATGTAAGCTTATTTAAATTAACATATAGGTTTATCTATGTTAACCTACTAGGCTAGTTTACTTCTAGGGTAATCTAAGATGGCCTAAATTATGACACATGTCATGGGTGAAAGCACATTACAATGACCCCCTTTGGCACACTTTTGGGTCTAGTATTATAGTACATATAGTTTAATTGTTTCAAAAGCATGGTACATTTAATTTTGGGTATCAATATTGGTTTCTGGACCCTGCAACAATTGTTTTACAAAGCTAATGTTATGTAGTATTATTTTTAAAATAATAATAATTTTCATTCTCTATATTGAAAGATCCATGAGTATATTTATAATATACATTGGTATAATAGAGCCATAGTTTCATTTTGATTACACTAACTTCAGGGTTTCATTAGTCATTAAAATAATCAATTTTAATGAAATTTAAAAAATGGCCCATCTAGTTATGCTTGTCATCTTCTACGTGGATGTAATTTCTTGTCAAATTTTCAATTTACCACACATTTTTTGAAATGAAAAATTTCAAATTGATCACATGGTATCCAAATATGGTTCATATTTTTTGAAATGACATGGGTCAATATACCTTCAACTTTCATGAAAATTAAAAATCATTTAAATTATTTTTGGAGTATATTTGTGTTTTTGAGTACACATGTACACTACATTCGTTTCCACAAATATACTCCAATTTCCCACTTTATAAAATGAAAAAAAATTCTAATCTTTTTCTTAAATTATACTCTAACATAATATGCAAAAATATTGTGAAAATATTTCAAAAGTTTGAAATGGGATACATTCAAAGATGCACATCCTTGGAAAGTAGTATAATGTGACACCCCAATGGGGGTCACTATAATGTGCTTTCACCTCATGTTTTGAAAATGACTACAAGTCATGCAGTCATAATTGTAGTCATATATTGTCATTTGTATGTTTATATTCATATAAATGATAACAATTAATGTCCACATCTAATTCCATGACTAAGTTTGGATTCTAGTCACAAGTTATATCCTAGTCATAAAAACCATGTTTTGGCATAGTATCAAAACTTAACCTAGTTTAACTTGGTTAATAGTCTCATCTAATCCAACTAATTTAGATAGCTTACTAGCTATGCTTATGCCAAGGCTACTTACTTAGTTTAACAAACTAGCATTACAACAAATCATGATTTTTTTAGAGGTTCATGTTGACTAGGTTGTTCTTTTTTACTAAAGAAAAAATATTTTTGACTAAAGGCCTTGTGCATGAATTGACACATATAAGTTTTAACTAATCAACTTGACTAAAATTACTGATTGACTATTTTATCAAATTGGATATTTAGTCAAGTTAGAACACAAAAATGACACCCCTAGTCAAAATGACTAAAGGCTTAATCAACTAAAACATGTTATTGGGCCACTAGCTAGGTATTTATTCATAGGTGATTGTAATTCCAACTAGTCAAGTTGGCCAAGGGTTTAGTTAAATAAGACATGTTGTTGAACCATTAGGTACCAACTATTATAATTCCAACATCAACAAGACCCATTTATTTCTAAAGCTAATAATGTTAAAAATTAAATTCATTTTTGCCCAAGTTGGTAGGCCAACTTTTACCAAAAAACTTGTTATTGCATGTGTGGAAATGTTCTATTTTTTATTACCATAAATTCTAATTATATTTTTGTTTATGAGTTTTGTGACAAATATTTATATTGAATGAATACACATTATGTACTCCCTTAATTGGTTTTAGGTCGGTGGCTAGTTGGTGTGCTTGAATTGCTTATCTAAAGATGCAAAAGCTTTTAAACAAATTACAACATGTGAAAGTTACTAGAAGAGTTGATGCTATGAAAGGCATTCGACTTACCCCAAGCATCCCTATTAAGGAGCAAGACATAACCTGTCAACCAAACCTTAATGTCATCAAGAAATAAGACATAATTTGCCACCTAGACCTACCATGTGATTAAAAAAATAATATAATTATAATTTGTACCCTAATCCTCAATGGTACATAAACTAAACATTACATAGGGAACAAATGTTTTCAAACTAGAATGTCATGATAATGCCGAATGGAAAAAAATGTGCAATACCTATCAGTTAGGAAGACATGTTACCTTTTAATTTAGACAAAACAAGATTTAGTCTTCATCCTCTTCATCATCATCATTGCATTTGGAGGAACCATATGTCAATGAAATTGTGAACTTGTTGATTAAATGCAACAAACATTGATGTAAACTACCATCTCACTTCACATAATTGTTGGTTACTCTACAATGCTTTTGCAAATCTTGATTGTCAATTACATAATAACAAATGTTGGATTATTATATAGAGACATTCACCATCTAAATAAAGTTCTTGACAAAAAACTTAGAAAGGTGATTTCACAATTGGGGTACCAAAAAGAAGTGATTTATTTTTAAAGGATTACGGAAAAACAACTATTGATTGTTGTATATATGCCAATAGATAAAATGATGTCTTGTTAAATTAATATAGAAATTTATAAATAATTTGGATACTATGTAAATGTTTTGAATCCTTTAAACTAACTATCAAATTTCTAAACTACATTTTTTATGGAAGCAACTTGTCTAGGTGGCCAAGAATGCTAGCTTTAGAGCCATCCATGTTGTTTGTTATTATTTGAGATCTTAATTGAAATGTCGAAAAGAAGGTCTCAAAATTAAGGGAAAGGAAACAACACAAAACAAAACCCAAAAAAAAAAAAAAAACACCACTAGTGATGTAGCAACAACAAATGTTTCTTGTTTCTTCATTTGATATTGGAATCAAGCTCTAGGATTTGCATGTTTCATAATTGGAAGTTTTAAGGGCTTAGAGGAGAAGAAAAAGAAGAAGAAACATAGTTAGAAGGGGAAGGAGGGTCCAAACAAGAGAAAGATGCCAAGGGGGACAGGTGGAGGTATACAAAGGTTTCAGTCGTGCTCTTAAAAGAAGGTAAAGTTGGATTAGAGAAGGCTTAAATGGTCATGGGAAGTTTGAGCTCCCATCTAAAGAAGGAATTGGGGGATCAATTTCTAGAGGGAGAGAGAATGGTATTCGGGTCTTGAGAATTTTGGCAAAATGTGCAATTGCAACAATGTTCTCTAGGTATGGTTGATAGTTATTTCACAAACTTTTCTAAAGTAATCATGTTGTATCCTTTGTCCAGCCCAACCTCTATTGTCATGGCAATTGTGTTAATTTGGAGGATTGAATTTGCATAGTGAGCACCATGTTGGTGCATAAATTTTTTACTTTTCATAAGCAATTTTTTCACCACATAGCAAGGCAATAACCATAGATGTTGATGCATGGGAACAAACAAAGGAAATTAAGGATGGAATTAGTCACAAACAAGCCTCCTACTGTTATCATTGTTGTTTAGCAAATTAGAGTCTATCGCATAAGGTGCTTCAAACCTTAATAATAGGGTTTGGTTTAATGGAAACAAATGGAAATGCATTGTGAAAAAGTAAAAAGAGAGTGATCAAAATAGTGTTTTTTGAATGGATACAAGTGCAACATAAATGACATTTGAGGATAATTTGGATTCAAAAATATGTTTTTTCTTATTATATTTCCTTGAAAACTTGGCCAAATTTCTACATGTTTGTGGATTCAAAGGGTAAGAGATTCTACACTAAATGTGTGCAACTCAAGGATGTCATTTCCCTCAAAGATTTGACATTAAAAATGTTTCTTAAGACTTGGTGGTAGGGGATCTAGGTTTTATATTTTTGTGTGGCATTCAAGGACCAACTATTGGAAAATTGTGGTCAGAACAAAATAATTGGAAAGACGACAAAAAAAAATCTTCGAACTTACTTGTCAAAGTTATTTCCATAAGGAATTAAGTTCCATGTATTTTGATCTTAGGCTAAGGGAATAGTCTAAGGTTAAAAACTCCCTTTATTTTGTTTGTTTTGCTTGTAGGTACCTTAGATCATTGGGTGATTTAACTTATAAGGCAACAAAAAGATGTTTAACTTAGATTCTATAGATTATGATTTTAAATTAAGATGTTTTGTTAAAAAAAAAGAATTTGTTGGAGGTGCATGTGGAAAACAATAGTAGT
The DNA here is from genome assembly GCA_963921925.1 of Sphagnum tenellum. Taxonomy (NCBI): domain Eukaryota; kingdom Viridiplantae; phylum Streptophyta; class Sphagnopsida; order Sphagnales; family Sphagnaceae; genus Sphagnum; species Sphagnum tenellum. The sequence goes on along the minus strand of OY998147.1, from coordinate 6,230,224 downwards.
TATTTTATTATAGAGTTTTGAAGCAAAGTAGTGGCTTCACCAGTGGGTGTACATGAAGAAATCATGTAGACAACCAAAACATGTAAAGGTAAGGCTTAATTTTTCTTTTTCATTTATAATGGTAGATTAAGAAGTTGTAGGCAAATGTATGAATGTCGATTTGGTCTTACACATTTACAGGGAAAAGAGGGGAGAAGTTCCAATTTTTTTTTAAAAAAGTTTATAAGTAAGTACATTTATTATAAACAAAGTAATTTATACATAATTCAATCTTAAAGCCAATTGATTTTTCAATTTTATATTTGTTGACATCAACACCACTATATCTTACACCTTTGTCTCCATATTTGTAGAAGCTAGATCCACTTCCTAATCCTCTACATGTCTTCTTTAATGTCTATTATGGACTTAAAACCATTTTGTTGAGATTGCCCTATTCTAATAGTACACTCATTTGAAGGTATCTTTAGAATATAAACAATTGACTTGTGAACAACTTCCATTCATGCATATAAATGACCACTACTGTAACCTGATGACTTGATATTAAAACACTCTTGCCAATAAAAACTCTCTTTATTTCCTAAATCCTTTTGTATATGATTTCTTGTGATTTATGGTTGATAATCAATTTTGTATGTTGAGATGAATATAGAATGTTAGACATCAACTTTGGCACTTTTGATTATTGAAATGATTTTGTTTCTTGTTTATATCAAATGTCCAAGTATTTTTTGTTTTTTTTTTGGCGATGATCTTGCCACAAAGTAATTTCTATTCCTTTCTTGGATTTATCTATTAATTGAATCTTTTAAAAAAATATTTCCCTTTTATGTTGCAATTGGATTAATAGGCCCCACAGTGGACACTATTACAATTTCACATCAATTATTCCACCTATTTCTTTTGTTGATATTATTATTATAGACACAAAATGATACATCTTCAATATTGATGTTGTATTATTATACAAACAAGTCACACACAATATCCATTTAAAAAGAAATTCATGTTAATTTATCTTTGTTGGAAATTTTGTGATTGGTTTTACAATGTATTATGACATGATCACTATTATTAATCTTATTATAAAATATAATTACAACATTGTTGAAACATTCAACTTTAATTTCACCTTTATTAATGTACATATGATCCATAAAAAATAGCTTGTTTAGTATGCCCAAAAATTTGAAATTCAATAAGATTAATTTTATCACCAAAAATTTCCAAATAATGTTCCAATTGCATGAATTTAATGCCTTTCATTTTTCTGTCCAAAGTGATAAGATGGAAGTGGTCACTTAGATGATAACTCTGCAAGGTTTTTCAAATTTTTATTATTTTCCACTATGACAAAATAATATTTTGCAAAAACTAATATTGCAAATAGCAACACATGTAATTGATATTAAAAAACATCCAAGGATGAAAATTTGAGACATTTAGTTTTAAATTGCAAACACAATTACAAATGATAGTTTTAAAGATGTGTCTTCTACTCTAGGATGCCTAACTTTGAGATTTTCATACATATAATATTGTCATGATGAAGTGATTTTCAAATATTTTATTTCAAATAATTAGGTCTTTTCAAAAATCCTTTTTATTATCCACACCCTTTGGAGATGAATTGTGCCCCTTTGGATGATATCTTTTCACAACCACAACATATGGGATTAGTTGTGTGCATTGAAAATCAATTGACCCCATCCTAGATTGATCATATTTGTTTAATCAAATAAGAATAACTAGTGAGTGCCCGTGGCCGAAGGCCACTGAGAAGTCCCCCATGGGTGCCTGTGACCTTCAACCACTGTGAAGTTTTATAAGTTTTATTTTTTCTTATTTTTTACTCTTTATTTGATTTATTCATTTTTGGAAATTTTAAATTTTTTTTTTTAAATTGTATTTCCCTTTCCTTGTTTCATTTGTTTCCATTCTTTTTTTTATAGTTTTTGCGTTTTTACTTTTTTTTGTTGTTTATGTTTGTTTCATGTTTTTATTTTTTTTATTCTTATTTTGTCTTATCTTCATTTTTAAATATTTTTATGTATTTATTTTTTTTTTCTATTTTCTTTTTAAAAAAGATTATAGTTTTTTTAATATGTTCTATAATGAAAATAATTTTTTTTTAAAATTGTATTTTTGTTTGATTAGATGCAGGTCTCCCGGTTTTCCCCAAGGATCCTATATATAGCCAGCAGGTGCAGTGGGCGGGTGTCTGCCCTGGCCGCCCTGCCCTGCCCTGTCTGTAACTGAAAACAACGAACGGGTGTCTACCCAGGCCGCCCTGCCTTGCCTTGCCTTGCCCTGCCCTGTCTGTAACTGAAAACAGCGAGCGGGTGTCTGCCCTGCCCTGCCCTGCCCTACCCTGTTTGTCAGTCAGACAAAAAGACAAACAAATAGACAAACATAACTGTAGCTTTAATATATTAGATGGCATTCATTTAGGGGCACTATTTATCACATCAATCTAAGATTGATCGCAACCATTTCATGGGTTGCATTGGTCTCATTCAATTGGTCATTTAATTACATTCATGCAAGATTGATTAAATATGTCCAAAATTGACCTAGCCTAGACAAAATCCATCTGGAATCGACTTAGTTAAGACAACATCAACTTGTTTAAGTTTAAGATTTTCCATCAACTTAGCCTCACTCAAATCCATCTAGATTTGATTTGGTTGGGATTGGACTTGCATTTGGAGCAAGAATCAATTGGAATGAAAGTTCAGAATGGATGTGGCCTAGACAAATCAAATAAACAACATGAAAATTTCAATTGAATGTAAGTGAAATTGAATCAAAATTAGTTTGAGCTTAGATCAAAATTGATTCAAAATATCATATCTGTATATTTGTTGATTGAAATAAATTCTTATACTCTCAAAGTTACAACCACAAAATTTTGATGCAAATTCATTATCTTTCAAAGGTCCTTTTATATGTTTGAAGCATTCAAGAAAACGATGTCAAGATTTTTTTTTTTCTTCAAACGTCCTTTCTCCTTATCAAAAGTGCACCAAACATTTTCAATTATTTTGTGAGATCTAATGCACTTCACAAGAAAAGATCTATGTGTTCAAACCATCCAATTTTTTTTACACTTTCACCTTTTTGGATTCTAATATTTAAACATCCTTAATTGTTATTATAGTTTCAAATTTGTGATCATGGTTCAAAGCAAAGTTGAACATTTGACTATAATGTAAGACTTGATCCAAAAAGAAAAATACTATTTATCATGTCATGGATCATCTTTGACTTCAAAATCAATATCTAGCTTGAAAAACTATGCAAAAAATGCATTATAAATTAATGTAATTATTGGAAAGACTTTAACCTTGATGCCCTCAACTCCTTATTTCATGCTTTAACCTGTGTGAACAATTTCCCTTCTATTTTGATAACATTGAATGTGCCATTTTTCATTTATGTCCATTTGACCTAATTTGATTGCAATGAAGAACTTGGTTTTTCAATGTTTACTTATCTACTTTCTTAAGTAACAACATGGGCTTGTTTAAATACGTGTTTAAAAAACTTGACCATACCTAGCTAATCATTGTATTGTTTATTGTAGTTCATTGATACCAAAGTTCAAAGGGTTTTGTTATTGTTGGGAGTTGTATGTTTTGTAAGTTCAACATGTCTTCTAACCTACAAATTGGGGATTGTGACAGTGTCTTCTTAAACATTTATGGAAACTCATGCAAATCATGCCAACTTGTCCATGTAAAGAGATGGTAAGGCGAAAGGGCATTTCTACATGCAAGAAGTTAGGAAATACCTCAAGCAAGATGTTGCAAGCCGCAAAGAACTATCTTCAAAAGTATTGGACTAAAACATGGGCTCTTTGTCTGATATATAGCATTGAAAACAATTTTGACGAATTGTTGAAAATATGCTACATGTAATATTTAATTGGACATGATGCAATGTCGGAGACTTGGTTGTGATGAGAGTGGATAAAATGGAAGGTGTCAATTCATTACCTACATGAGGAGATTGGACATGGAAAGTGAAAGTTAATTTTTTTTTAAATGCACTACATTGACATTACCATTGACACTCAACTCAAAAAGATGGCATACAACATACATTTCTGAGGATTTGTGTGAACCTGCAGAGGATGTGATTCATCGATAGCAAACATGTGAAACATTTACACACATTTCTCATTGAAGTAGTCCTTGAATAACAATCTGAAGAAGGTGCTCTGATTCCTTATTTTGTGGGCAAAACAGAACATTGAACTCTTGTGGATGACAGTTAGCATGGAGGAGTTTGTCAAATGGGCGAAAAGAAAAGTTGAGCTCTCTCACCCAATCTTGGAAGATTAGCTTGTCTGATCTGTTCTATACAAACTAAAAGTTACAACTTCCTAGTCCTGACATCAGTTAATGATTCAGGTGTTTGTTGACCCATTGATAGGTAGTTCCTAGAGGTACTTTGCAGGTTTGGGTTTTTCCAACTTCAGAATATAGGAGAGCCTTTGGTTACTGACATCAAGTTCGGGATGGAAAAGGGTGCAAAGGAAATGTGATCTTGCAAATGCAGGTAGCCTATTTGGAGTCGATGCAGTAGTGATGGGTAATTAGAGTTAAACCAGAAAATCTCATATGAAGAATTAGACAGTAGATTGTACATTCATCCAACTGAGGAAATTTCTATTCAATTCTTGGCTAGAGCTCTCCAATGAGAACAACCTAGAATGCTGGATGCTGTCAAGTAGCCACCAACTTGTGGAAAATTTCTTCTGAAAAACCACCTTTATATGTTCAGTGGGTGGCTGAAATTTGGTTCTGTTTTGGACCAACTTTGCTATATAAAATTGCCATGTTATTGGCAAACACAAGCAACAGACTTTTTAACTTTCAAAACAACACCATGTTCAAACTTCACACTGTGTAAGACATTGAAGTAAAACTTTAAAAGCTCATTGTTGCCATTTTGAAAGGGGCCTTCTAAAGGTGATACTCTAAAATAAATTTATGTCCTCATAACTAACAAGCTCTGTTTGGTGCACTTTCAGGCTTATGTCTGTTTGTGCCCTCCTCCATGGTTGTGTGGTGAATTGAATTGAATTGTGTGACTTTTTCATGTTTTGCATGTTTTACAAAATGAGCATTATTTAACTTATTCTGCACATTTTACTATCTCAGGTTGAATTTGAACTCAACACCTTTCTCCTGAGAGAAAACAATTATCAATTAGCTGCATAGATTCACACACTGAAAAGGAGCATTTAAAAAAAAAATTTAATATATATCCAAGGTCAAAATAATCAAACCTTGTGATCAAACCAAGTGAGTTTGTGTAAAGTTGAGCATTGTTAACCACTTTTCACACTGGAAAATGCTTGTTAGGGGGTGTTTAATGTCTTTCCTTCTAAAACCACCATTGCAAAAACCAAATTCCAACAAAGAAATTGTGAATGATATGATACATGGATTGGAGGTGGAAGGTTCACACATTGTGCACTAAAGTGGTTATTTGGAGGTGGAATATCATTCTCTCAACAAATTCTAGTATGGAGAATGTACAAATCACGAATTCTTGTGACCGAATTTATGAATGCTTTATAGCATAATGCCCTCATTGCTTATTTCTAGGGCAATGCCATTTACTAGGTGATTTACACCCCCAAATGTTATAATTTCCAGTGTTGGGTGGATATCACTTCCAGGCTCATCCTGGATATTTGGGCAGTTCTTTCCCAGGTATCCTATCCACTGAAAGGTGACCAACCATGACAGATGCCCGTCCTTCAATTGAAAGAAACCACAGCTTTGCGTTTCCGACCCTGCCCAAGAAGAACCCATGGTTTTAGGTTAGGGTTAAGGTCAATAGTTTATTTTATTTTGGAGATTCTATGTCAAAATAGAATGTTCTAGAGTATTCCATAAGATTCTGTATTTTTTCTTTCACAACTTTCTCTTATTTGGATATATATATATATATGTATTTTTTATTTTTTATTTTTTTAATATTTTTTTGAAAATATTGCAATCAGTGTGGAAGTTGCCCAGGTGTATCATAGTAATTTTTGGAGAGAACCGTTTGACAAGTGTCTCCTGGTAGAAATAAAATGAGGAAATTAACCGCCAGTTCCAATCCAGGTTATCCAAAACCAGACTGGAAGCGGGTCTGCTTTTCAGAACCAGAACAAGAACCATCGTTTTTTCTTTGTTTGGGGGGAAAAATTTGGACCTCAAACCTGAATTCTGGATTCCATTTATGTGTGGAACCAGAACTGGAACTATTCCAATTTATATTTCTCAGAACTGGAACCCAAGGTTTTCCATAAAAGTAAAGAACCGCCCAGCCCCCAACACGGGTAGTTTGCATGGAATGGGTCTCATAAAACCTTGTCAAGTTGCTTTTCTTCTTCACAAATAATTATAGTTTGCATGGAATAATGGGTTTCATAAAACCTTGTCAAGTTGCTTTCCTTCTTCACAAATAATTCAAGTGTGAAAGCTGTTGCAATGTCACCGTAAACATGGAAGTAGAGAAAAGAATACATAATTTTGTGACCAAAATTGTTGCTAGCTCACTCAACACTTAATGGATGGGGTGATGGAATGAAGAAGGCAACTTAGTAGATCCAGGTGTGAAATTCAAGCATCCAGGCTCAACTCAACTCAACTCAACTCAACTTGGAATCTTGTGCAAAGCAAAATAAGACAATAGCACGATGGAGACAACTAGTGTTTGTCAGAGAATGCAGAACTAGTCTAGAATTCAATTTTGGTGTAGTCTGGGTTTTGATGAAAAAAAATGATCAGGTTCTTCCTTCCTTCCTTCTTGTGTGGGATATCAAAGCCCAACACAAATCATTTCAACTCTTTTTTTTTTGTATGAATTTGGGAATCATAAACCAGTTTTTTGAAAGGACAAAAAATCTAGTTGCTGTATTGAAAGGACCCATCCATGCCTTATGCAAGCTTTGCACACAAGTAGTTTAGTTTGTCGATTTTGGCCATGGACTCAATCAATGGAGCTTGTTTTCCTCTTGTTCTTTTTTTTTTGGTTCTCCTTCTTCTTGTTGATCAAACCCAGATTTGGTACCTTGTAGAGAGAGCAATTTAAGTATATCTTCCACAAAGGCAAGTACTGTCAGAGAATGGTGTGGAGTGCGAAGCTATGATGGCCAAAATGGACAACCCAACCCATGAGGGTTTTTTTTTTGTGGGGGCCCTTGTGGACCAAGAACCCCTTTTTCTTGTCAGGCTTTTCTAACAATGAGCAAAGTTGAAGTCACACTAGAGCACAATATATTCTTTGTTAGTAAGGCACCCAGCTTCAAATGGATGGATGGATGGCCGGCTGGCCAGCCAAGCTGCATTATCATAGGGCCAGCCTGCATTATCAACTTCTGAATTTCTGAACTAGAATATTGTAAACTTGAACATCCCCGACCAAGTCATTGTACAATCCTGTTGTTCTCGGGTGTAATTTTTTAAATATTAAACATGTACTTAAATGATGTGCCTCAAAAAGGAGTGTGGCTTCAAACCAGTTGGGTTGCATGAAAGAACCCTTTTTGGGAGGGGGGGAGAGAGAAGAGAAGAGAAGAGAAGAGAAGGGAATAAAAGACTTTGACAGAACTTTTTGTGGAGTTTGGAGTTGAACATTGTACAGGTCTAGGCACATGGTCTCCATTAGTTTTCACTTCCCATTGTCCTAGGCACATGGGGTTTACAGTTCTATTTGTTTTTGGTATTTGTGGTGCAGATGGTGGGGGTGGCCATTTGTGAGAGTGCTTAATATCACCAGTCAATGGATGGCAGAAAGAATAGGTAGGCACCTGTTGGGTTGTTTGGGGTTCCATTTTTCAAAATGTCCCATGAACAGTGAAAGAAAAATACATGTTGTAAGGAGCTCTCCGATTATAAATAAATAAATAAAGGAAAAGCACCTTCCAAGGATTGATGTCCAAACAAAAGACAACACCCAATATTGCAAAACACACAATGCGGAGCCTTAAGAGGAGAAATCAAGTGACCTAGGACCTAAACCCATCACTAGTAGCACAAAGCAAGTTGTGCAAGGAGACAGGTAAAAAACTTGAAAAAACACCAAGCCTAAAAGAAGCTAGTCCTATTGTCACAGCTGCATGTTGCAAGGTAGTGGTGGCCTAAACTTTTTGAAAAGCCATGAACACCATCTACCTATAATATGAATGTCAAATTGATAGAGGAGGCCTTTTGGAAAACATGCCATGTTGACACATTGATGAAGGAAGTTGTCTGCACATTAGAGTAAACATCCAAATATCTATGATGCAGGAGGGATAAAATCATCTTTAGGTCATTGGTTTCAATATGATTCACCTTGTGCTTGAATTGCAATCATCACAGCCACTCCTCAAAAAGAAATGGCTCACAAAACAAGATCTGCACAAATTGAGTCAACAATGACTATGTTTGCCTAAGTGCAAATACCCAGGGTTTATTTGAACATGGTTTTAATTTTGATTAAAGGTGTCCATTCAAATGTTACAATTTGTTTTTTGAAATTTAATGGTTCGATGGATTTATATTCAATTTAATTGTGATTAATATAAATTTATTATTATTATTATTATTATATATATATATATATATATATATATATATATATATCAATAATTTAGTTTAATTTTCTATTGAATAAAAATGATCATGCAAACGTTTTTCTATATATTTATGATAGCAAAGTTTGGATTTTCAAAAATGCCATTATCCCAACAGATTATTAGTAACCAATAGGTACGAAAATGGGTACCCACGTGTCACAAAACATGCACAAAATTATTTTAATTTGTTTATTCAAATGATGTACATAATTTTGTAATGATGATCAAATGACGTTTTGTGTGTGCAATGGCTTGTAAAACTTGTAGCTTTTTATTTAGTTTTGTGAAGATTGATTTATGAGACAATAAAATGCCAAATGTGGAGTTCAGAAATATTGTTATTCACAAATATATTTTTTCAATCATCATTTGATCAAATTGTTTTTGTATACTTGGATCTTCGAATTGATTTATTTTTGTTTCATCTTCTTTAAATAATTTAAGGAATATGTAAGTTCTGTATGTTTAGTTTTTTCCTTTCTTTTGAAACATAAATACCCATTTCACTTAAAATATGCTTGTAGAAGTATAAATGGGTTGATATCATATGGTTTGTCTTATGTGCTGATGATGTGATGCACAAAATTTAATCAAATGATCAAAATACATATCAAAACAATTTTTTACCTAGAAAAAAAAAACATAAAAATATTGAGGAGAATAATACATCTTTCTTTTTTTGGTTCATTAAGTTTTTCAATTGTTTATTTTCACATAATGCACATATAATGAAGTGATCATATGTTGTGTAACTCTTTAAATGATTGCAAACCACAATGAAAGAGGGGAAAATATATGCATACCCAAACATTAAAAAATCGTGACAAAAAAATTCTAGGAAAATTATAATCTATGTGATAAAAACAAAAATTTACACAACTTTAATATCTTTAATTCTATGGTTAACCTTCATTCATTTTTGTGTTCAAAACACAATTTCATTGAATCATTACCAAACTAGTAATGTGCTTTCACATTTGTTCTCTCTTACCCTTTGTGCATATAACTCCCATAGTATTTACATAATAGTGAGAAATCATACAAAATGATACAATTTATGATTTATGAAAAAATAAAAATAAATAAAGGTACCCATTTTTGGACATAAGACTAAAAGACTTTGTTTTTGCTATCTTTTAAATATAAAATCCACATGGAATAAATTTAAGTGAAAATATTGGACAATTCAAATTATGATAATTTTTTCATGGTGGTGGTGATTTTTCACATGCATATGTAATTATGCATAAATATTTTGGTGAAAAACCAAAAATGCAAAAAATCAGCCAAATGGCAAAAATAATAATAAATCATTTTCCTTGATGCCCTTTTGGAATGGATTTTGTAGCTTTCAAAATTCTTATGTGGTATATTATTTAATAAAATGCATTATATGAACATTGCTAAACATACATGTATGCACTTCTTATCCATGAAAAGAATTGAAGCCAATTGCATTGTTTCATACATTCCTTTTGATTCTTTTAAGATGAAAATTACAATTAAAACAAGGACTCAAAAAGACATCTATATTGTGTCCAATGTATTATTGGATTTTTTATTAAATTAACATGACATCATTTTAGTTATAATCATATACCAATCCGTTATAATCATGAAATAATAAATGTAATAAAAATCCAAAAATAGTCCTTTATAATCCTTTTTCATTAGACCATCCTTTTGGGTAGCTTGATTGTGAATATGCCATAAAGAGGAGATTGAATACCATTCATAATATCAAAATAACTCCATCATGGTTGCTTTCACATACTAAATGTAAAAAGACATTTTTGCATTATCACCTTTGGCATTCCTTTGTTAATAATCTTTTGAACAATGTAATATATTCACATGAAACTTAATTAAGTAACACATGTTCATATGTCAATGACATGACATGTTGAAATAACCTTTATATAAATGAATGGAAACCAAAAGATAATAATGATATGATGCAACATGTAACATGCAATAAAATTTTCCTTATTTGCACCTAGACTAAAAACATTGAAAAAATAAAGAAAATGCAAACATCCTTATGAAGAAAGAATTGTTTTTGAATGTTCTTGAAGCGAAAGACCCTAATTCATTCCTATATAAAATTGAAGCATGAATAGCATTGCAATGAAATAAGGATTGGTTTTGATTGAATTTAGATTTAATTGAATGCAAGTACATTGAATGGAATTTGAATTCAACATTGTAAGTTTTTTTATCCCGAACATTTAGACTCCAATTCAATTCAATTGAATTCAACAATATAATTAAGATTCACTTGAATTAAAGACAAATGAAATGTGAGTGGGTGGAGAAGATACTCAAAAGCTTCTTGTGGATTTGATGTTAGATTTTTTTAAGGAAAAAAACAAAAATTCAAAAGGACTTCTTTCCATTCCTCTTCATATGAATATGGGCTAAACACATTCCAATTTGAAACTATTCAATTTGTGACAACTTATGAAACATCAAGCTATTTTACCTAAACTAGTTGAATCATCATTGGAATAAGTAGTAATGTATTTGAGCAAAGTCAATTGAAATATACATTAATGACATTTATTAAAGTAACAATTGTTTTAAAGGTGTAATTGGAGGCACAAGATCATCAATAATTATGTTGAAACTCCTTGAAAATTATTTTACATCTTCTTTCATAGGTACGTATTAGAGTTGTTTAAAGTTGGGAGGAGCATTTAAGAAAATCATGAATTCTGGCTTTTGTATTTTTAAGCATTGGAATTTAAAGTGATTAACGGTGAAATCTTGTTTGAGCTATAATTTGGGAACCAAAAAGTTGCTAATTGTTCCACATATGATTCAAAGACTAGAATTACTTGAGTTCACTAATTTAAATTAAACCCATTCTATGTTCCATTAATGTCAAAAACACAATAATTCAATTTATTTTATTTTTAGATTTTCTAGATTTAGCCAAACTAGTGATCATCCACAAAAAGATTTAGCAAAATTTGGTTATAGATCAATATGAAAGTAGAAAAAAAAATTAGAATCCTTTTGCATTCTGGCTACTTGTTGGAACTTCTTGTAAAAATATGGTGATTTTAATTTTTTTTTCAAAACTTGAAATATAAGTTTGTTTCCAAAAAAGAAAAAATTGGGATTAAAAATTGGAATATGTTATACAAGTTACATTTTTTTTGGTGCATTTTCCTCAACTTTTAAAAGTGTGATTTCTTTATCAAAAAAACAAGATTGGAATTTTATCAAGTATATCATCAATAGTTTGTTAGGAATTTTATGAAATTACACATGAATTTGTGTTTTGATGAACTTTGATGGACATGCATAATATACCTTTAAGGCACGTGATGCACTCTCAAGTCCCAAGTTAGGCCCAAGATGGGCCTTGGTTTTCTAAGACAACGGAATTGTGGGGACTTGAAGGCACGTTCCCATCTTTTAGCATTAAAAGGGGTAGAGGGGTTTGCTGAAGCTCTGGGATGGGACTAGGAAGAGGACAAGCTTTAGTTACTCATTCAAACCTGCATCAAACCAACCAACAAGTTGGTTAGATCGCATTTTGGAGCACCCTTGGTGCTAGGACAAGCCATGGGCAACTCTGGACTCACAAAGCTCACCACGACTCGGACTTGGGGGAAGCCACCACCTTCCCCCATATTGTGATTTTTATGTTACTTCGCGGCACCCACATCCGAATGATTTTTTTTGTCCCGAGATTCCTAAGGAGGAGTCCCGAAATTGTTTCGGTTTGGACTCCTGGGATTTTGTGAGTTCATAACTCATTGTTCAGACCTCGGATCGGGATGATGTCTAAAGAAAACTTGTAGCTCTTGTTGAGAACTTTCCAATGGTGTGTCGCATTCCATCTGCACACACCGGGGTTGAGTCGATTCCCGACTTTTAGTGGTCAGAAGTCAAACTGCCTATCGTAACCCTAGCCTTGGGCTTGCGACCAGGCAAACGGGTTGCAAGGTTACGGGCCAAAAGGAAGCCCGGGAGTCACATCACATACTCTTGAAAGTGTAAGAAAATGTGAGGGAGTGAACCCTCACACTCCCAAGGCAATTCCCGCTTTGGAAGATGGAATCCTAATGGAGTCTTAAAACTTCAGAGAGCCATTTCAAGGGTCAAAACTCAATGGCTTGTGACGTTCTTTATATCATTGGAAATCTCTTACAACATAGATGTATAAAATGGCTTGCATTGCTCATTTGGACATTTGAAACACAAGTTATGGCCAAAAGAGGGCTGAGAGTCAAATTGCCAATTTGATTCTCGACGAGAAAAAGTCGGGAATCGACCCGATTTACTTAGTTGTATACAACGTGCAACAAATTGTTGGAAAGTTGTCGACGAGAGCTACAACTTTGCTTTAGACCACACCTCGATCCAAGGTTTGGTCACCTAGTTATGGAGTTCCAAAGTCGCGGGAGTCCTGGTTGGCACGATTTTGGGACTCCCATTCGGGAGTCTCGGAAGAGAAAAGCCATTTGGATGTGGGCCCCGTGGGGAAGTGCAGATATACTATAAGGGGGAAGGTGGTGGCTTCCCCCAAGTCCGGGCCATGCTGAGTATTGTGTGTCTGTGTTGCTCGTGGCTCGTCCTAGCACCAAAGGTGCTCCAACTATGCACTAACCAACTTGTGTGGGTTGTGTGTAGGCCCGTGTGAATGAGTGAAGCTTGTCAACTCTTCCTAGTCCCATCCCGGAGCTCCAACACGCCCCTTTACCCCTCAAAGTGTTGTGAGCTAAGGAATATGCCTCGACTCCTTCCCCTTCCACTATCTTGTACTTGGACTCACTTTTGAGTCTTGCAAGGAGTTGAGAGTGCATCACTTGGTATTAACACCCACATCCGAATGGCTTTTTTTGTCCCGAGATTCCCAAGGAGGAGTCCTAAAACTGTCTTGGTTTGGACTCCCGAGACTTTGTGAGTTCATAACTCATTACTCAGACCTCAGATTGAGATGAGGTCTAAAGTAAACTTGTAGCTTTCGTTGAGAGCATTCCAATGGTGTGTTGCACTCTATCTACACACACCGAGGTTGGGTCGATTCCCGACTTTTAATGGTCAAGAGTCAAATTGTCAATTTAACTCCTATCCTTTCTTTTTGCCATAATTTGTGCTGCAAATGTCCAAATGGTTCATACAAGGCCATTTTCAACATCTACACTTCAATAGCTTTCCAATGATATGAAAAATGCGTCAAGGCAAGGTGTTTTGACCCCTACAATCAAACTCTAAAGTTTTGGGAGTCTCAGAGGACTCCAAGTCCCTAGTTCAGGAGTGTGAGTGTTATCCTCACACTCTTCCAAAAGTGGGGTTGCAACACCTTATAAGACGTAATTCTCTTGTTAGTTTTTTAGGGTACCTTACAAGGTGCAATTTGCTTGTTATCTTGGACAAGAGATTTTCTCGAAGGAAATAACAAAAATTCCATAAGCTAATTTGGACCACTGTTGTTATGCAAAAAAAGTTTGTGGAAGTGCATCTAGGCCTTTGATCATTATGCAGGGGAAGGCATTGGCAACAATACCTTCCTCTATGCAAGCCATTAAGGGAGGAATTTCATGGCCATGTTTTTGGAATGGTGAATTTTATTTATTTATGGTTGTGCCAGTAAATCTACGTAAGCTTGTCAATCAGCAACAATTGTGATTTTGGAAGAACAAAAGATTCATAAGCAAGAAAGTTTTTTCTGATGAAGTGAAGTAAGCATTAAGGTTGGTCATAACTCATTGGATAAGCATGACAGACATGGCTTGAATGAAAGGGAACTTTTAGGGGAGAGTGTGTTCGAATCCTGAAGAAGGAATTAGTTAACAATGTTGAAGAAGATATGATCATCATGAAGCAACAAAGAAGGAAAGGAAAGGACATTAGGTGATTCATTTTTCACTTCATTTCCCTTCCCTTCCCTTGATGAGGGGGATAAATAAATGCCCATTCCATTATGCTTCTAACACACACATACATACATTCTTTGGACCCCCAACCAAATTTTGTTTAAAAATAAATTAAAATTGTGGGGAAGAAAAAAGGTATTTTTTCACCCCCTATGTATTGTCCCTCCTCTATGGCTTGTTCAAAAATTCCTTCTTTCTAATAGCCTTAACATGTAACATGCAAAAAAACTTGACACAACAATAAGCTTGTTTGCTAGCAAGAGAATGTCAAGTAATATTCTTTCGTAGAAACTCGAGGCAACAACAAAGCCTTTTATTTGAGCAAAACTAATGACTTACAACAATGGCTTAACAAGTTCCCTTTGTTTGTGCACAAAATACTTTGTCAAGTTTTGTGCATGCATCATTTAATTTTTTTCCCTTTCATATGATATGATAATAGCTTGCTATCATCACAATTGATGAAGAAGTCATCCTTCTCTTCCCTCTCTCTCTCTCCACCCCCAAAAGGATAATTGGTTTGCCTTATTGTTATTGGACCCAAAGAGTTTGTTGCAAGCCTATAAGGTCCGGAATGAGCCTTTTGGATGCATTGATAAGCTTCCCCACACATGGCTTGGCTAAGCACATTGCTTACTACCATGAATGTCACATCAAAAACCATATATTGGCAAGGAACTTTGACATCGAGGAATGCATGTTATTGTGAGTGTTGTCTTTGTTCACAACAACAACAACACCCATGAAACACAACGATGGTTGGATGGTGGTTTCTTTCTATGTACAATAGTAAAATACAATAGCAAAATTAGTACTACATAAATATTTCTTTCATTAAAAAGAAAGGTTTTCAATATTTTTTTTTAATTAAATAAAAAAGTCCCAAATGTATAGCAAAAATCTAGTTGAGTGGGTTCACAACTTCACCTTATGAACCATAGGGTGAACCTAGGGAATGAATGATTCCAAGGAGTCTCATTTCCTATCGCTTCTTCTTCTTGTTGCTCCTACCTAATAATAACTTCAGAATTGGTTTTCACTTGTTTGCTAAGGAAAGGTATAAATTATGTATGTGTTGATTAGTGTGGGGTGGGTATTTGTTTTTTTTATAATAGTAGTCATGTTTGGGTATTTGAAAATAAAAAATTCAAAGAATCGTTTAGGTTCAATTCTTTTATTTTTAAGAGATTTTAAAACCCCCCAAAGTTTGGAAACCTAAAGAGGGGCAGTTATGAGATGAGGGCATGCGATAAGGTATGTGATTAACTTGGTATAAGGCTCAAGTTTTTAACAAACATCTAGACATGTAAAAAGATTTTTTTATCAAAGGTTTTGGGAGACCCCTTCAAAACACAATGCTGAGTTTTTAATAATGGCTTACAAAGCTGATTTTTTGCCAAGTCTTTAAAGCTTTAACAAATAAACTGAAATCTTTTAAATTTACAAGGCAAGTTCTTGACAACCTTAAATGATGTTATTGTTTTGCAAGTTTTTGCACATGTGTTATTTCAATGTACAAACACCAATCACAACTAAGGATGCATATTGATTATTGAACACATGTGTTACTTCAATGTACAAGCATCAATCACAACTGAGAATGCATATTGATTATTTGTAATAGCAAAGAGAACTTGAAGTGTTTTTTTTCTTTTCAATTTGAGGATAACACAATCTAAGTATGAAATGGTTATTGATCTGGATTTTCGAGAGACACCCTACATTGTTATTATCCTTAGGTAAGGTCCAGTTATGGATACTGAAAGTTTTAAAATTACCGGTTGTGAGGTGGGGCTGGGTGTTGACTTTGAAAAAATGCTTAATAGGAAGGGGTTTGGGTTTTGGAAAAAGTAAGACCCAAGTAATATATGTTGTGTGATACCCAATTAATACCTAATGCAAAAAAAAACACATACCCCCACATTAGTGTTGACCCATCAATTCATAGGGTTCACTCTGTGATTCATAGGGTGTACCCATTTTGTTGTATTCTTAGTGAATATTTTATTAGAAAAAAAGGAAAACACTTAATAAAAATAAATCCCCCAATGAGTGGGACCATTTTGAATTTGCATCATCAACTTTGGCATAGTATGTACAAGAAAAAGTCTCATTTCCAAGGGCAAAAAGACATGAACTTTATGTAAATTGAAACCTATTAAATAAATAATGAAAAAAAGAAACAAATTATAATACTCTTAATATTCAGATTGGGGATTTCATCTAGTAAATGTGGGAAGAAGTGCTTAGGTTAGTTTTATATATTTTTTAAAAGTGAATGAATGTGGTGTTTTTTTTTTCTTTAAATGTTTTTAAAATTTGCAAGAATATAATAAAACTTTGAAACTTTTTCCAATCAACCAACAAAGTTAGTCGGATTTTCACTTGAAAAATTTACACATTATTTTCCTAAACTTTTCCCAATTTCTTTGTTGAAGAAGATCATTGATATGAATATGTTAAGATAAACAGAGCTTGGAAGGAACTTGAACTTCTTCTACCCCCCTTCTTCACCTTCAATGCTTGTACAATTATACAAGTTTTTTTTCCAAACTGTGAATCATGTGACTAATGGCAATATAATTCATTATTTGGATCATAATATAATTCCCCTACTATATTTTTATTCCTTTAAATTAAAAAACAAGAAAAAAAAAGTTGCCCAATATTCAACCCAATGTAAAAATCTTCAAGAAGAAAATCCATATATTCATGTTTTAAGGCTCAAAGAAAATATCAAACAAAAAGTGGGTGAAAATGGCCTCCTTGTAAGATTCAATCTAATACCCAACTTGTTGTTGTTGTTTTTCCATATTGATTTTTTTTCAAAGCTTGAAATTGTGGTTTCAAAATTTTTTTTATGAGAGACACTAGATAAAAAATAAGAAGTTTAGTCTTTGGGTCTATCCAACATAATTTCCTCCCCAATGAATGACTTTGATTTTTTGGATTACTAAAATAAATATAATTTTTCAGTAGTTAAATCAACCATTTTCTCAAATTTAACATGAGTTTTTGAAGTTGAATCATTCTTTAAAAAACTTATTGAAATTATAATTTAATTATTTGAATGTTGTAACCTTAGCCTTGGGTTTGCGACCAAAGCAAGGGGTTGCAAAGTTGTGGGCCAAAAGGGAAGCCCGAGAGTCATGCCACATGCTCGCAGGAGTGCAAGAAAATGTGAAGGAATAGGCCCTCACACTCCCAAGGGAACTCCCACTTTAGGAGTTGGAGTGACTCCCGAATGTTCAGAGAGAGATTGCAAGGGTCAAAACCTAATGGATTGAAAAGTTTTTTATATCATTGAAAAGCTATTGAAACGCATATGTTTAAAATGGGCTTGCATGTTCCATTTGGACATTTGAAACACAAGTGATTGCCAAAGAAAGGCTAGAAGTCAAATTTGCAATTTGACTCCTAACCACTAAAAGTTAGGAATCGACCCGATTTACTTGCGTGTAGGTCTTGTGCGACATACCATTGGAAAGCTCTTGACATGGGCTACAAGTTTGCTTTGGACCTCACTTCAATTTAAGGTTTGCACCAAAGTCATGGGCCCCAAAGTTGTGGGAGTTCCAACTTTAGCAATTTGGGGACCCCCATTTGGGAGTCCCAGGACAAAATGCCATTTGGATGTGGGCCTCGTGGAAAGGCACAGAGGGGAAGGTGGTGGCTTCCTCTAAGTTCAAACCATGGTGAATCTTGTAAATCCAAGTTGCCCGTGACTTGTTTTAGCACCAAAAGTGTTCCAATTATGCACTAACCACCTTCTGTTAATTTGTGCAAGCCCGTGTGAGTAAGTGAAGCTTGTCAATTCTTCCTAGTCCCATCCTGGAGCTCCAACACACCCTTCTACCCCTCCAAAGTGCTACAAGTTAAGGAACGTGCCTCAACTCTTTGTTCTTTGGTTGTTTTCTGTTTGGGACTCACATTTGAATCCCTTAAGGAGTTGGGAGCGCGTCATTGAACCCTTTTGAATTTAGAAGTGTTGAATTTTCTTCTGAAGAAAGATTCAACCACCGAAAAATCTTGTTGAAATTGAGCAAATGGTCACTTTATAATTACAGAATAGTGATTATATTAATTAATCTGAGAATCAAAGTTGTGCAGTGGGGTGGGGAGGATTTGTTGGACATAGCCTCAAAAATTACTATTACTAGTTTTTCCCAATCTTTCTTTGGTATATAATAAAAACAACTTTGTAAACCTCAAGTACCTTATAACTAAGTACCTTCAGAAACAATGTGGGAGATGTTGCAGCCTGGATATATATATGAACTTTGAATCCACTTGTAACTAAGGACATAGAAAGAAAAAAAATCCAAGTTTGACATTCAAAAAGCTCATCACCTTGAGTCAGTATATAACAAAAGATGATTATAATATAATTCTTAAAATGTTAGGTGTAGAGAACAATAGCAGTAGTAAACATAGCCAAATCAATCACAATAAATGACATTTATCTAATCTTAGTTCTTTGAAAAAAAAATTTGCACACTAAGAGTTAAATCAAGTTAATGTAGTTACATTTCGCAATTACTTCCCATTCTAGATCACGCAGATCTCTAACGTTGACATCAGCCAAATCCACACCTGGAATTTTCTTTTTGGGCAATTTATAGATAGATGGGTGCTTGAATTTTTGAAAGAAAATTTATTATTAGTTTTTATTTCCCCCCCAACTATACTGGTTTCCATCATGTATAAATCTGAAAACAAAAACCAAAACTTGCAATGATCGACTTCAGAAAAAAAATGCATAAAGCGTCGATGGTGACCACTACTAATGCAAGTACAATTAGATCCATGTGTGTGTGTGTGTGTGTGTGTGTGTGTGCACAAAAACATCATAGATCTAGCAGATGACCAATTCATAATTGACCATGGGGTTTCAATACTTCTTGAATGATTCTCATGGGACATCAATCATGATGAGAGTGACAAATTAGAATGAAATTGTCATGTTCTTGAGCTTACGATCCTTGTGTGAAATAAACAAAAGACTAAAAGTTGAGTTATAATACTCTTGGATGGTTGATAATTCAAATCATAGCATAATTGGCCAGAGAAGCAATGGAAAAGTTGTTAAAAGTTTCCAAATTGTTAGCTTACAGAGAAGCCAACATCTTCAAGCTAAGGTGTTTCTAATCACGAATAATTTTGCAACTCATTATAGGAGTCCAATTTGGGTTTACCAAAAACATTTTTACTTACTTGGACAATATTTGAATTGATGTCGTATTGTACTTAGATGATGTTCGATTGAAATGAAAGCAAAAAGGATGATGATTTGAATTACTACTGGGCCAAAGCCTCGTGAATAACTAGGAAATGTTGTAGGCATGATCTAGGACCATAAATGAAATGAAAAGAAAATTGTGGCCCGCAAAAGAAATTAGGACTAGAGAACGAAACAAAAAGATATGTAATCTAATCCTAGTTGCATCATTGTTAATCACCATGTATGTTGCAAAGTTGATTTTTACAATCGAACATCAATTCAAGTATATTAGTTCAATTCAATGGCAAAAACAAAATACATTGAAATTAAACCACATGATCATGATCAATAAAGAGTCAATGCATTTAGAACCACACCCATCAAAATGAATGACTTAAAAACTCTATGACCTTGCTTGGTAGCAAATGGAATTACAAACTTTGTGAACTAGATTTGAAACTAAGATCCAATCTTGAACACATTTACAATATTTTAGAATCTCAAGAGTTGAAGCCCATTTTCTATACCCATTTGAAACCTTGAGGTTGAGGTTGGCCAAAAGTGACTTTTAACATGACATTCATGAAGGTATCATAATGTGATAGTCACAATCTTAGGTACTTGGGAAAAGAAGTAATGCCAAAATGTGTTTTTTCAACTAAGAACGAAACAATTTCAAAATGTGACCTTGAATGTTGATAATAGGAACAACTTCAAAGGGAGGTTCAACCAATCTTATTGCTGAAACCCTTGAGTCAAGCTCAAGAATTAATTATAAGAGTGAACCCCAAACTACCTCTTCATTAGAATGCAAGCAATTTGGTTCACTAGTTGAAAGCCCAAATGATGCATTTTTGCAAGCCACCCTTTAGGGACAATTTCATACAACTATTAACTAGCATAAATACACTTTGTTTTTTGGTGTCATTGGGTGTGTATTTTCAAATGTAATTAAGAAAATCCACGTTAAAATATGTCAAAAATTTCATCAAAAGTTTGGAAAAGGCACAAACATGCATTTTAGAGCTACCTCTTAGGAGCTACTCTTAGAAATTAAGGATAAGCACAATAGAAAAGTTGCAAGTAGAGCTTTGCCAAGTATCTCGCCAAGGTTTTAGGATGTTGGGGTACCATCAAAGCAAAAATATTGGATATCCAATGGGTGGAATTGGATGTAGCCCAAGGTGATAAGGCTTGGATCCTTATGTAACACAAAACTTGGATCTCCATTACAAAGAAGTTTTTTCCCCTAATGCTTTTGTGAAAAAGAAAGGGATTGAGTACTAGAATAAGCTTACTAGAGTAGGACCTCTAACAATGCACTATATTAGGACTTTGTTTGAGGCAATGTCATTATTTATCGTATCCAAATTTGATGTGAAGTATTTATTCTTATCCCCACAAATAAAAATAAAAATTGAATGATATTTGGTGAGGTAACATTCAAATGTCACACATAGACCAATCACTATGGTCAACCAACCCAAAATAATAATTATATATATATAGTCTTTTGACACCCATTATATCCTACATGCATTTTTATAATTGTTGAGCCTTTGTTTTTATAATGTCATTGTGATGTTGGTTATATGATCAAAATTTGATGTATCAACCATTCTATTGTTCTCACTAGAGATGCTCTAAAAGGCATGTTAGATAATTTACATTTGAGAAGGGTTTTTCTTGTTTGAGGGGAATGGTGGGGCGAGGGTAGGATATTGTTTTTCTTGAAATTTGATTTAGTAAGAATATGTTTTTGTTACTTAAGGTTAGTTTTAGAGGATGGCATTGGAAATGTCTTTGGTTTGCATGTTTTGATGTTTCACTTTAAAACAAAATCACGAGCAAGAGAATGTGGTTGAACATTGATTTGATTTCATGTTTTTCTACATCTTCATATTGGGTCTAGATTTTTGTAAGCGTTATGAGTGCGTTTGATTTTGGAACACAAAGATTTAATCCAAGTTTGATATGAGAACTAGCCTTCAAATCATATGGGGTTGTGATGCTTCAAGGTTTCAACTTATGTGCATGTTTTAATGTTTGTATGACATAACACTCATCAATATTGGGTGCTAATCTACTAATGCACAATAAGTCATATTTCTCAACAATTATCCTATAGATTTGGGGGAACATTTATTGTAAAGTTTGGGATCCATGTGCATCAAATGACCATTTTTAGGGGCATTAGATAAGTGTCCAACTATTTTATTATCACCATGTTATTATTTAATTATTTAAGATATACATATTAATGCCTTCCTCTATTCAGTGTAATCCATTATTTCTTACATATTTCATATCATAATTAAATTATTTATTTGAATTAAATTTACCATTTTATAAACTAATTAACTTATAATTTTTACCTAATAGTCAATATATTACACCCTATATTTTTATTCATATATTTTATACAGTTTAAAACTAGTGTCCCCCTAGGCTCTAGATTTAACGAGGGCTACTTGTAAAAAGGTAGAAAAAATGGTCACAATGTTCAATGCTTTGTAAAAATTCACCAAATTTGTTTAAGCTTGTGACTTTCCAAAGTGAACCAAAAAAAAAAGAAATTCACCATCTATTTTATAAGCTTATGACTTTTTCCAAAAAAATTTTAAAAAAACTGTCACACCATATCACGAAGGACAAGTTCCAGCAAGTGTTCAATTTGAATGACAAAGAAGACCATTCAAATTCATTCAAAATTCAACAATTTGTATCAAATTTTTGTTAGTTGGTGAATTGTTTCTTTTCAAAAAATAATATTTTGTCAAATATTCTTCTTTTAAAAAAAAATTGGCATGTTTGTACACATTGTTCAAAAGCATGTTCAAAAGTAGCCAGGATATATAACAGGCTTTTTAATAAATTTTTACTTTCATAGCTAGTCTACAGCCAAAGGTGACTAACTCTCCATGTGGATGTGGAGATGATCATGGGTGTGGCGCAATATGCAACATCACAAAAATTGAGGGGAAAAAAACACTGTGAAAAATCAAGGTTATCAACAGGTTATTAAATGTTTTACATTCCTTATCATTCGTTCTCAAGTTGTTTTAGCTCAGAAGATGGGTAAGAAGAAAGTGAAGTGGTGAGGAGGAGGCTAAAACATCCCCCTAAGAACTTCACCATGTGCACCGACACTGAGCATGTTGAGGTCAGTGATAACGGCAACATGAACATGGCATACATTCTTCCTTCCCACCTACCTCGATCCAAGCACAAATTTTAACTACAGCTACACTACAAAATCATGAAGGCTCACATACCCATTTTAAGCATTTTTCTAATTCCAATGTGGATCCCATGACTCTGAGCATGCTAACTTCTCTTGTTTAGTTTTTCAGGTCGGTAGGTACATCATTTCACCAAGTTTGCATCATGAAGTTTTGCATCATGGTCATGTGTGTGTGTACCTTGCTTGGCAGCAACTTCAAACCTAGTAAATTATATTAAGTTTTAGAAATGTGATTTTTTTCGAAAGATTTTTTTTTTCCCCTGAAGAAACTATTGAATCATCAGGAATTCTATTTCCTATGTGGAAAGTAATGAATATTTTTCCAAAACTAACTTAATTATTTGACAGACATGTGTCAAAGTTGCCAAGGTTGTTGCCAAGGGGTAATACATAACCCATAACCCTAAACCCTAAGAAGGAGAAAAGGTGCATCACCACAAGGTTAATAATCTGCATAGTGTGTGATATTAATTAATATAGCTACTTTTATTGATAGGCATGTGCATGATTAATTGAATTTTATTTTCTAAAAGCTTCCATAATCAAGTCTTAAGTATTTAATGTCATTAATATTTGGAATCAACAATATGTGATGTGGGTGGAGTAATTGGCAATTCGGAATCAACAGGTTTGGAGAGCTTTGAACAACAAGGGGGAATACACAAGGAAAAAGGTCGGGGTAAAGGTGGGTAGTACTGTACTCATACTAGTAGTTAGTGAAGGAAATGAAAGGGTACCCTTGAGGTGCATTGAAAGGTGCCATGAAGAGGGTGTCAATAATAAAAGGGCTTTTTGGAACCTTTTGGAGGTCAACTCATAGTACAATTGGTCAGACTCTGAAATCTGTTTTGGATGTCGTCACCTGCCAAGTTTTTTTTTTGGTTCAGAATTTCGCATCTACTCAACACCTTTTTGTTTTGGGGGGATTGTCGCACAATTCATTTTGAGACGCCTTTTCAGTTAGCCACATTCTAAGGAGAGAAAAGTATGAAAGAAAGTTTGCCATATTTAGATACTTAGTTCTTGGAGGTCACCAAAACATACCAGGATTTTAGGAAAATGGCTACTAGCTATCCTCTATGATCTCTAACTAAATTTGGCTCTTTCCTCTTGTGGATGGTTAATGTGGGTACACCACAAGATGGAAAAATAAAATAAAAATCCCGATCCTCACAAACTTATTTGACCAGAAAAAAAATATATATATATGTTTTAGTGCCCGCACAATGTATTTGGTCTCCAATGGGTCAGGCTATTGGGCCAAGGGCAGACAAGGAAAAAAACGAAGTGGGGAGTACCTTTGTACTACCTGCAATGAGGAGGACCCCTTGCTCACTTAATATCTCACCAAGCAGGTGCCTAAGATGGCAACTATGGGCTGGCTTCCGGCCCCTATCGTAGGGGTTTGTTTGTTTGTTGCCGAGCTACATGATCACGTAGCAATTTTCCAAACCAAATTTTGGTGAAAATTATTATTTCTGGGCTTTTGAATGAAAGGTGAATCTTTTAAACTACACTTTTTTTTTGACACCATTTTTTTTTTTCTATGGTCCAATTTTTAAAAAATCCCCAAAAAAATAACCCCCCCACAAAAAAAAAGAAAAAAAAAGGCTGTGTAGCCCATGAGTTGCACCTAAACCAGCTGTTGTCATAGATTTATTCTTCCACTTCCGGAGGCAGATAAAGAACCAGAATGGTCTGAGTTGACAGATTATCATTTCTGTTGTGATTGTCGTAGATGACCGATTACAATCTTGTAATGCTCCGTTTTGAAACGATCTGTGTACATCATGACCCCACTTTGATGTCACATCAAGATCAATCGATTGAAAGTTCTGGAATAATCCATGCCAGCTGGGTTACGTACTGGAATGGGCCCAACCGTCACCCATTTCCGGGTACAATAAGTCTCACCTATGTGGGGACGGAATTGTACTTCAGGTTCTTGTTCGCCTAAAATGTACTAGCCTACAGGAACACACAGGCTTCTTGGAAATCTTTGCTTTCTTTTCGTCTTTGTGTATGGTCACCTCCACTCTTGTCATGTAAGGTTTGAGCCAAAAGTGGCCAAATTTTTCACACCCTAAACCCTAACCCGCCCGCCCCTTGCCAGTCCTTTTGTGTATGCAAAAAACAACTTCATGTGATCGTAAAAGGTTGTATGAATACTATAGTGCTACTACCATGGAAACTTCAACATGTATGTGTTGAGTAATTACTTTATGTTGAAGATTGATCCCATGTCGAAAATAGAATTTTTTTAAATTTAAAGAAAAAAAACATTCTCTACTTTCCTCCACCAAAAAAAAAATCCTTCTTTGAGAGATATCTCTTTTTCTTTTTCTTTTTTGCGTTAAATTTCAACTTGTCTGAAAATATAATTAGTGGTGAACGAAGCTACTAATGGTATATTTTATTTTCAACATAATCCAAAAGTAATGCGGCAAACTGGGATTGACAAAATTAGTTGAGTCCTTCCATTTGAAGGGGCAATAGTCTGGTTGTTTAACTTCAATTTTGTGATATAAAAAACTTGGCAGCTTTTTCCAAAAATTAGCAAAATTAGTTGAATATACACACTTGGAAAAAAAATCCCCAAAATCCCAAATTTTCAGCAAAAAAGTGTCAAATTTTGAAAAACAATTGAAACACTACATTTGGGAATGCCCCATCTCCCCCCCTTTCACGAACTTAAAATGTAGAGCATGAGGCCTAGGATGGGAGAAATTTCTTACACGTACTCCTTATTTAATTAAGCATGGGAGCGATCTTATGCCTACTAGTGGGGCGTTCCCAAACTAGGCACCCCTTGACCACACCTTGGGCACAGGCCTATATATTGGGAACATGTCACTCAAAGGGCCGATACCTCAAAAAAGGTTATTCCAGAACAAAAAAATTAAATCTTAAGAAATAACCCTTTAAAAATTTAATATTATACTTTAATGGTTGGGGTCAAAGGGAGGAGATGAAAACATTAATTTTTCCTATACCCAATATTTTTATAAAAAAAGAAAAAAAAAGAAAAAAAATTTATTTAGTCCATCCATGGAGCAAAATGGTCCCTAGAGCAGAAGTACAAAATGGTGGCAGAGAGGTAGCTAATATGTTTTGTTATATGATAGACATAGTACTCTGCTTTTGCTGACAATTTCATTACAATTGTAGTCACTCTAGTCACTCATGTCTGTTTGCTCTTATTCCATGCTCTTTCCTTTCCTTTTTTTTCTCCCTTTGATAATAAGTTCATCATTTTGCTTCTCATCATTTTGCTTCATCTCTTTACCACCACCAGCCTGGAGCTTTGGATTTGTGGCTGCCTGGCCTGGCCTGGCCTATTTATTTATTTATTTATTTTTCTTTCTTTCTATTCAATAGTCAGTTGTCATAATAATAATTAGAGTAGTGGGCACCACCTTTTGTTACCAAGTGTGGCGCACCCAGCGCGGGGGGGGGGGGAGGGGGGGGGAATGGGGTCGGCGCGGGTTTCCAACCACATGGGTCCAATTTGTGTGTCATGCTCTCTCGACTCTTTTAACGCCCCAATCGTTGGTAATGTCAAAACTAAAGACGCCAAAAGTTGCGCATTGTACGTCACAACAAGTGCATGATTTGAATGAATAAAAAGGGATCTTCCTTCCATGAAGTCTAGCATGTGCTGCTCTGCTTGTAAAAGGCTGCAACTCCCTTTCCTTCTTTGTCCATGCCACTTTCCTTTGGGTTTTTAAAAAAAAAAAAATTTAATAAATAAATTAAAAATTAATTTTCTATTCTTCTTTGTTTTCCCACATTTTTTTGTTTTTCTTGCACACCACCACCCACAATAGAATACTACCACCACAACAACAACAACAACAATGCTTATCCATCCTAAGGTGGGCCAAATGAATGAAAGAAAAATTGTTAAATGAATTATCATGGTCATTCAATTAATAGATTCAATGTGTGTTATTCAATGTCAATAATCTCCAAGTGAGCTTGTGGGGCGGGGTGGAATGCCCAAGTGGAATGCCCGACTCAGGAGTATGTGTGTTCCCATGTGTTGTGTAGTTCTTTAAATGTTTAAAGAATTGGTTGATTTCTGTAAGGGACAGACACTCATAAGGTATATATATACACACACACATACTCAGGTTGATACCTGACCTATGTTGAACTGACTCTAGTAAACTGGATTCCCGCATGTTATATGGATAATTGTATAGGTATATACATTTAGGGTTTGATCTTGATCCAAGAACCACATTGATGAAAAATCCACATACCTATTTTAATTTCCATCCATTGGGCAAAGCCGCCATTGGATTGGCTTGGAAGTAACATGTGGCCAAACCCAGCTAAAGTAAATTCATGAATCAAATGGATCTTCAAAATTTTAAGCTTCGAAATTGATTTAGCAGGCTTGGGTTGATTGATCAAAAATTTTGAAGATTAAGAAGAAAGCAATTTGAAGATCAATCTATCTTTTTTCTTGAATATGACCCATGCTCTTTGAAAAGGTAAGCATCACTCATGTTAAAAGTGGCAAAGTGAGATGCCATGTATAATCCCATCACCATGTCTACCTTGACCATAATTATAGTGTTGTACCAATGGGGTTAGTGCACCTTGATACAAGAATGGTTGCACCATCTCTTTTTACAAGTGTGAAACACTTGAACTAAGGAGGCTACCCATTCAACAAAAGTGGAATAGACTTTTTGCATATATATTGCCCTTCCCATGCAATGAAAGTGTGGCCCAAGAAAATCACCTAAAGTTGAGATTCGGTTGTTAGTTTTGTCCTATGCAACATGAGGCCAAACTCAGCTGTATTCACATTAATTCTCTCGAGCATATATCTAAATTTCACTCCTATTTGAAGCCCTTTTTTTGCATTATATTTAAGGGATAATATAAAGACCTCTTTGATTTGAATAATATTTGGCCAATTTTAAAAAAGCATATCCTATTCTAGTGGATAATTTCACAAAAAAAACCTCTCGACACCTTTTGAGTCCCCTTTTCCCCTTTGGTGAAAATTAGCGAAGTTGTGGATGTGTTGTTTAATCTTATGTTTTATTAAAAATTCAGGTGTTTTAATCTATGAATTTTTCAGCTCCATCAAAGTTATTCTAATAAAACTGAAAAGAAAAATTGAAAGTAATGAAAACCTTCAAGGCTGTTGTCAAAATTTCATGAATAATTAATGAAAGATGTTCATTTTGCTTGCTAAACTCAAAAGGCCATATGAGACTTGCTCATACCTTGGAAATATTGGAAGATGATAATGTTGAATATCAAGATTGTTTGTGGAATAAATACTCTAATTGGGTACACAATCACAATTGTTCAGACTGCTATTGTGAGTGTCAAATTCTCCTTTCATGGAATGATAATATTAAATGCATTCACTATGAAGATTAAGAGTAAACTTTGGGTATAGAACCAACATAATTGAGAAAAACATGAAAAGGAAATCATAAATAGGTTGGAAATATCGCGAAGTTTTTTTAGATTACCAAAGTGTCCTTGTCACAAATCCTATTTTTATTAGTAAGTAATGTATAAACTAGATCATATGAACTAATAATCCTATTGTACATTATCCCACAATGTAAATTTCAAAGTGTTCCAAGCAAATAATGTTTTTCTCCCAAGCTCAACTTCTTTTCTTTCACAACTAGCCATTTTGAATGGCCGATTGCGCCAAAAAAATTGAAATTTTTGGATGCTCTTTGGAAATCAAAATTTCTTTTCCAAGATGGAAGGCCTTCCCTTTGGCCCAGGTATATAGGTGAAAAGAGGACAACGTTGAGTAAAGCATATAGGATAAAAGTGTGGTGCTATTGGGAACATGTTGAGGAAAACATTGGCAATTTGGGAACTTGATGGGAACACGTTATGAAAAGAAAAACCCAATAAACCATCTTTGCTTCATTGTTTGTGTTTATATTGGATGAAACATTTATGTGGTCCCTTTATGGAACATCATCACCAGACACATCTTGGCCACGCAATTGAGCAGTCATGGAATAAAAAGAAGCAGGCAATACTTTTGTAACTGTCTCCAATAAGGACCCATTGCTGATTTCTACGGCCTCCATGAGAAGCTTTTGGCACCCAAATAGGGATAGATAATCTATGGGAAATTGGAATGGAGGACATTCTAATCCCCCCAAGCAAATCAACAACTTACCCCTACTTCCAAGGTATGCTTCACCCAATGGTAGCCTACCTTGGTTTGGGAAAACCTCACAGAAACAAGTTGAAAGACACTTGTAGGCTAGGTACATTTAACCCAACCCAGTATTGTTTTCACCATGGGAGCAATGAGATTGGCACAATCACCAACTTCACAACTGTGTTAACCCGGGGTTGCTTGGAGCTCCCCAATTGTCTGTCAGTGGTCTGGAAGCTGATGAATTGGGGAGACACAAACCCAATGACAGAACCCGAAGGTCAGAATTTCTCCTGCTGTTGGGTATTACTCCTTCATCACAAAGTCAAAGTCAGTTCAGTGTTGGCAGTGCAATTTAGGGTTTGTTCTTGAATGCATTCATTGGGTTGTTCTTGAATGCAAACTTTTTCTACTAGACTTGTCTAAGTTTTCTGTCGTATAGAGTTTCCTGGTCACCTTTGCTTCTGGGTCCTCTGGAAAGGCCTGGAAATGGAAAGAAGACCCTCCTCACCAATATTGATCTGGTAGGCTATCAAATATATTAAAAAAGCAGTCTGCTCTTTGAAATAATAATGGGTGCCTGCAAAAAATGAAAACCTGAAGGAAATTGGTATTGAAGAGCTCCAAGAAATTAATTATATACCAATCTAATACAGTTCCTGCATTATGACTTGTGTAGGTCTGGGGATAACATTAGTAGCTTGGTAGCTTGTGTTTCTTGAATAACTCATTAATTTTGGAATTTTTCATTTTGACAAAGAAAATATAATTCTTGTCTATTCAATCTTTTCCTTCACAATTTTTCGTTATTTGATTTTTTTTGTTCTGGGGCGGAAATTTTCAACATTTCTGATAATAATATAATTAGTGTCGAAGCTGCCAAGGTAGTAGGGTAATTAATCTTTGTTTACAAAGTGCAAACCACATCACCGTTTCGACCAAGCCTGTGACTTCCCTTGGCTGAGAATGATGCCAACACTCCAAGGTGAGATTTGTGCATTGCTTGTTGTTGAGCTCTAGTTAGACTTTGAGTGTGTGAAGTAAGTTGTGCGAGTTTCGCCTACATGTATTTGTTAGCTCAGTAGCCAGATTTTGCAGCATAGCCAAAAAAGGGTTTCTTCACCCAAACCATTCATTGTGCTCCATTTCCATTCACTCAAATCCCAAGGTAGTCACTCTATTCATAAATCCCAAATTAAAAGGTTAGAACTGAATACATTTACTAGTTGGGGAGTCAAGCTTGGGTGATTCAAAATGACTTCCCAACTTTTCACAAGCTAAGACCGCACATGCTTGAGTCCATGTGAAAGGATTTGCACATCTCAAAGTTAGTTTGAAGGAGTTTGCTAGAATTCAAATGTGTGTTGAACTCCTAAGCCAACAAGAATGTGTCCTAAATCTCAAAAGTCCAATAAACCCATAAGGGTGTTGGACTAAGGTCAGTTTTGATTTTGAAATTATCCCAATCTCCTAGATGTACAATTGAAAACATCATTCCCACATTCCATGAAATGTTGATTGAGAGTATCTTTTTTGCAAAAATGGTTGCAACTATTCTTTTAACTCCAATGTTGCAAAGCTCTTTCTAGTTCAATTCACACCCATCTTGAATGTGAAAGCAATCATCAGTGATCAAAACTTTTCACATTTGGGCACTTGTAAGAGGAAACAAAACATGTGTCACCAAAAAGAAAGGGGAAGAGAAATTACTTTCTTCCATCACTTCACAATTATAGCAGTGTTCAAGACCTAAAACAAAAACTATTATTCTTTATTAACTTGACAAAAGGATTTGAAACAAAATAACCAACGTAACACAACTATTTATCTAGTACATTTGTTTATAATCCCTAATCACAAGTACTGATATCACATGATAACTAATAGCATGTGTTGAATCAAATCTCTCCAAATTCTTTTTCTAGAGTTATCACGTCTTCATCATGGCCTCATTACAACATAACACCCCAACATACATAATCATGGATCAAGCATAAAGACACCCACTTGATGTAGTTTTACAACAATTATGCAAATGTTTCTTAACTTTTTCCAAAACAACCAAGTACACCATCAACTTTCAATGTTCATCACAAGTCTTTCCCATCAAGAAATTTAAAATTGCATCCCACACAATTATGAATAATATGTCCCACATGAACCTTAAATTGGTAGTTTTTACAAATGAAACACTACCCACTCAACTTATGGTTACAACTTTAAGAATTCAAAATACTACTTTTATTATAAATGTTGAATTCCCATAATATGGGAAAAAACCCTAATCAAAGAGGTAAATGCATTAATGAATAACTTGTTTAATTTTTTTTAAGTCCAAAAAACTCCATATGAAAATTATTTTACACCGTTAAATTGTAGCGTAATCTGATACAATTGACTAAACATGTGAATCCCTATATGTAATTTGGAATGAAAATCAATACACACTTTTCAATATTCTACCATTATAACCAACTGACTCATCCATATTTTTGAACTTTAAAAGTCCATTGCAAAAGAAAGGTGTAGTTTTTTCAAAGAATAATTACACAAATAATTTCATAATCAAGTTGTTAATTTGAAAACAAGTCTCAATTGGAAAATTTTAGGTATATTTTTTGTTAAAAGGCATTGAAACAATATGGGTATTGTAAAAACCAAAATAGTGTCACAAAAATGAACCACTTAACCATGCATTGACCCAAAGCTCCCACAACAAAGGTACCCACTTTCCAATCTCATAATCCAAATTCCTAGAAAGCCCAACTTCTTTTGTTATTATTCAAACATATTAAGCTTTAATGAATGATGACATCACAAACCAACCTTGAAATCCCTTAGGGATCTTCATCATGTCCACACATGTTGCTAACCTAAACATTTTAACTTAAACTTCCAATGGAGCAAAAAGTTTGGAACTTAGACCTATTGAATTTCTATCATGAGTATATTTTTTCATGAATAATAACACAAATTTCACCAAAAGCATAAACCTCACAACAAAAACATACAATTAAAATTATTTAATTCTTCTTTTACCACCCATATCTACACAATAATGTCCACCTTATATCTTGAAAGCTTCATCACCTCATAATTGGAAGTACTTCTTCTATAGAAATTGTAGATGAAAAACAACCATCTTTGAGAACAGAAAAAAAATGTAATTGCCAAATTCTTGAAAAACACTACAACATAATCAATCAAGATTTCATCATTGAAACAAAATGCACACAATACATTCAAAAGCTACACACCAAAAAGAACACCAACACAATGTCATCTTGCAATTCATTTGAAAACAAACAAAATGCACACACCAGCAAATTAGAAAATAATTTGAAGGTTTTCTTTCCACCTAATCTCCTTTAATCATTTCTTTAAACCTTTCCACTTGTTCTAATCCTTGCAACCATTAGGGTACATTCATGGTTGGGGTACACAAAAGATTGTATCACCCCAAAATCATTGTCAAAACACTACTTTGAATGACCATTACATTTATGAAATAATGTTTTTGGTAGATTTTTTTAATTAGATATTCACATACGTTTTGATTAAAATGGTGGTGATTTTTTGTGATTTGAATGATTAAAACATGTCCTTAAATGTCCTGAAAGATGATTCAAAAATTGTCTTTCATTACAAAGTTTTATCAAAAAGGATTAAACATGACTAGCCATATTTGTTCAAATTGTTCCATATTTTAATCACAAAAAAAATAAAGTATGTTCTTAGTGATGGCACAAATATTTAGTACGATAAATCATCAAAATTTGTAGAATTAATGTTAAAATCTTGGATTTTTTCATAAAATGAATGTGTTAATAAGGATAATCAAATTAAATTTTTTAATCACAAATCTACATTCCAAAAGTTTGGGAAAAAATATAAAAGATGTGGGTGCAAAAACAAGGACATAATTTGGTGTTTTTAATAGGGTTTTGGCATTCCAAATGAAAATATGTCATTCTAGAATGTCTAAGTATTCTTGCATTCCTTTTTGTTTATATTTGAACATAACATTCAAAATTTGTTCAATTGATTTAAGTGGTTCATTATAACGTTTATTGGTTGAAAGCCTAAACATAAATATCCCGCTTTCATTTTTTAGCATTTCAAAACATTCATTTTACTAAATCCTAACTTTAAAATTCAGGACACATGACAAATGGGTATCATGGTTCTTATTCTAGCATTAGCAAAGCGGGGTCTTTCAAAACATAATTGTGGTGAGAAACCAATTGTTGTGCTAAGTAGCATTAGAAATATTTAACTTTTTGCATGGGGCTTGAATATGAAATTACTTTTCTATGCAAAATATATTTTCAAGGTTCTTTTCTTGGTGATTAGTCCATGGATAATGAATTTCACAAGTAAAACTTCCTTAGTCCACCTCTTCTTTTAAAATCTATGATACCCAAATCATCTTGGCAAAGCATGAGCATGATTGTGTGCCATTTTACCTTGTTTTGTGTTTTATCCAATTTTCCTCCCCAAATCTTCCAAACAAGGTTCTTCATTTCAATATCACACATTTGGGGATTTGGGTTCCAACATGTAGCAATGTACCAAATGGATGTGAGGATGATTTGGATGGAAACCAAAATGTGATTGACAAGGGAAAACTATTATACAATCACCCAATTAATGAATTTAATTTTAAGAACAAACATGAACTTGTCAACTTAGTTAGCTTCACTAGGAAGGTGGAAACCCATTTGTGAACCAAGATATGTTACGCCATGCCCCTTCAACACTCAAACTAGTCCTACATTATGACCTTAACATGGTCCCTTAGATCGATTGAAATCAAAATTGCTAAAGACTTACACTACTTGTTTTTACATTTGCCATAATGCAAAAGAGTGAGAGATTATGATGAGCCTTCTTTAGATTAACAATTTAGTGTTTTCAACATATTTTTAAAAGGTTCCTTCACTCTTTTGAAAACATTAATTTTTTTGCCATCACCTTTTGAATTGCATGTTCAAGCTAATTTGTCCAACTAGGGGGTGAAGACAGTTGAAATCAAATTGATTTTGAAGACTCTTTCATTTGAAATCAATTACTCTTCAAGTGTAGGGTCTTTCAAGATAGTTGCATAAAACATATTAATAGTTGAGTTCAACCCAAGATGAGAAGGTCAACTCTTAAATATAAGTGGAAAATGATTGAAGATTTTGTTGAAAGAAGCAAAAACTTCAATTTTGAATCCTTTATCATCCAATCTAGTCAATAGGTAAAACTTGTAGATTTGAAACATGGTGGATTGAACTTCCTCATGGACATGGGACCATCCATGAGCTCAGTCATGGTTGGGGTTTGGAAAAAAACATTAATTAGTTTTTGATGGATAGCTTTAAAGTCCAACTTCAAATTATTTATTTATTAAGATAACAATTGTAGTTGATTGTTGTATGCCAATAGATAAAATGATCTCTTGCTAAATCAATGAGAACATTTTACAATAATTTGGATACTTTATAAATGTCATTTTGAATCCTTTAAAAGTAACTATATTAGTTGTTTTAATTGCATTTTTTAAAAGTAATTAAAAATAATGTAGAAATTATTCAATTGGTTTCAAAAACACTTTATAAGAAAAATATATATCCTTCCATGAAAATACACATTCATCATGCAAATCTCAAGAGCAATTGAAATTTTGAACTAAAAGGCTACAAAGGAAAGGATTCAACTTGGTCAAATTGAAATTATTTCAATTTGGCCTTGTTGTAACCAAGGTTACAAGTAGAGGAATGGGTTGAGAGAATGTCTTGGGACTCAAACACATTCCCACAAGTGTTTGAGAAATTAAAATGTATCCCAACACTCCCAACTATTTTTTTTCATATTTTAAAAGTTAGAGTCCTTTGAGTTTTAAATTTATGGGACAAATGTGTAAACAACAAAGGGTTTCCAAATTGGGCCTCTTTTAGAATTGTTGGACAAGGTCTTGAAATGTAAATATAAAAAATGGGCTTGCATTTCCATTTGGAGACCTAAAATTCAAATTATGGAAAAAAGAAAGGTTGGGAATCAAATTGACTTTTGACTTATGAAACATAAGCCAAATGACCTTCAAATTGAGCATGTGATATCATTGGAAAGGTCTCTTCAAGGGTGACATATGTTCTTTTGAAAACTTCTTGATTGGATTTTGTATGTGGGGTTTATGAGCCCACAATATTTTGGGATTCATAATCTGGCAAATTTTAAAACTTCCTCCCATTAACCTTGATGTTTTTTTCCACTTTGATGTAGCCCCCATTACCATTCATAAAATGTACCATAAATAAAATGGTGAATGCTTCCCAAGTTTGAACCATGGTGTGTTTTATGAATTGAATTGCCCATGGTTCATTTGTGAACTATTTTGATTCCAATTTGCACTAATAGCCTTTATTCTTGGTTTGTGCATATTAATTTCATTTTGAACTCTTGCTTGTGAATTTTTCTAATCACATTTTGAAACTCTTATTCAAACCCTCTTTTTATTGTGAAGTAAGGAACACATCTTAGGCTTGTATTCCATAATGAAACTAGGAATTGACTAGTTCTTTAACCTTGATACCACTTGACAACCCTAGGGGTGCATCAAGTTTTCTTCCTTTAGGCTAAATACATTTTAGCCATTGGCATGAATAAAATAAGATTGTGCATGTAGAACTACCTTTTGATTTTGTCTAAAAGTTAATCCTACTCCCATTTCATTAACTACTTAAATCCCAAATTCGGTCGCTTTATAAAAATCTTGTCTTATGGTCTATGACAACCAAGTTGAAAACTTCACTTCTAATTGGGGTAGTAGTCCAAGGCTCATGTGGGTGTATGCACTATTTCGTGGTTTAGTTTACACAAATACAACATTCATAAGAGTCACAAACAAGTTTCTATAAATGATCCATATGGATATGGTTTAAAATTTAAAGTTTTTATTAGTGTAATCTTTGACTATTAAAGTTTCAATCACTCATAAAAACTTTTAAAATTAAGCCAAAATCCTTATTGAAAAATGTTAATGTTAGTTGGTACAATGAATTTATTTTGAAAATCCTAAAAGAGAAACCCATAAAATCCATGAGAATAAAAGCCCATTTAGATATTTCAATTATGTACACATTGGGCATAAAAAGTTTGACAAATGGAAAATCATTTCAAAAGGATTTTTGAAAACAAGGTTCAATTTTGACGCTTCAAAAGTTCATAATTACCATTTAGTGAAAGTTTCACAAAAAAAGACTTCACATAAATTAACTTTATGCTTTCATTTTTCAACACACATTTAGTCATTATAAACAATTTGGAGTGGAATTCAATATGAATTCTTGAATTTTTAACAATCTAATCAACTGATCAATCCATAAATTTTATATCAAAAGTGAGCCACCAACACCCATGTGGTTAGCAATGAATCTTCATTTCAAAAATAAGGATAACTAATTCATTTAAGTGCATGGAAAAGGAAGAATTAATGAAATCCTTGTGTTTTGAGGTTTTTGAATTCAAAAATGTGTAATGTAAATTCAAAACATCCAAAACATTAGGGAAAACTAATAATTTCAGGTGTCCTTTACCTTTAATGTGGGTTTGGGGTGGATTGCCAACTATATTCAGAATCGAGAGTCACATTGGTAGCTTGGTTTAGTATTAAAACTAAAGTAGCCAGTATTAGTTCACCTTTTATGCTTATGGTTCTATTTTCCTTGAAACTTCTAATCACTTGGGCTCACCAAAAAAATGCCAACAATGGGAGGTTTTCCCTTTCTACCAAGTTGTAATTTGTGATTTGATATATGAATCAAAAAATTTGAAATCTCCAAAATGTTTTTGATTTCGTGTGTCAAAACGACAAGAACAAGAATGTTACACAACTATAAAATGATATTCAAGGATTGAATTAGATGATGGTATATGAAAGTGAAAATTCAACAACTTTTTCTATTAAGTTGAAATGGGGTTTCCATTTTGAAAAGAAGGATGTCATGTTATTCCATTTGATGGTGGAAGTTTTCCAAGTTGTGATAGCTTTGATTTGGATATTTGTTAAAAATAAGATTTCAAATAAACCTTTCATACAAAGGGCCATGGAATTGAAGGTTTTATGTAAGTGAAATGTCACATAATTGACCAATGTTCTATGAGAAGGACATCCAATGCAATGCCCAATCATCATTTTTTGGGTTTTTTTCAATTCAATTTCTTTAATAGCCAAGACATGCAAATGTGAAAAATCACAAACAAGCTTTTGTGTTGAATAAATGATTGATAAACCTTGAGATTCCTCCATGTGATAGGAGTCAATTTTGGTTGATTGCATTTAAGAAAAAAAAATTGTGTGCAAAATCTTTGACAATGAATGCCATTGAATTAACAGAAAGTGAAGTGGAATTGTTGAATTTTTGTCTTATAGTGCCAATCGTGAGAACGTATTGTTGTGTCCAAATCTCTTCCTAAGAAAGTTCTTCCCTTCCTTTCATTTTGAGCAAGAACTTGTAAAAAAAGATGAAGGATGTGGGCAAAAATGGAAGCTTATTGTTTTATTGATTGAGAATTTTTTTGGTAAAAAACCATTCATCTGAATCCATTGTTGTGTTTGTCTTTTGAAGGATCAAACCTAGGAGAAACAAATCAAGTGACATTGATGGGTGTCCAAATTTCCCCACCACTTCTTTGATCACCTTCATGAGAAAATGAAATACACCACAAGCCTAATTTTTGCCGAAAACCCTTTTGTGCAATGTTCTACCATGGAATTTTGTGATTTCAAATTGTGATGATGGGACCAAAAACTCCAAGAATTTTTTTAATCCTTGTCGAAATGCCATGATGAACCAACAAACTTTGGGATGTAGGAGTTGTTTTTTATTTTTCATTGTTTAGTTCCTTTGAGAACACAAAAGATGGCTTTGGAGTTCATTAAGATTTGAGAGCGCCATCACCATCTTTGCCCCCATTGTACTATGCACTTTTGTTTTGCATATCTTTTTTTAACTTAACATCGTTGAGAGAAAACACACCAAGAAGTGACTCCCCCCTTTTGCCTTTCACCTTTTGGCAGAGGACTTCCATACATCCAATAAAAAGAACTTGGAAACTTCAATTTGGTGGCATTTTGCTCTTGCTTTGGCAATAAGAAGTGTTAAGATTTGAAATAAGTTTGCACAAAACCAAAATCTAGAATAAAATTCAAACTTGCGATAGCTAGATTCACAAAAAACCTATTTGAAAGCACAAAAGCAAGCATTCCCCTCTCACAATGCAACTAGGGAAAAAGAGAGTTTTAAGGTTTCTCATAAATCCTTTATTTTGTCCAAACCTTGATATGAAAATAATTTGGTATTAAGCTACATATCTACCAACGAGGGACCAAGCTAGATTGGTCTTAGATACCAAAATGGATATAATTATTGATACCATGTGTGAGCCCATATTTTAGAGCAACCTAATCCTTACTAGATTGGTAAACAAACACTTAGTGTATAAAAAACTTAAAATCTTTAGACATTCCTTTGTTGTTTATGGAGTTTGAATAGGTATTGTAGAACTCCATTTGATGCACCCATAGCCATGAAGATCACAAAAGAAGGAAAATAAATGAGGAAGCTATGGGATCTTAAAGTAAGGGGGGTTCGCTAAAACAACTTGAAATTTAGAGCTTCAAATCCTTGGACATTTTTCCATTCCCTTTGGATTTCAACGAGGTTTTTGTAAAGCTCTAGTTGGTGCACTCATAACTTTTTAGATTGTTCAAAATGGACAAAAAATAGGAAAATATGGGGGTTTGAAGTTTTTTAGATTGTTCAAAATGAACAAGAAATGAGAAAAATATGGATTTCAAGCAGTAGAAGGTTTAGTGCTAATTTTTCAAACAATTTGTGACTTGAACAACTCGTCCTCTTTTTCCTTCTTGTTGATTGGGTTCTGTGCAATGGAGTTCAAAAAAGCATTGTAAAAACTCTACTTTGCACAGCCATAGCCATGAAGATGCTTCAAAATGAACAAGGAATGAGTCAATAGTTGATCATAGGTGTGTGTTCAATGATGGGTGATTCTACCCCTACTACTAAAGGAAAAGAGAAAACCCAAAGTCCTTTACACTTCAGATAGCCTACAGGAAGCCTTGAATGATGGATGGGCTCATTTGCCCTTGGGTGGGTGGGCTGTTACTAGAGCTATGAAGTAGTCATAGGCTACTTTGTACTTAAGCCCATGCATGAATGAATTGTAGAGGTGTGGGATTTTGTCAACCCCCTGTGCATGTCATGTGAATTTTAAAGGATGTGTAGTACTGATATGCTAGTAAAGTAGCATGGAAAATGCAGCAGCTCTGTACAGAAATGCAAGTGAAAGCAACAAATTTACAAGACCCAAATAAGTTAGGGCAAGTGTTTTGGGGAATATCTTTTTTTAAAGTGTGAATCTAGACCAAAAAAAATTCTAAAATTTTGGAAAGCACAAGATTGAAAAAACAAAAAAATCCTAGTTTGTATGGCAGGATAACTGTTAAGAAGTCACATGTAAGGAGAAGACACTCCTTGCTTGTCGAAGTAGACCTAATTAAAAGCACCCAAACCTGCCAATGTACCCTAAATCAAGGTTTACACTTGTTGGTCAGTTATTGAAAAAGCATCCAATTATTGATAACCTATTAGTTGATTCTTGATTTGTTTGAAAACTGGTACTTAAATAACCTACCCATTTGGTCCATATCATTTCAAGAATTGGCAAGATCCTTATGGGTTGGGTATTGAAATTTCAAAATTTGATAACTTATTCAGATGATTGGAATTTCATCCAGGTAGGTTATTAATCCTAAAACCCTAAACATGTTTGTGATGGAAAACAGAAAAAGAAAAGGAAGAAAAGGAAGAAAAGACATTCAAAATTAAAAAAACCTTACAAGATACACTACCTAGGAAATATAAACAACAATTTTGAAGGTGAGTATTTGAGAATCAACCCTTATGCAGAAGAGACGATTGTTTTACTTAGAAAGATAACCAAATAAATTGATAATTGAGTGCATTAATTTGAAAATGAAAATGAAAATTGATGGATCGTAAAATGAAGTTTATTAGTATATTGATACCCTATGTGGTCCAGAAATAAGAAAGAAGAAACCTGCCCGACTCGTTAGGGAAAAAAGAAGAAGAGATAACAGGCCAACACTTGGTCTACAATGGCCTCTTATCAGCAGTTGTTTTATGTGGGAAAATCAAGTGTACGAATGCTGTGATGTATTGCGTATACCACTGAAGGAGGGGATAGGGGGTGGAAGGAGGAGGCCCATAGACAGGGCGAAGACAGGGTGACTTTAGGGATAACTCTATCATCTAAATGTTCTTCTGAACTCGCTTGTAGTGTCAGGGCCTTTTTCCAGACCAAAGTACTAGGCTTAGGACAACTGTTAGAACCTTGAGAGTCTTCCTCCTCCTTCTGCATAATATGTATGCTTCTGTGGTGTGTTTGTGTTTGTTCTACTCCAGTAAGATCTCTGAAACTTAAGTTCAATAGTCATCACACTGCCTCTTCCTGGTCTGCAACAGCTTTTTTTTTGTTTTTTCTGTACTGGTGAAAATTTTGTCAAAAAAAGAAGAAGAGAAATTATTTAAAATGAAAAATGTGAAAGTGAAGTGATTTGTGGTGGGTTTCAATCACAAGAAGTCAGAAAATGAAAAAAAAAAAAAGGTAAAAATCACTGGATATCTATATTTGGTTCAAGTACGTAGCCACAAGGATGATTAAAAAGGATGATTAATTTTTTTTGCCTAAACCTTTCTTATGGATGATTTTGCCACAAAATTGACTAGAAAAAAACACTGGTCTAGGACTACTTTTGCATTGCTTGCTTTTTATTTCTTCTTTAAAAAATTTTCTGGCAGCTTGCAGATCTTTCCCCCAAAATACTTCCAACCATATTTCTATGTCTTAGTAGGAATGTACCAATCTGCTTTGGCTGACCCTTAATCATATCTATCAGCTTGTACAACACACAAGTGTAGTACAAATTGTATTTGTGTCGTGATCATGCTAACTTACCTGAACCAAAAGTTTAGGGGGCATGGGCATCACTGATTGGTGTGCCTCACGCCTTGTATCTTCAACAATGTTTTGATGACAACAGGTAAAAGAGTAGTACTTCGAAAGTCAGGGGCAGTGTTTTGGTAATTTTTTTGTCTCCCCGGTGAATTTTTGTTTTGGAGAAAAAATTGGATAAATTCATGTGTGTTGTTGTATAATCTCCATTAAAATTTCCTGTTTTTTTGGCCAAAATTATTTTTCAACAAAAAAATTTGAAAAAAGAAAAAAGAAAAAAACTTCCTGGGACTGGGAACATGCACAGGGGGGAGAGGGGGCATGGAGAGCCTAAGCTGCAAGCCAGAGTTTACCATGGGTGCCCAATTACTCACAATGACAAATTCCAGGCTTATAATAATAGTAATGTCGCTGGTATAGATTAGAGCTCTTGCTTTGGCGTCAAGTCAGAATCGTACAGTATATTGGTCGGCTATTCATACAAAGGCGTGGGAGCAAAGCCCGCGCATGCCAGAAACTGGGCAGAAGAGAAATTCCAAGGAGGCTGCGATTGAGTACTACTAAAGTGCTGTCAGACGCATGAGCATGACGGCGTATATAATGATGATGATGATCACAGATGGGTTGTAGTAGTCGATTTTAGAGTGAATTGTTGCACTACTGACAGAATTCTTTTTACTACTATCGTCACACACTCTTATTATCATGCATCATTCACAATAATGCTGCAGTGTACAACAACAAACACTACGGCACTCTACTCTGATGATATCAGGGCAGCACGAATTGCGCTTCTCCAAGCCTTCTTCACAACTTGATGAGCTACTCACTACATACATACACTCTCACTCATCTATAACTCATCTTCGTTGCTCTGACCATTCTGGAGCAAACTCACAAACACAAAAATCCAACCACTAAAAAAAACCACAAAAGGGCCCTTTGTATAATATGCCCAACCTGAGTTATGATGAAAGAGAAGAGAAGCTTGTTTGCTCGCTCGTGTCAAGATTCAAAAGACTCTAGACTTGGGGGGCCCCTTTTAAGTGCCAAACTCATTTTACCCAACGAAACAAAGTGGTGGACACATTTTCCAAGTCCCTTCCAAACAAAGTCACTGATGATG
This sequence comes from Sphagnum tenellum, assembly GCA_963921925.1. Taxonomy (NCBI): domain Eukaryota; kingdom Viridiplantae; phylum Streptophyta; class Sphagnopsida; order Sphagnales; family Sphagnaceae; genus Sphagnum; species Sphagnum tenellum. Next base: position 6,187,911 of record OY998147.1, on the reverse strand, counting down.
ATGATGATGATGATGGCAGGTTCACACTTCATACCAGTGTTGGTCTGGTATTATACTATATACGCCTGCCTGCGCCTAGTATCAACTATCAACACTCGTAGCAAGAACCCTACAAGTCTGGTACCAAGCTGAGTAGTGAGTAGGGTTTTTTCTTTTCTTCATTCAATTTTGGGAGGTAGGTGGACTGGTGATCATTGACAAGAGGATTTAACCAATTTTGGTATAGAGAGAGAGAGAGAGAGAGAGAGAGAGAAAAGGTCGATTCTTTTTGAAACCCCGCAACATCCAAGAACCTAATATTATGCCCTAAATAGGTCAATTTGAACTTTGTTGGCCTTGCCTTGGTAGGCAAGGATATTATTGTGTTTAGATTCATTATAGAGTATAGTAGCTTAAGGGATTCCAAACTCTAGGTAATAGGTCTATTTTTTTATACTAGGAGGATTTTTGAAGGATGATATATTTCAGCTTGTGTTGAAACTTCAGATTAGTTATAGAGTTATGATATCTTGAACCATTTTGGTTTCTTTTAAAGGATTTTTTGAAAATTATACTTTTGCATGGTGAAATATTTGAGATTCCATAATTTTTCTTTTTGCCTTAAGTTACTTTTTAGTATAAATGGCAAGGCCACTGTGTGACATACCCCCTTTTTTTTTTGGTTTTAAAATATGGCAACTTTGGGCCATCTTTTCCAAAAAGATCCTTTGTTCAAGCCATAGTCCCCTCCTCCCCTGCAAAAAGAGATCCTTGGATCTGAGGCAATACCTGACTTTTTTACCAATTTTATACCAGTCTCAAATACCAGGTATACATATATATACATACCGACCTTGAGTGAGGCCTCTTTAGTGGCCATTTCTTGAGTCTAATATGGCAGAGTTTAATAGAGCCAAGTTTCAAAATGTTTTTGGTGATGGGTAAATCAAAATGGCCCATTGCAAAAAACAAATTCCCCTTTAAATAATTTTTTTGCATTGAGATGCACCATAACTAATTACCCTAATTAATATGAGTCAGAATAAGTACCCAAGCTTTGTAAAAGCATAAGCCAAAAATGGTGATGAACAAAGTTATGAATCAAAACTCTCCTCAAGCAATAAGGTGGAGCAAAATGCAGTCAAGAATGTGCATCCAAGATATTCCATGAAATAACATCACAATTTGTCCCATCTCCTTTGCCCAAAAGTTTGGGCTTATACTGTATATAAATAGCTAAAGGGAAGCAATATCACATTGATAAAATATGGTTCTATTTGGGAAGTATTAGAAGTATCATAATTTTTTGTGATGGGTGAATTAAAGTGACCCATTGATTAATATTATTTTAAAAACATTGTTTGGGATACATTCACAACTAATTAATATGGACTTTAACTTAAAATAATCAAGGATATATGATATATACACTTACACAACATTTACGTGTTGTATACATATAACTATTGACATTTACACACAAAACATTGATCTAAACAGTATAAAACCATCTTAGTGCACCCTTATTTATTCAGACCTCTTCAATGGTACCAAGAGTGTGATGGGGAATTTAATACAAAATATTAATATTAGGTTGGTAGGTGCCTACAAACCTAGGTTACATACCTACCTACCTACCGACTTAAGTTAAAAGGTAAGCAGGTAAGTCTATCTTCTTAGGCTAAATACCTATTCATATAAGTAGGTACTTAGGTAGGTAGGTACATAGATTGACTTAGGTGGGTAGGTCATATTATGTACCTACCTAACTAAGTAAATAAATGGGTTGGGAAGGTTGATAGTTTAAAATTGTGCATAACTTTTCTTTTTGTTTTGGGTTAAGTCTTTTGATGGGCTCATCCCATGTGCACAAATTTTGTGATGTGAAATTTCATGATCACACCCTTTGTTTATATAATGTTCAAAATAGGATTTGAAAATAAACAATATAAGATAAGTTTTGGAATTGCAACTTCTTCACAAACTAAATTGCAATTCCAAAATTTTCTTCTTCCTTTTTCTTTTTCATTTTTAAAATTTTAAATAATTCAAATACATGGTTGATTAGATAATTAAATAACTATTTAATTAATAATGATCTTATTACCATGACAATGGTATTCATTTTTCATTAATGTTGCAATGAATTTGGTATACACATCAATTCCAACATTTTTTTTTTAAACATTTAAAACATTGACTTGCAAAACTTTAAAATGTTCCTATCTTGCATCTTGGAAAGAGTATCCCAACAAAAGTGTGCAAATCTTGCCCTTTAAAAACTTTACAGTGTATCACATGCTCAACAAGAGTCTTTGCATGGTCATTCCAACCTAAGCAACATTTGATTACATGATTAAAAACACTTGAAGGCTTGAAATATGCAAACCATTTGCAATTGTAGATGACAAAGAACTCCATTACAAGTATTAAATATTCATTATCAACTACTTAAATAAATAATAATTTCTTAGTATTTAACTAACTAAATATTTAGTTTCTCACAAGTTGTTATTACATAATTCAAAGATAAATAAATATTTAAAATATTTAATTAATATTTGTATATCTAGTCAAATTATAGATAATATGATTAATTTAAAAATAAATTTTTATTTGAATTTAAATTTAATTTTAAATAATTTTTTCAAATTATAAATAATCAATGACCAAATGTTATTAAAAAAATTTTCTTACATGATGTTTTTAAAAAAAAAGTAATGTTAAAATAGTTAGACTAGTTACTGGATAATTACATTTATTATTGTTAAAAACTATCATAGATAAGTAATTGCAAAATTTTAAATTTAAATTTTAAATAATTTATAATAATTCCTGAAATTACAATCATTACAATAATTATTTTAACTACATTATAACTTTCCAAAATTTTGATTATGATTTAAATTAAAAATTACAAATTGTGAATAATCATGCTCAACTAAAAAATAATATATTATAATTAATTTTTATTTGAAGTAAATATAATGATTTTAAGATAATGTAATATGCTTGAAAACCCCTGCCCCAAAATAACATTGGTGCCATGTGGCATAATATAAGAACATCCAAGCATTTGAATTGAATGTCTTACATTATTTCAAAATAATAATAATTATATTTTAAATAATTCAAATTTATAACACCTGGCAACACATCATTTGCCTCAATTGTGACCAAAATAGTTGCATCACAATTTCATGTGATAATACGTATACAATGAAGTCAAAGGATGAACTTATATTTGTTGACTTTTTCTTTCATTCAATACCTCTTGTTGTTTGCAAGTAATGTTTCATGCGACTTGTCCAAGGTGACTAATGAGATTTAAGTTGCAAATGTCACTTGTGACTAAATTTTAGTTGTAGGAACCAATTGAAAATACTTGTTTTTCTTCTAATGTTTGCCATTTATGAATGATAAATTTATGAAGTCATCTTATGGACCATTCAATAAGTTTGTTATTTCGTTTTGGGTATGTTCATCTTTCAATCCAATTATAATGAAAGCAACAGAACTGCCTAACCTTCCTTTAAGGTTTTGAGCTCAAGTACACACATAGAATTAACAATATAAAAATTTGAATAAATTTAAGGACATATTACCAAGTTATTATGTCCATTATAACACAAGCTACATTAATATAAATGATATTTAAACTACTCTTTAACATGATTTTATGAATATGAAGATTGCAATAA